>PITA01001735.1:0-183785 GCA_004023965.1 Spilogale gracilis
CCTCAGTTTGTTTCTGTGTCCAAAGTCTCTGTTGTTTCATTTCCCTCTCTAGATTACCCTAGTTCCCATTTACTTTCCTTCTCCCACTGTCTTCCAGTTTACCCCTCATGCACCGCAAGTAAGTGAAACCATGCGATACTTGACTTTCTCTTCTTGGCTTATTTCACTCAGCATAATCTCTTCCAGTCCAGTCCATGTTGCTACAAAAGTAAAAAAAATTTTAAAAAAATCAAATGGGACAAAAAGTAAATTGACTGAATTAATTACTGGTGGGTAGAGGGAAATAGCATTTCATTTTCACAGTCCTAATACTATGATCTTTTGAGAAGGGGAAAGTACTGGGCCATTCCCACAGAGGAAGAATTTAGGAAGTCATGCTTGCTTGTGAGAAGTGACCCTTCTGTGTGCGGGGTGGGAGGCCAGCCCTAGCCTACCAATAATTAAAAAGAAAATCATTTTGAACCCATAGTACACTTTATTGCAATGACACAGAAAAAGTCAATGAATAGAAAACTTTTCAGTCATAAAAAAGTCTTTTTTAAACCATGCTTTTATTTTTCTATGTTCTATATTATTCCTATACATATCAGCTAACTATAATTTGATCTGTATATTCATTAGTAAGGGAATGATCCCATACTGTTCCTAATTAGTCTAGAGTATGTTCTTTCTGTGTTTAAAAGAGGCATAAAACTAATAAATGAGTTTCCATTTCCTCTCTGGTCCTATGCCCCAGTCACATCCTTATTTTAGGACTCTGCCTGCATAGGCAGCACACTGGTATAATGGAATCTCAAGATCCTACATTATTTCCATTGGAACAAAGAAGGAGAGAGAGAATCATAGGAAGAGATCACCTGAATTGGTTTATTGCTTAGGATTTTGCATGAGAACCAAGTCTCCTACAATCCTTTTAGTCTTGAATTTCTGAGTTTACATATCTGGGAAATAAATGTTTAATTAATTGGTGTATAGGGATTGAAATCAGGACCTTTATAAATTAGTGAAGTCAAGTCTCACCACTCACCTGATCTCTAAACTAATGAAATTCCAAGGAACATAGTGTTTGGAGTATGTTCAGCGCAGTGCATGAAGCCATGCACCAATTTGCAAAGTGCTTGGCATTTCTGGGGGCATGCATCCCTCAACATTCTAATTCATCCGAATGAACCACAAACTTTGAACATATTAACTCCCTGTTTTACCTTTTAGGGGAGTCTCTTTTGGTATTGTACCCACATACTGTGATAATTAAGCCCAAACAGATTATGGGATAACAATTTACACTCAGCCACACTTTTGATAGAAAGTTTATTTTGACTTGTTGTCAAATGTGATTGAAGGAGAGTTGTTAATCAATCCTGGGGCCATGAACACTGCCAGGACACTCTATCCCAACTTCTTGTCCCTATTTTTCTGTTTTTCAGCTTCATTTTTTTCTTGTTAAATGCCAACTGCTTGCTCTATTTCCCAGCACCTGTATCCCACATGTTGCTCTTCCTTCTACCAGGAGGCACTGGCTGACTTTCCCTAATTCTATTTGAAAAAAAAGCCCCAGAGAAGGATACTGAGTTATTCTTTTTAGGTCATAGGCCTACCCTTGGCGTATTCAGCCAGGGCAAAGAGGCCACAGTGCCATGACTGACCCAGCCTGAGTCTGGGGCCAAATCTTGGACTAGTTAATATCACAGGAAATGTGAGGACTGGGAGATCAGATCTGAAATGACGTAACAGTTCCCATTCAAACCCTGTAGCCTAATTGGAAAGAGAGACAGCTCCATGAAGGAGGAGAATGTTGACCTAGAAGTTCTGGCAAATGAATCATGTGACTACACTCTGTATATGGAGATATTTAAAGGAAAATGAGAAGGCCTTATTGGTTCTTTAGAATTGCTGTCTCATGTGCTGGGATTTTGAAATTCCATATTAGTGATCCATGTATTTCTTTGATTTAAGACACCATCAATATTAAAAGACAAATAGGGGTGCCTGGATGGCACAGTTGATTGAATGCCTGACTCTTGGTTTCCAATCAGGTCAGGATCTCAGGGTCATAGGATGGAGCCCCACATCAGGCTCACACTCAGCCTTGGAATCTGCTTGGGAGTCTCTCTCCCAGCTCCCTCTGCCTTTCCACCCCAACATAAATAAATTAATCATAGAAAAAAAAGAACAAAAAGAACTATTTTGGGGGGAATGTGCAGCCACTCAGAATGGCTTGCCCAAGAATTATCCTATTCGACCCATTCTCCTTGCTGGAAGAATCTGCCTCTCTTCACAGAAGCTGAGAATGTCCCCTGAAACTACTGCCATTTTTGGTTTATAGTAGGCACCTAATAAATATTGAAGAACTGAGTGGTTGATGGATATTGAATGCTTAAGGAGCCCCAGCACAGCACACTGAGAGGCCATGTGCCTGGGGATTAAATTCATGTATTTTGGAGTCATACAGATATTAGCTCAAGTCTCAGTCCTGACCTTGGGAAAGTTAAAATTTGGAAAACATACACATGTATACACATTTTATATCAAAGTGTCTGGTAAAGTATCTGGCAAATAATAACAAACCTACACAGTGTCAAGGACTTCTCTAAAGGCTTACATCTATTTGCTCACCTAAAAATCACAACAACTCTTAGGAGCTAGGTAGGTACTCTTACTATTTGCATTTTACAGATGAGGAAACTGAGAACAAGGAGGATAAGTGGCTTGTCTAAGGTCACTCAACTAATACAATACTATTTGCCAGTGTCATTAAATAAATATTAGTTATGATTAGACTTGCAATCATTAAGATGCCATTTGGAAAGAACCTAAAACTGAGAACAAAAAAAAAGAGAGAATATGTTATATTTAGGTTTTTACTGTACTCTCAAGTGATAATCAAAAGAATCTCATCATTTTTCATATTTGACCCTATGTAATAACTGAGGATATTTTATTTTGCTTAATGCGGTCTTAATTTTTTTTAAAAAAAGATTTTATTTATTTGACAGAGAGAAACACAGCTAGAGAGGGAACATGAGCAGAGCAAGTGAGAAAGGAAGAAGCAGGCTTTCTACTGAGCAGGGAGCACAATGTGGGGCTAGATCTGAGACTCCGCGATCACGACCTGAGCCAAAGGCAGACGCTTAACAACTGAGCCACCCAGGCACCCTTTAATGCAGTCTTTAAGCAGTATTATTAAATTGGCAATATACTTACAATTACATATTTATATATTTTACTGGACCAACAAAGAAAATAGTATATGTTTAAAGGATCATTCCAATTAACATCCTAGAGACCAGCTTTCCAGTGCTAGTGATAATAACTTTAAAATTAAAAAAAAAATTGGTATACAATCTCTTGCAGAAAATAAGCATTACTCTTAATTGCAGTATAAAATGAATATGTGATCCTTCTTTCTGGGAAGTAAATAATTGCTAGTAAGGATGAAGTAAAAAGTTGATAAGCATTAGAGGCTCTTCCTGAGGACATGCTCACTTACCCCACAGATGGCACTGGGGCTGCTTCGCAGTTCACAGGATAGGAGAGAGGTAGCCACAGGGCACAGAGCTGGACACTCAACCTGTTTCTGAATCCACGTGTCCACTCTGGTCCCACCAACAATTTTGATACAATGCAGCCATGCCGTTCTCTTTTATAAATGTGGGAATTATAAGAGCAGGATTCTAGCATTTATCATTTCTCCACAGTGCAGTACAATTTTAATGTGATTCCTGACAGCTTTATTTAAAAAATTGTTTGATTTGAATATTTTAAAGATTATATCTAGCTCAACATCATCTGATGATTTTTAGTGGCAACTTATATTTATATTGAAGAAATAATATTTCATAGTGTATGTGATCAGTAAATTATCCCTGGAGCACTAGACATGTACCAATAGCTTTTACATCTAGAGAATTCATCATACCATGTGCTAGAAGCCTAAGATCTGTCTAACATTCATTCATCTCATTTTTTGATGAGGTCTTTAAAATCTTGATATTAGTTAACAAGGAGAAAAAAAAAAGAGAAAGCAGATAGCTTGTACATGATGTTCTCTTTCCTTGAGATAATGATACTTTATGATGTGTGGGCATAATTATTTTATCCTGCCCCAGGTGAAAAAAAGATGCTACTCTAGCTTGCTACAATTAGTTTAATTATCAATACCTGTATTAAATGCCAGTATGGGAACAGTTATTTGTGGCACAGATAAACTAAGAGCTAGTGAATGCCATTGATTGCAGCATTTAAAATTTGATACTTTTTGAACGTAAATCTCATTTGTGTCAAAAGAAAGTTGAGGGTTTTTTTTAAGGAGCCTTAAATAGAAAATATAAACATATGTCATCAATATATTTTTAGTTGATATAAATGTTTGGATAATAATATATTTTATCAAATAAATCTGTCATATCACAGAATCATCTGGTGTCCTTCTAGTTCTTTAAAAATGTATCACCTTAATAAAAATTTTAAAATGTTTCCTTGGAATATAGAAAGTAGCAGTTCTTGAAACATCTTCATTTCGACCCCATTCCCTCCTTCAAGAGAAATTTGGAACGAGCAAGAAATGACCTAAGATTTATCAGAAATCAATATTCATACACACACACTCAGAGCTCAACACTCCAAGAAGCCTGAAAGAGTGGCATTTAGTCATATTTTCCTTATTGGGGAAAATATCCTGGAGAGCCTTGCTATGTCCAAGCAAGATGTAAAATTCCTGACTATCCTCTAGGCATGCTCCATAACTAACACATTAAACTGAAGTGAGCACCATTATTTGCCAGTACGTTACAGTAAGGCATAACTTAGCCTGTTCTTGTCAGTGACCAGCAACAGTTTGGCAAATTGTTCAAGGACACAAGAGACAAGTCAGCTCAGTCGTGGCTAGAATAAGATCTAAGCAGGTGCACTGAAGAGCATGGGATTACCTGCTCATCTTTATCACAAAGTCAGGATCCTTCTCCACGCTCTGGTACAGTGGAATTTTCCTTGTCTCGGTCAGCTGTGCCTGGCCCTTCCTTTTACCTGAGCTGAAGATTTAGAAACACAACTATCTGACTCCTCCTCCTCATGAGGACCAATATTTATTTATTTATTTTAAGATTTTATTTATCCATTTGACAGAGAGAGAGAATGAGATAGATCACGAGTGGGGAGCAGCAGGGAGAGGGAGAAGCAGGCTCCTTGCTGAGCAGAGAGCCTTACACAGGGCTCGATTCCAGGTTCCTGGGATCATGACCTGAGTCAAAGCCAGACGCACAACCACCTGAGCCACCCAGGCATCCTCAGGGCAATATTTGAAAGAAGAGATTTATTGTATCTTTTGAAAATACTGACAGGACCCCAGGCTTTAGCTAAGTTGGGTTTATGATGGAAACCACATTGGTTTCTCTCCCCAGGCCTTCTGTAGGATACTTTGAAGCAGGGAATGGGGCAGAGAGAGGGTGTATTCTAATCCATTTTATGAACCAAATCTATGATGCTAATGTGGCCTTGGTATCCCCTTTGTGTAGGATCACCCCAAGTGAGTAGACTCTGCTGGTGGGTGCCTTTAGATGAGGTTCCTGATACTGATAAAAAATTCCCTGTGGATCTTTGTATGAGCAACATCACAAAATTGCCTTGATCTCCATATCTATGTCCCATATTTTCCTCCATACTATGTTTTCCTATTGGAAACCCACAAGACTACCACCTTTAGGAAAATTTGTAAACCATACTTTTGTAAAATCTGCCATGCTTCCTGTAGGCACAAACATTCCTATCCCACCCTATTTTCCCTTTGATCTTTTCCTCCATATTAAGCTCCTGAAACCCCTTCTAACTCTGTATTCTACCAAGATATGGAAGATTATTCCTCACCAAGCTAATGTACAATGGAGGGACCAGTCTATCTACTGAAATATTGTTCTAGTTCCCAGAGACTGAAATTAGGACTTTCACAACAGAATATGGTTCATTTTTCCCATACCTAACTTTTTTTCTGGGAACAGGTGTAAGACAAACCTAGGATAAAAAATTAGCTTTAGAAAATGCAATGTAAATCAGAGGAAAAGGCAGAGATGATTTTTGAATAAAAACTCTTAGGAATTATACTAGAAAAAGTCCCTTTTCATCCCTACTTATTCCCCCACTGCTCCACCCATAACACTAGGTCCTTGGAAATTGATGAAATAGAACACTTGACAACTTGTCAAGGAGGCTGAGGAGAAGAGGCAGGCAGAGGAGAAGAGGCATGAACTTGGGAAGAAGCAGAGGGACCAAAGGGACATATGAAATTATGGTCAATGGATCCAGAGAGGAAGTTTCATTATTCTTGAATAATTACAAGGGTAATGTCCATGTTGAGTGACTTTAAGACCCAAAGTCCCAAGACCTTTGGGACTGGACATGTTTTGTACAGAGTAGAAAAGTACTTCAGATATATTGATGGTGAAGATGTGCAAACATGAATCCAAGGATTGTTTGACACATTCCTATAGACTCCCAAGTGTGTGATAAAGAAACAGATTGTTCAGTATGGGAGTCTAGGGGTACCTGGGTCAGTTTAACATCTGCCTTTGGCTCAGGTCATTATCTTGGGGTCCTGGGATCCCTCGGTCTGTGTCATTGGGCTCCGTGGTCAGTGGGGAGTCTACTTCTCCTTCTCCCTGTGCCCCCTCTTCCCAGCTCATGGGTGCTCTCTCTCTAATACATAAATAAAATCTTTATAAAAAATGCAGGAGTCTATCTTCCCTCTTTTCCACAGTTAGTCCCTAGAACCAGACTATACCTCTACTTTTATACAACACTCTATGAGTCATGCACCATCTTTCTCTCTTGGGCTCTTCCGATGCATGCCATGAAGAAGAAAACTGGATAACTATGTTTCTAACAGGTTTTCCTCAGCCTTACTGCTGTGCCATGAAAGACTACCCATAAGTTTCACCAATCCTCTTTTAAACCAGCTCTTGGACACCTTTGATTGCTATGAAGCCAGAACCCTGGGAAATGTATAATTACATTAATATCTAAGAGATAAATAGAAACATACTTCTAGAAATTTATGAATAACACAAGTTTCTAGAGATACCTTTTGTGCTCTGGTTTCTTCTGACAGCAGACCTATTAGAACTGGTCTGATTTTCATAACAATCAGAAATCACTGCTTATCTAAATAACATATTTTATGATGGCTTCCTTGCATCACTCCTGAACCTAGTGTTTTGGGCAGATTATAGCAGCACCTTATTTGGACCAAAGCTGATAAATATATATCTGAAACACTATACATGAATTTTCCACAACTGCTCCCTCTGTTTGAATCACCTGAGGAATACAAAACAAAACTTTAATTCACTTGCAATGAAGAGTCCCAACATACTAATAACAGCCACTAAATCCTGGATTTCAGTATATTGCTACATCATTTTCCAAACTTACTTCAATCTTTCATGTTTAGTTTTAATGAAAAAAAGAATCTTGAGCAGATCATAATTGCTTTCTACCTTTGGTGACGTTAACTTCAAAGGGTCTTTAAACTTGGGGTTATTCATATAGTATTTCTATGATTATATATTTTTCAAACTCTCTGAATCATCAAAAATTTAGTTTTTTGCACTGATACATGATTAATTTTTATGAGGTAGTCATCTACCATGATTTTTAGTCATTTAGTCTAACACTTTATTGAAAGATCAAACTGAGTTGAAGTGTCACTTTTATCCTATGCCAAACTGTTTCACATACTTGGGCCAATTTTTTATCTTTCTCTGTTCCATTTATCTGTTCTTTCACCATTGTTACATATTTTATTTAGTTTTCTGATTTCTTTCTTTGGTTTATTTGTTTTTCCCCTCAAATATAGGAAAGCCTTGAATTTTCTATTTTGATTCTAAGAAGCTGTGGTTGTTTAAATTCCTTCATCTGTGTTAATGGTTCTTTTATTATCTTTGACTTCCCAGGTACATGAACTTTCACATATATGAATAATCATCGCATACATGTAAAGTAAGTTATCATTATGCAAATATCATAAATTTGATTATTTCTTTTCCATATTTATATCCTATTGATTTCCTTCCTCTCTTACCTCCAACCTCCTTTCCTCTCTCCCTTCCTTCCTTCTTTGACTTAAACTCCCTAAACAATGTTGAAAAATAACAGGCAATTATGTAATCTTAACTTGTTTATACTATATTATTCACGGCTAAATTTGTATAATTCAGTTTGTTTTTGCTTTTTCCTTTAAGCAAATATTTGCTATTGGTTTCATTTACTTATATATCTTCTGGGTCAAAGACAAAATGGAAATAGTAACCTCTGAGCCCTGTATCAGCATCCATGCACTTCCATATGATGTGTGTAGGGCAAAGTTGAGAGCGCCCTTTCCCTTCTTCACTCATCACCCACCCAGCTTCAGGCTAGGCTTGTCTGCATTCCCTGCAGCTTGGAGCTCAATTGTGTTTCAGATCTCTCTGAAAACTTTCTATTGACTCTCCAGGCGGGCTGCTGAACTGCTGGGTGGTTTGCCATTCACCAAGTTAAATTAATCAATATCATGTCTTCCAGATATTGCTTGAAGTCATCTTTCTCTGATTTGTCTAATTTCTTTTCCTTTAGAATTTCAATGAGAATTTAGTTAAAAATTCAGTTCAACCAACCACTTGGACCAGTTAATGGTTCTTTTAAAAATAAAATATACTCAAGTCTCTAGTATTAAAACATAAGTGAGTCTTCCTAGACAGATGGAAATGATGCATTAAAACTCAGCTCCTACCACACATCAGTGATGATACCTCCTTCATAATTGTTATCTTGCTTGGCTTAATTAACACTACTTAAGAGTTTTTGTTATAGAGTGAAAATACATATATGAATAAGTTGTCTCTTTCCAAAAAAAATTGAAAACTAAGTACTTATGTTGAAGGAGTGCTCTTCATTCCCTTTATTCTATTTTTCTTTTTTTCTTACATTGGCAAAGAAATTTCCTAAGAAACTATGTTGGGTTTTAGACCAACACCGTATACTAATTAGAAAAAACAGAAAACAGAAAACAAAACAAAACAAAACCCTCTATTCTTTGTGAAAAACAACTATTTACCCAACAGGACCACTGCAGGTTTGTACATATTAGTGCCTGATTTTTTTAAAGATTTCATACTCTGATCAATGTTTTGCCATATCAGTGCTCATTGTCTTTCACAGTGAAAGGCCATCATTGTTTTTAGTCTTTTTTTTTTAAGACAACTTAAAAGATTTTATTTGTTTGTTTGTTTGTTTGTTTGTTTGACAGAGAGCAGTAGCAGCAGAGGGAGATGGCGAAGCAAATTCCCACTGAGCGGGGAGTCCAATGAAGGACCCGATCCCAAAACCCCTGATCATGACCTGTGCCCAAGGCAGACTCTTCAGGTCATGATTGTTTGAATCACATTTTGGGCAGGATGATGGTCTGTTACATTCCCTAAGAATCAGCAGAGGCAAGAGAGAGAAAAGAGAGAGAGCTCTTTTTACCTATGTTTTATCTGTGAAGATGTCAACCTGAAAGTGAAGAGCTGCAATGAAAGGCAAAGAGAACTGATTTGGGATTAAAGAATTGCAATTTGGGGATTTCTGCAGTAACCAGAAAAGTTATCTGTCTCTGGGTGAAAACAAGGAGTTTTTATGAAAAAGAGGAAGGGGGCAACTACATGATTTGGATAAAAGGGGGGAAAAAGTTGTTTATTGGTACTAAGAGGCTTAGCCACTTTTGGTGACACATGGATTGACTATTCTGTGAGTCTTAACAAATGAAACTATTCCTGGTCTGCATTATTTAATTACTCTATCCTCAGAAAGTCCACAACCAACAGACTTATGATTCAGGATGGCAATGTCCTGCTGACAATCACCTAAAACAATTGCCATTTTGCCTAGTCCAAAGGTTTTGGCCCACTTCAAAGAAAGATCAATAAGACAATTTCTCCACAGTGGCCTCTTCCACTCTATTTTAAGATGGCTTCAGTCATGTCAATTTTTCACAAATTGTATGCTCAAAATCTGTGTTTCATCTGATCCCTTGAATTCAGCTTGTTATCTATCATCTCATTCTGAACATCTATGAATTCAACCTGAGATCTAAGAAAAGAATTTCTGTAATTCTACAAACAGAAACACAACCAATAGAAATGAAACCCACCTTTTTGCAAGGTAGGAGATGTGGAGATGTGAATCTGACTGGAATATGGCTGGATATGTCAGAAAATAAACTGCAGGGGGAGGGAGCCTCTGTAAGCTGGCCACCAGAACGTGATATAGCAGTGGAATGCAAAATCAGAACTTTTAGAAATCTGCTTCTGTGGGGGACATCCCTGCCTGAAAGTTGCTCAGGTGGCAAAGCAGGGCAGAATCCTAACTGGAACAATGTGGGCTCAGGATTCCTGGGGTCACAGAAAGAACAGGGATGCTTTAGTACTGCAGAATTCACAGTCATTAGAGTAGGAAAGCTAGCTATAATTAGTGAGAGCCCTGGAGTGGCTTCTCAGCTAGGTGCTGCCAGAAATTAGAAACCTGGGAATGATCAGGTGACCACTCTCCAAGCAGAGGTCTGGAGAGTAGCGGAAGGGCAACCCTCCTCCTTTCCCCAGGAGGAAAGGCATGGGTGCACAGGATCAGGAAACTGCTCCTGGGCTGGTGCCCAATGCAAGACAGAGCCTAAGATGAGATCACTCTCCCTCCCCTGGGGGGATTGGTGTGGCTGTGTACTGCAGGAGTTGATGCACACAAAAAGGACTGACTGCTTTTCAGTAAGGGTCCACTGAAGAGTGGGGGCAGCGATCATTCAGGTCCAGGAATGGAAATTAGAGGGCTGCCAATTTTACTTTTTTCATGCCCCCTTTTTTAAAAAAATTTTTTAGATTTTATTTATTTGACAGAAACACAGCCAGAGAGGGAACACAAGCAGGGAGAGTGCGAGAGAGAGAAGCAGGCTTCCCACCGAGCAGGGAGCTGGATGTGGGACTTGATCCTTCATGACCTGAGCCTAAGGCAGTCAGGCAGTCGCTCAACCAACTGAGCCACCCAGGCGCTCCTTTTTCAAGCTTTTAAGTGGTGAGAAATCCCTCAGGGAAGAAAAGCCACAAAGAGCAACTGGAAGCAACTTACACTGACCCTGGCCCCCAGGCAAGGGGTGGTGCAACTCCACCCAGGCAAAGAAAGCTGAGAATCAGTGCAGCGGACTCCTCCCTCAGAAGATCAGCAGAAACAGTAGTGGAATACTAAGTTTATGGGCTACTCAGAACTGAAAAATGCCTATGCTAGGGGAAAATGGCATAGAGAATTTGAGGCTTTTTTCTCATAAGTCCTTAGTCATTCAGTCTAAAATGATCTTTTTCTTCTTTTCAACTAGTTTCTTATTTTATCAACTCTTTGTTTTTAGGTCTTTTTAAAATTTCCATTTTTATATTAACATTTTGTACATATCCTCTTCATTTTTGGCTTCCTTTAACTGTATTCAATTATATATTTAAAGTTTTTCTTTCTTTACAATTTTGGGAGTTATCTTCTAACAAACAAACCAAATACACCCAGGACCCTATTTGGTCTACCTGGGAAATTATATTCTCCCCTGCCCCCCCTTTTTTCCTTCTCCTTTTTGGTCTCTAATCTATTCAGATTTGTCTAGTGTGAATTTCACTGGGGCCTTGGTTAATATTTTTTTATTTTGTTCATCTATTCTTCTCTGGACAAAATGACTAGAGGAAGAAATTCACAGCAAAAGAAAGAACCAGAGATAATATTTCTGTCATATATCTAATCGATATGGATATAAGTAAAATGTCAGAAATTGAATTCAGAATAATGATTATAAAGTTACTAGGTAGTCTTGAAACAAAAGCATAAAAGACACTAGAGAATCTCTTAGTGTGGAAATAAAATCTAATCAGGCCAAAATTAAAAAGACTTTAACTGAGATGCAGTCTAAAATGGATATTCAAACAGGGAAAATAGGCAGAAGAGAGAGTCAGTGACATATAGGACAAAGTGATGGAAAAGAAAGAAGCTGAGGAAAAGAAAAAAACAAAACAAAACACTTAATGGACTATGAGAGGAGGCTTCAAGAAATAGGCAATACCAGAAAGGGAAATAGTATGAGAATTATTGGAGAATTATAAGAAAAAGAAGGAGAGGGAGAGAGGGATAGAAGGTGTATTTGAGCAAATCATAAATGAGAGCTTTCCTAATCTGGGGAAGGAAATAGACATTCCAGGAAAGACAGAGAATCCCCCTCAAAATCAATAAAAATAGATGGATGCCCTGACATAAAATAGTGAAGGCTGCAAATTTCAGAGATAAAGAGAAAATCTTGAAAGCCACTCCAGACAAGAGGGCTTTAATGTACACAAGTAAGAATACTAGATGGGTAGTAGACCTATCCACAGAGACCTGGCAGGCCCGGAAGGGCTGTCATGAAATATTTAGAGTAATAAATGGGAAAAACATGCAGCTAAGAATACTTTATCCAGGAAGGCTGGAATGGAAGCCTTGGAATGGAAGGAGAGATAAAGAATTTCCAGGACAAACAGAAACTAAAAGAATTTGTGATCACCAAATGAGCTCTGCAAGAAATATTGGGGGGGACCCTGTAAGTGAAGATAGAACCCCAGAGTAATAGACCAAAACAAAGCAGAGACAATATTTAGAAACAGGGACTTTATAGATAATACAATGGCACTAAATTCATATTTCCCATAGTAACTCTGAATGTAAATGGGCTAAATGCTCCAATCAAAAGACACAGAGTATCAGACTGGATAAAAAAGCAAGATCCATCAATAGGTTGTCTACAAGAGACTCATTTTAGACCCAAAGACACCTCCAGATTTAAAGTGAGGGGTGGAGAACAATTTATCATGCTGGTGTATATCAAAAGAAATGTGAGGTAGCAATCCTTATATCAGACAAATTAGATTTTAAACCAAAGACTGTACTAAAGGATGAAGAGGGGCACTAGATCATACTTAAAGGGTCCATCCAATAAGAAAATCTAAGAATTATAAATATTTATGCTCCTAGCTTGGGAACAGCCAAGTATATAAATCAATTAATAACAAAATTAAACAAACACATTGACAATAATACAATAATAGTGGGGGACTTTAACATCCTACTCACAGTAATGGTCAGATCATCTAAGAAGATCAACAAGGAAACAAGGGCTTTGAATGACACACTGGACCAGACAGACTTCACAGATGTATTCAGAGCATTCCATCCGTAAGCAATAAAGTACACATTCTTCTTGAGTGCAAATGGAACATTCTCCAGAATAGATCACATACTGGGTCAGAAATCAGGTCTTAACCAGTAATAAAAGATTGGGGTTATTCCCTGTATATTTTTAAATCACAGTGCTTTGAAATTGGAAATTAATCACAAGAGGAAATTTGGAAGAAACTCAAATACTTGGAGATTAAATGGCATCCTGCTAAAGAATGAATGGGTCAACCAGAAAATCAAAGAGGAATTTTTTAAAAACCATGGAAACAAATGAAAATGAAAACACAACTGTCCAAAACTTTTGGACTGCAGCAAATGCAGTCCTAAGAGGGAAGTATATAGCAGTACTAGACTTTCTCAAAAATTTAGAAAAGTCTAGGGGTGCCTGGGTGGCTCAATCATTAAACACCTGCCTTCAACTTAGGTCATGATCCTGGAGTCCCTGGATGAAGTCCCGCATTAGGCTTCTGGAAGCCTGCTTCTCCCTCTCTCATTCTCCTTGCTTGTGTTCCATCTCCAGCTGTGTTCTCCGTCTCCTTATGTTCTCTCTGTCAAATAAATAAAATCTTTAAAAAAAATTAGAAAACTCTCAAGTACACAAGCTAACCTACACCTAAAGAAGCTGAAGAAAGAAAAACAAATAAAACCTAAATGAAGCAGGAGAAGAGAAACAATAAAGTTAGAGCTGAAATCAATGAAATAGAAACAAAAGAACAGTAGAACAGATCAATGAAACTAGAAGCTAGTTTTTTGAAAGAATTAATAAGATCAACAAACCCCTGGCTGGACTTATCAAAAAGAAAAGAGAAAGAATCCAAATAAATAAAATAATGAATGTAAGAGGAAAGATCATGACCAACACCAAGGAAACATGCATTCTTAGAACATTTTAAACTACGAAAACTGAACCAGGAAGAAATAGAAAACCTGAATAGATGCATAACCAGAAAGGAAATTGAAGCAGTAATCAAAAATCTCTCTTTGAGAGCCTAGGGCCAGATGCCTTTCCAGGGGAATTCTACCAAATATTTAAAGGAAAACTAATACTTATTCTTCTGAAGCTGTTTCAAGAAAAAAAAAACTCATTCTATGAGGCCAGCATTACCTTGATTCCAAAACCAGACAAAGATCCCATCAAAAAGGAGAATGACAGGCCAATATCCTTGATGAACATGGATGCCAAAATTCTCACCAAGATACTAGCCAACAGAAAAAGAAAAAGATACTAGCCAATAGGATCCAATAGTACATTAAAAGGATTATTCACCATAATTAAATGGGATTTATTCCTGGGCTGCAAAGGTGGTTCAACATTCACAAATCAATCAATATTATACATCACAGTAATAAAAGAAAAGACAAGAACCATATAATCCTCTCAACTAATGCAGAAAAGCATTAGACAAAATATAGCATACTGTCTTGATTAAAACTATCCATAGTGTAAGGGCAGAGAGAACATACCTCAATATCAAAAGCCATACTCAAAAAGCCCATAGCAAATATCATTCTCAATGGGGGAAAAACTGAGATCTTTCCCCCAAATTCAGGAATACAGGGAGCCCGCCCTCACCACTGTTGTTCAAAGTAGTACTAGAAGTCTTAGCCTCAGAAAGCCTTAGAAATCAGACAACAAAAAGAAGTCTTAGCCTTAGAAATCAGACAACAAAAAGAAGTAAAATGCATTTAGACTGGCAAAGAAGAAGTCAAGCTTTCACACTTCACAGTTGACATGATACTTTATGTAGACAACCCAAAAGATTCTACCCCAAATTGCTAAAACTCATACAGGAATTCATTAATGTGGTAGGATATAAAAGCAATGCACAGAAATCAGTTGCATTTCTATACACTAACAATGAGACAGAAGAAAGAGAAATTAAGGAATCAGTTCCATTTACAATTGCACCCCAAACCATAAGATACCGAGGAATAAACCTAACCAAAGAGGTAAATGATCTGTACTCTAAAAACTATAGAACAGCTATAAGAAATTGAGGAAGACATGAAGAAGTGGAAAAAAAATTCCATGCTCATGGATTGGAAGAATAAATATTGTTAAAAAGTCTGTGCTACCCAGACCAATCTACACATTCGGTGCAATCCTTATCAACTTTTTTCAAAAAACTGGAACAAACAATTCTAAAATTTGTATGGAACCTGAAAAGACCCTAAATAGCCAGAGGTATGTTGAAAATGAAAACCAAAGCTGGTGGCATCACAATTCTGGACTTGAAGCTCTCTTACAAAGCTGTGACCATCAAGAGAGTACGGTGCTGGCACAAACAACGACACATAGAGCAATGGAACAGAATAGAGAACCCAGAAATGGACCTTTAACTCTATGGTCAAGTAACCTTCGACAAAACAGGAAACTGTATCCAATGGAAAAAGATAGTCTCTTCAACAAATGATGTTGGGAAAGTTTGACATCCACATGTACAAAAATGAAACTGGACCATTTTCTTACACCACACACATCATAAGCTCAAAATGGATGAAAGACCTAAATGTGAGACAGGAATCCATCAAAATCCTAGGCAGCAACTTCTTTGACCTCAGCCACAGCAACTATTTGCTAGACATGTCTCCAAAGATGTGGGAAGCAAAAACAAAAAATGAATTGTTGTTATTTCATCAAGAAAAAAATCTTCTGCGCAGCAAAGGAAATAGTGAGCAAAACTAAAAGGCAACCTGCAGAATGAGAGAAGATATTTGCAAATGACATATCAGATAATGGGCTAGTATCCAAGATCCAAAGAGAACTTGTCAAACTCAACACCCCAAAAGCAAATAATCAAGTAAAGAAATGGACAAAAGACATGAACAGACATTTCTCCAAAGAAGACATACAAATGCCCAATAGACACATGAAAAAATGCTCCATATCACTTACCATTAGGGAAATACAAATCAAAATCACAATGAGATACTACCACACACCAATCAAAATGACTAAAATTAACAAGTCAGGAAACAACAAATGTTGGCAAGGATGTAGAGAAAGGAGAACACTCTTACACTGTTGGTGGGAATGCAAGCTAGTGAAACTACCCCAGTAAACAGTATGGAGATTCCTCAAGAAGTTAAAAAGAGAGCTACCCTATGATTCAGCAATTGCACTACTAGGTATTTACTGGAAAGATACAGATATAGTGAAAAGAAGGGGCATGTGAATCCCAATGTTCAAAGCAGCAATGTCCACAGTAGCCAAACTGTGAAAGGAGCTTAGATGTTCTTCAAGAAATGAATGGGTAAATGGGTAAAGATAAATGTGGTTCATATATACAATGGGATATTACTCAGCACCAAAAAAAGCACGAAATCTTACCATTTACAATTTAAAATAATTTGGAAGAACTGGAGATTATTATGCTGAGCAAAATAAGTAAATCAGAGAAAGACAATTATCATATGGTTTTGCTCATATGTGGAATATAAGAAACAGTGCAGAAGGTCATGGGAGAAGAGAGGGAAACTGAATGGGAAGAAATCAGAGAGGGAGAAAAATCATTATATATTCTTAACTATAGGAAAAAAACTGAGGGTTGCTGGAGGGGCAGGTGGGTGAGGGGACAGGGAAATTGGGTGACGAGCATTAAGGAGAGCACATGATGTGATGAGCACTGGGTTTTATAGGCAACTGATGAATTATTGAACTCTGCATCTGGAATGATGTACTATATGTTGGCTAATTGAATTTAAATTAATAAAGAGAAAAAAATGATAGTATAAGGGTCCTGTGTAAGTTTTTTGGGACTAAATATTTGTTTTGATAATACTCTGCCCCAATTAGCCTGGGCATTTACCCTGACACCCACACTTTCAATCATATGGAAGTTGATATGTAATTGTGGTGTTATTCAAAAGAGAGAGAGAGTCTGAAAATGTTATCTTCTTCTTGGACAGCTCCAAGTTGAAATAACTTAACCTCTTAAAATTCTAAAAGGTCCCCAGACAGTTTTTATTGACACAGACTGTGTTTGGTAGGATTTTCCTTTTTGGTATTTCTCAGGCTGACAGATTTTCTTTTCCAGGTAGGCAACTGTGTGCCCTCTGCTGACAGGTTGCCTCTCTAGTCTAGCCACTGCTGGTAGAAAGGCCCATGTGTTGCCCAGAACTATTTCTTGGTTCATACGGCCAGAACCATCTCTAGCTCATTCTTCTCACTCATCATTGCTATAGCCTTTAAATGTAGGGCATATGTCTTACAAACAATTATGCCAGATGAAAGGACTATCATATCTGGGGTCTAGGCCTGGTTATATTCTTGACTCAATATGTAATTTTAGGCAAGTCAAATATGTCTCTGGATTAGACCTCAATTCCTCAGGACATAAAATAAGTGTTTGGGATTTTATTTCATGTAATTTCCTGTTTTAAAACTTAAAATTCTCTCACATCTCAATAAGACTATTTGTTTAAGACTTATTATCATAGACTCTTGGCTGCTGGGAGAGGGAATAAGGCACCCAGGGTACTGTCAACTCATAATTTTCCAGATTGTTAGGAAATTAAATCCCAGGATATATATATGTTTTATTTTTCTCTTCTAGATGTTGTAACTTATCTCCACCCAGTGATTAAAAATTGAAATAGTAACTCATACATGGAGAATAAGGGGATCTATTACCTCAAAACCAAATGCTTAAATTCCTTAGGGAAATGATACGTTATACATAAGGCATGTTTCCTAACAGCTGCTTCAGATAATGGCTGTCATGGTTGGACTATAGAATGACCCTCCTCTACTGATTCTTGTGGGAATGACAAGGCCTGGGATTTACCTGTTTGGCCAGAAAGTCAGAAAGGAAGTAAAAAAAAATCTGTGTTCTGGAAGACAATAGAAATAACTTTTTCTTTCAAATGACTTGGAATTTCTTTTTTCTTTCTTTCTTTCTTTTTCTTCCTTTCTTTCTTAACTGAAGTATAATTTCCAATAACATTATATTAAATTTCATGTGTAAAACACAAGGATTTGATGTTTGTGATCACAATAAGTCTAGTTAAAATCCATCACCCATACATAATTACAGAAATTTTCTTTTCTTATATGAGAACTTTTGAAATTTACTCTCTTAGCAATTTTCAAATATGCAATAGAGGGTCATTAACTAGTTCTAGTTTTAGAACTCTACTGTAACTAGTGATGTCCCACTCCTTCTTCCCCTCAGCCACTGACAACCATCATTTCACTCTTTGAGTCTATGAATTTGATCATTTTAGATACTTTATACAAATGAAATCATGCAGTGTTTGTCTTTGTGACTAGCTTATTTCACTTAGCATAATGTCCACAAGGCTCATCCATGCTGTTACATATTCCAGAATTCCTTCTTTTTGAAGGTTAAATAGGTCCGTTTTATATGAATGAGACATTTTCTTTATCCTTCTATCTGTCAGTAGATACTTAGCTTATTTTCACATCTTGGCTACTATGAATAATGCTGCAATGAACATGAAAGTGCTAATATCTCTTGAGATTCTGATTTCAATTATTTTATATGAATATCTAGAAGTGGGATTGCTGGGTAACATGGCAATTCTATTTTTTATATTTTGAGGAATGTCCATACATTTTACTATAGTGACCTCCCAGTTTGCATTCCCACTAAGGGTACGAGAGCTCCAATTTCTTCTCCACATCCTTGCCAGTGCTTGTTGTCTTTTCTCTTTTTTTATATTAGCCACCCTGACAAGAGTAAGATTGATCCCTATGGTTTTAATTTCTATTTCCCTGATGATTAGTGACATAAAGCATTTTTCAAGTTGAAATATTCAGATGCAATAACAAAATTTTAATAAACTAAAGACTAATTTATAAAAGTATTATTGTTCAAAGTTACCTTTTGGATTTTTATTTTATTATACATGGATTTTATTTTATTAAAATATCAGAAGCATTTAATTGAAGGGGTGGGTGACAAATAAATTCCAAAATCTTTATAAAAATTTTTCTTACGGGGCACCTGGGTGGTTCAGGTCATGATCCCAGAGTCCCGGGATCGAGGTCTGCATTGGGCTCTCTGCTCAGCAGGAATCCTGCTTCTCCCTCTCTCACTCCCCTTGTTTGTGTTCCCTCTCTAGCTGTGTTTCTCTTTATCAAATAAATAAAGAAAATATTTTAAAAATATATTTTTCGGGGCACCTGGGTGGCTCAGTTGGTTAAGCGACTGCCTTCGGCCCAGGTCATGATCCTGGAGACCTGTGATCGAGTTCCGCATCAGGCTCCCTGCTCAGCGGGAAGCCTGCCTCTCCCTCTCTCACTCCCCCTGCTTGTGTTCCCTCTCTGGCTATGTTTCTCTCTGTCAAATAAATAAAATCTTTAAAATATATATATTTTTCTTGCATCTTGGAGCTTCATTAAAATTTCTATATCACCAAAGACACACTCCTAGAAAGATAATAAAGATATTAAAAAGTTGTAAGCCAAAATTTAATTTTCCTCTTCAAATGTTGGAAGTTTGGAAACAAAATTCAATTTTACCAATTTAGTGCAAAATTAATATAAGTTCATGCTCTTTTTAAAATAAAAACTATATATTGATGTTTAAAATTAAGTTTTATGTTTTGATACTCAGACTTATAAGAAACATAAGTATATAATATAAATAATGCTCTATATACACAATCACAATTAAAGAAATGAAAATCCATGAAACATCTCTCAAATAACAGACTGACAAAAATCTAGAAGTTTATTGATGCTCATTGTCAGTAGTTGTAGGAAAACAATAATCTTAATAAACATTTCATTTGTAGCAGGAAAAAAATACTACAACAAACTATTTTGATTTCTATTTGTCAAAACCCAAACAATCAATTTTTTCGCTAATAAACTCTATTAATAGTCCCTCAAATGAAGCTAATAAAATGCACTGAAAGTCACTTTTGCATTGTCTGCAAGAGCATTTTACTGGAAATAATGGAAATCCATTTGATGAGAAGTTATATGTTCTTTCAAGAGAATGATATATGTCAATACAGAGCTATATGAAGAACATAATCCCATTTTTTTTCAAACAAGAAAGGCTTTATTGGTTTACATTCATTAGATACTCACGTGTGTGTTTAGTTTTATTTGCCGAAGTGAGCACCAAATTTTATTTGAAAGTATCTTGTGGGAACCAAGTCATGCAGGTGAAAGACTAGTGTTAGAAAGGGTAAGTTTCATTTCATTTAATAACTTTCTCTAGACTTCAAATTTTAAAAGTAAGAAGCATTAAACACACTACAAAATAAATGATAAAGATTACTACCCTTGTGTATTAGGTACTACTGAGAAATAAAAAGTATTTAGTGTATAGAGTAATTTTAGCAGAAGAGACATGTCAGGTTAGTTAATGTGCATAAAATAATAGTTCTACAGGACACAAAACCTGTCTACTTTTCTTTTTCTGCTTTTTGGAGAAGTAAGGTTTATTTACTATTGGGTTTTTTCCCCCATAAGGTAATATTTCCATAAATATCCCTAAACTCTTTCCTTAACCTCATTTCTCTCCCTTAAGGTGGAGCAAGATACCTGTTGGTGGATGACAATTGGCCTAAGCTTACTTAATTCCAACTTACTCAACTCTGCAACTCAAATATCTTACCAATTCCAATGCTAATTTTTAATAAAATGGAAGATTCCAAAAATCAAGAGATGATCAACAAATCACTAAATTTTGTGCCCCTCTTGTCATTGATAAACAGAAAAAAACAACTTTCCCAGCATATGCCACCCACCCAAGTAACTAGGTGGTGTCATATGACTAGTTCTATACAATTTTTTTATTTTTACTTTGGTTCATCTTCTATTTTTCAATTTGATTTTGCATTTTTAAAGAAAATAATACAGTGTATAATACTGTATAATCTATGACCGGGCCAACCCATCTCCTCATCTCCCTCCCTCTAAAACCCTCAGTTTGTTTCTTGGAGTCTATAGCCTCTCATGGTTCATCTACTTGTCTGATTTCCCCATAAAGTGTATGCCATATGTATGTATAAACCAACTGGTCACTTCTGGTTCTAGGCATTGAAGACAAAATGATCGACGCTGTTCTTTCATTTCAGGTTAATTCTGCTAAAGTGCCCTGGGTACCAGAGTCATCCACCATGGAAGAAAACCTCCTGCCATTTGGGTTAACATTCTTGAAACATTACTTAAGTTATAACTTAAGCCATTAAAACTTAGAGGATTATTTCTTAAAGCAAAGAGGGTTACCTTAAGTATCATAGACACAATGTCTTTTAATGTAGCATGCAAATGTTTTCATTTTTGTTTTGGTTTATCTCTTAATTTTGAATCTGATGTTTATTTAATTTTGAATTTTTTCTTTAGGAAACAAGAACCATATATAATATAGAGTATAGTTATATATAATATAAATATCTATAATCTCTCTCTAAGACAAAAATCAATCAGTGAAAGAAGTAGTATGTGGACTAGATCAAGCAGGCACCAACTAGGAATGAGTGTGGTGCCTTCACTAGGTGGTCCTGTCTCTGCTGCTAAGGACCTCCAGGACCACACTGCACCTGAGTCCCAATAAAAAAGACCTCTTACATACACACACACACACACACACACACACACACACACACACACACAAACACACACACACACAAACGACTTTTTTTTTACACTTAAGCTTATATATCCAAAATGTCATTTTAGCATATTTCAGGTTCTTTTCTGCATATTAAATCTTAAAAATTCACTGCTGCTAAATTGTTGTCATTTGTACTTGATTCGTGTTTGGAGCTTATAAAATCTACAGCTTAAAGAGTCAATACAAATATCCAAGTTGTTCCAAACTACTTTAAAATTTTCCTGAATTGTAACTGAATCAAGTATCATTCTTAAAATTCAAACTTGAATAAGCTATCTAATTATCATAGAATCCAACAATTCTGTTTCTGGGTATACACCCAAAGGAACTTATCCTTGTATGTGCATGCTTGTCATAGCATTATTCACAATATTCAAAAGGGAAGAAACCTTAAATGTTCATTAATGAATGAATGGATTAAGCAAAATGTGGTACATACATGCAAAAGAATATTTTTCAGCCTTAAAAAGAAGTGAAATCCTGTCACATGTTTCAAAGTGGGTGAACACTGAGGACAGTCTGCTGATGTGAAAATCAACCAATCTTTCAACTCTGCATTTTCAAAAACTTTTATAAGATCAGCAGACCACAATGATCACAGACACTATTCCTGAACAACATGACTCACCCTTCCTGTAGTACATAATGAATTCATTGTTGACTTTTATTCAAAAACTGAATGCAGCCCTCACCAGACTTTGAGAGTTGCTGTTAACAAAGTTATTTTATTTTGAGGTTTGGTTTTGGATATCGATAGGAAAGACCATAAATGGAGACAACATTTTATAACCTTTTATTCTATAAACTGTAATGACTTTCTGTCAGTCAAGACCTTGACGTTGACAAACTCCTTGCCTAATAATCTCACCTGTCCTTGGCAGTCGTAAGAAATAGGATGAACAGTTGAGTCTCCGCTATAGACTTTTATAAAGGCTTCAGTCCAAATGTATTTCACAGGCATGACAAGAAAAATGAACTCTTCCACTCTCCAATCTAAAAGCAATCCTTGAAGTAATACCAAGAGATAGCAAATGTAAAGTGTTGTGAGTCTTCTAACCCTATGGACTTATGGGAAATGGTGTCAGTGGGAAAGACAATAGAGATTAACCAGAAGTCTTCAAACATGAATGTTAGCATTTATATATATTGTTAAGATGGGTATCTTCTCTCCTTTGTCCTTCTGCTCCATCGCTCCCCTACCAGTGTGATAGGTACCACCACTGTAGACTGTTATCCATTGACCTATATAAATCATGATTTTATATCCAACCTCATTTATTATAAAAGAAGGAGTATTTTGTTATTATTCTAAGCTATCTGGTATGATAGCTCAGATGCTTTTGCATATTTTTCCCAAAAAAGTACTGATCAAACTAGTTTTTCATAATAAAAATGATGCAGAGATCCAGATACTTACACTTCACTGCATCCCCTAGACTTAGGGACCTCAGTTTGTGTTTAAATAACCCATCTATTTTCTCAATTTCCTATTATTTCCATTTTGTTATTGTGGATGATTATTGTCTTGTTTTGAGTTTTGGTGCAAATTCTTTTCTCTCCAGATTTTGTTTCCCTACATATTAAATATATTGAACTTTGTACAGTAAATTATGTCATTATTTTTCTCTTCATTGTAGTATTCCATCATAGTTAACATATTGCTAAATAGGTTAAATTGAAAGAGATTTTAACAAAAAAGGTAATATTTAACTGAAAGTTGGTTATGATTTTAAACACATGTAACTTTGGATCTATTTTTGCCTATTGTTAAAACTGTTGTCAGAAACTTCTAGATATGAAAATATGTAACCCATTGGTACTACAACAGCTCATCAAAGCTACTAGAAGATTATTTGACATACTATCCAAGGGAGAAACTGTTCTTAATATTTTGGCAATGAACAATCTCTCTTCCTGAAAATCAGCTGTACTTGCATATATGTTATTTAATCCAAGTGCGAGAACATTGTTTTAAAAAGATTAGTGAATATGAAGACTTGATGCTTAGTACTCTCTGAGGAGCCTACTCATTAGTGATATTGGTTATATATCTTTAGTAACTGTGCATACACCTGAAAATTTTTTATCAACGTCTTTTTTGAGAAGGATAATATTTTATGCTGTCTGAGACCTGTTAAAGAAGCAGAAAGACAACCAATGATAACGTGAGCTCAGGAAGGAAGGAAAACCATGGTGCTAAAGCTGGGAATTGAGACTATGGGAAGGATTTTATTAGAAAATAGAGGAGGAATTTATATTATTTTTTATATCCCAAATCAGTCACCATTTTGCATTTTTCTTCCTAATTGGGTAGAGATGGGAATCCCTTACCAACCAAAACAGACTGTCTTGCAAATAGTGAATTATGCCTCAGTTTCTGAGAAATGTTATTAAGCCTTGGTCTCATTGATTTCTGTCTTTGTCTTCATTGCTTTTCTCTCATAGTAACTACAATAAGTCACATGTTTTCACCTAAAGTACTTATACTTCTAGTGGGGGATCACTATTAATCCAAATAATTCTGATTGTTTTTTGTGAGATTTGACACCCAAATCCTTTTTCCATTTCAGTCTATCCAGTTGCCATTTCAGTTATACAAGTCCAACCTGTCTGAACTTTTAACAAGATTTGAGCCAAAGACTTGCATGTAGATAGTGATATATGGAAATGTGATCCCAGGGATATACACTGAAAGACAATGAAGTAAGAAAAAAGGAAAGCTAATACAAGGAGAGACAATTGTGTTACCACCACTAAGGTTATGGGTGTGTAATGTCATGGAATCTATAAGGAATATTCTGAAGGACATCCTAAAACTTTTGGCTTTAAGATATGGAAGTGAGGGGAATTTACGAATCCGCTCTCATCATTCGTTATTCAAGTTATATTAATTGTGCTTTTTCTTTTCTGTATGTTACGATGTTTTGACATTCTTTGGGGCTTTACCCATCTGGAAAAAGATTGTCCCTCTCAGGCTTGTTAATTCCTGGGGGTGATGGACAACTTGCCTAAAACCTGCCCCTAATGTTTGGATAAATGGATCCAAGACTGTGACCTCACCCATCCTCTTATCTCTTATACACCAAGCCCATATTTCCTCTGCCCTTAATCACTCCAAGGCCAGATACCAGGCAACCAAATACCAGCCTTATTGCCCAAAGTCAATCTTGGACTGTTTATTCTGCCATGTTTTGTCTTTGCCAAGGAAATCCCAATAAAGATCAAACCAAACCTTCCTCTACTCCTGTCATCTCCTTCCTGATCATCCTGTTGTTTCCCATGAGTCCTGGTGTGACATAGCATGTCCCCTTCTTTCTGGAAATAAAAATAATAAAGTCTTCTTTCCTTTAATTTTAAAGAATTTTTTATTTATATGCTTGACAGAAAGAAAGAGAGAGACAACGAAAGAGTGTGTACAAGCAGGCGGAACAGTAGAGGAAGAGAGAGAAGCAGGCTCCCTGCAAGACTCAATTCCAGGACTCTGGCATCATGACCTGAGCTGAAGGCAGATGCTTAACTGACTGAGCCACTCAGGTACCCATAAATTCTTCTCTCAATGACGTTGGCCTCTCCATGTTTTCTTTGTCATGTCTCCAAAAACTAAATCCCAGGTATAATTTTTCTAATACAAGGGTGATCTAATGGGTAATAAGCCTCTTGCCATTCTGGTGGCACAAGCCTGAGTACCAAACAGGTTCTTCTAGATGATCCAGGTAGCAACAGAGGCCCGGAAACCTAGGGCAGTAGGTCCAATGTCCAAGGAGTAACTAAAAGCAGCCCACAAGTTTCATGTGAACAAAGCAAGTCAGAGTCAATGTAGAAGTGGTCTTAGCAAGGGTGGCTGCCTTCAGAATAGAGGCCAAGAAGATTCAGGAGTGAGGAATAGGAAAACACCAATTCAGAACTCATGCACTGTGACCTGAAACATGGGCCACAATTAGGAATATGCAAGCCATGGGCTCATGCAGGCCCAGCCCCTCTCTATATGCATATGCTGTGTTTGTTATAATCAAGTGAGCTGAAAGAAAACACTATCAAGAAAATGCTTCCCAAGTCTCGGATTTCATTTGGCAGTTATTTTTTGAGCAGTGACCTTTTTCCTGGTGTGCCATGGTGAACAAAGTAGGTGAGATGCTTGTCTTTGAGAAGCTGAACAAAGGATTATTGTTAAAAAAATTAATCTTTAATGAATGCAAGGAATTTGATATGTAGTAGAAAAATTTTGCCTTCTTTTAGCTCACCCCTGCCCTTCCTTTCAGTGTAAAAGTGGGGCTTCTCTTTCTCTGCTGCATGCATTAGAATAGAGAATGATGGCCTGATACACCAGCTGCCCTATGTCAATTCCAAATTTTATAATCTCAGTGTTTCCTTCCTATGGTGCAACCTCACTGCACACTGAGGTGAACACCTGGCCCTTGTTGCAACACCCCATGGAAATTAGGGCATGAGGCATGGGCACCAAGATATTCTATGAGTAATGAATGCCTGTTTTCTGATCCACAGGCACCTTGTTTCCTGTCAAAAATTGTATAGACATGAAACAATCAAATGCACAATTATATATATATAATATGAAGTTATATATATATATATGAAGTAATTCTTGGCTATAATGAAGAGATTCTGTAAGAGACAGAGAACTGAAAGGATGAGCCACCTGCCAGGTCCTGCTTCACTGACTCCCAGGTATGAAGTAACACAGTGTCTTGGAAGGATATTGAATCCCTTGATGTCCTGAATTGGACTGATAACAGATCAATTCATAGGAAACAAAATAAGTATGAGGAATTAGGTCTAAGCCACATACTTATATGGTTTTGCCTTTCTTTCTATTTTTTTTTTTACTGCAAATTTTGCTTAAATTCATTGGTTAAATTCAGCATATGAAAGAATGCAATCACAGCTGCCAGGTGAATATGAGTTTCATATAACTATAAAATATTTTGTGTCCATTCATCTTTCTCTAAATTATTGTAATAAATGACTGTTGTTCCAAAATAATTTTTAAAAAATTGTCAATAAATCACAGCTCCCCTCCTCAACCTCCATACACAACAACATTGTCATCTTTCCTAAATAAGTTCTAACTCGCCCAATTCTTCCTTTTCGAGCCCAACGCTTCCCACTTCTCTAAAGCACTGCCTATGACATGTCACTTTCCTGTAGTCACTGTAATCAATTGAGCCAATTCACTTTTTCCTCCCACTTAAACTTGGTGCTTTTTCTTAATTTCCATAACTTTTGCACTAAACCATAGGCCAGATATTTGGTAGAATGTTCTGCAATGTGGATAGTCTGATGTTCATTCATAATTAGATTTAGGTTATACATCTTTGGCAGAAATATCTTTTTGCTGACACTACAGACAAAGGGCTGATATCAAAGATCTATAAAGAACTCCTCAAACTCAACAACCAGAAAAAAGATGATAACATCAAAAAATGGGCAGGAGACATAAACAGACACTTCTCCATGGAAGACATACAAATGGCTAACAGACACATGAAAAAATGTTCATAATCATTAGCTATCAGGGAAACTCAAATCAAAACCACATTGAGATACCACCTTACACCAGTCAGAATGACCAAAATTAACAGGACAGGAAATAACAAGTGTTGGAGAGGCTGTGGAGAAAGGGGAACCCTCTTACACTGTTGATGAGAATGCAAGTTGGTGCAGCCACTTTGGAAAACAGTGTGGAAATTCTTTTAAAAATTCAAAATAGAGGGGCACCTGGGTGGTTTAGTTGGTTAAGCAACTGCCTTCGGCTCAGGTCATGATCCCGGAGCCCCCGGGATCGAGTCCCACATCAGGCTCCCTGCTCAGCGGGAAGCCTGCTTCTCCCTCTCTCACTCCCCCTGCTTGTGTTCCCTCTCTGGCTGTGTTTCTCTCTGTAAAATAAATAAAATCTTTTAAAAAAAAATTCAAAATAGAGCTACCCTATGACCCTGCACTTACACTACTGGGTATTTACCCCAAAGATACAGATTGAGTGAAAAGAAGGGCCATATGTACTCCAATCGCCAAACTGTGGAAAGAGCCAAGATGCCCTCCAGCAGACAAATAGATAAAGAAGATATGGTCCATATATACAATGGAATATATTCTTCCATCAGAAAGGATGAATACCCAACTTTTGTAGCAACATGGACTGGATTGGAGGAGAGTATGCTGAGTGAAATAAGCCAAGCAGAGAAAGTCAAGTATCATTTGGTTTCACTTACTTGTGGAGCATAAGGAGTAACATGGATACTAGTGAGAGAAGGAAAGGAAATGTGAACTAGGGTAAATTAGAGAGGGAGATGAAGCATGAGAGAATCTGGACTCTGAGAAACGAACTGAGGGTTTTGGAAGGGGGGGTGGGGGAATGGGTGAACCTGGTGGTGGGTATTGAGGGGATGGATTGCATGGAGCACTGGGTATGGGGCATAAACAATGAATCTTGGAACACTGAAAAAATAAAATAAATTATTATTAGACCAAAGAAAAAAGGACTGCACTTAACATGATGACCACTGAGTGATGTATATAATTATTGAATCACTATATTGTACACCTGGAACTAATATAATACTGTACATTAACTATACTAGAATAAAAAATAAAAAATTACAAAAAGAAATATCAATTTGATACTGTATTCTTCCAGTGCATCAGGTAAGAGAACACAATTTTAATTTGTCTCATTACTTATGATGTTCAGTTGCTTAAAGTTGTGTTTGCTAGGTTTCTCCAACGAAATAATACTCTTCTTTGTATTTATTATATATTTATATGCATATTAAGATGTTTTACTTTATTATTTGCTATTGTGTATATTTCATATTTGTTACTTATATTTGTTATATTTCTTTTATTTAATATGTATATATTATATATGTATATTTTATATACTATGTGTTATGCATATGTATCAGATATACATATATAAGTATATGTATGTGTATGTTTACATTATATACATGTATATTTTATAGATATGTATTTGGAAAGTGTTTTGAACCTATTTAAATATAACTTTCAAGTGCATTCATTTATTTATATCTCTATATATTCTTGCTTTGTTATTTTATTCAATGGGTTTTAATACTATATTATTTATTTTAATTTTCCATTGTTTTAGTATTGGCCAGTGGAAGCCCCTTTGACAATATATCCATCAATTTTAGAACATTTCATTGCTTTCTGGAATAACAAGGCATTCCAAGCTTATCTTTTTC
The DNA here is from genome assembly GCA_004023965.1 of Spilogale gracilis. Classification (NCBI taxonomy): domain Eukaryota; kingdom Metazoa; phylum Chordata; class Mammalia; order Carnivora; family Mephitidae; genus Spilogale; species Spilogale gracilis. The sequence goes on from PITA01001735.1 coordinate 29,057, forward strand.
CGTACTTGCCTCAACCATAATCAGCCATTTCCCTAAGGCATCCTATTCCATTTATTGGAAAATGATATTTTCAAGTCAAGATCTGAGTGATAGATGTGTTTATCATTTTGGGAATTTTGGGGCTCTACTCACAGACCATTTCCTGTGTCTCATCTAATCTATCCATATTGAAAATCAAGAGTTCCCTCCAGTACCTCCAATTCTAGCCCAACAGCATAGGGATTAATTTAGTTATCACATTTTTCATATTTGTAATGCTCTTTTCCAACAATGAAAGAACTCACTTTCATTATTTAATTATATTTTCTGTACATAAATCAATCTGTTATCTATGTTACAGCTTTGTCCTCTGTATGAATGACCTCTTCCCCCTATTTGGGCTCCAATATCCCATGCTATGTGGCCTCCATCATTGGACTCCCTCCTCACATTATGTTAACTCTGGCTGTCTATGCTGGGCCTCTCTCTCTGGCAATGCCTTTCTAGCCATGTTATACTCTTCTTATATTGAGACTCCTCTTTGTGGGTACACTCTATTCACTTTACTTGGGTTCTTGATCTTCAGTCTGGGCTAATGTCTCCCCTTCTCCAATGCCCAGGTCCCATCTTGCTTTGTTTCCCTAATCAATTTTGCCTGAATTGTCAGGATAAAAAAGGTAAAGGGAGGGAAAGAGGACCTGGGAATCATTATAACATTTTTTTCCTTTTATACCTCACACGCAATCTGGTAACAAATTATGTTGGCACTATATTCATAATGTATCCAGAATACAACCACTTATTACCATTGCTGTTATGGTCCAAGATAACAGCATATTTCCTCTGGATGATCTCAGTAGCCTCCTTCTTGTCTTCCCATTACCTCTATAGTCTAGTTTCAACTAGAAGCTAGTTTGGTCACTCATCTGCTCAAAAGCTTTCTCTTTTTTCTCTATTCCATGGTAAGACTTTAAAAAAAAATAATCCTCACAATGAACTACAAGAAGCTACATAATTTGCCCGTACACCTGAGTCCTAACCAATGGCCTCCCAAATGCAATATTGCTCTAATTAAACCTCCTACTACTTTTCACCTCATTTACTGGTCTTTTCTGCTCCTCTAAAAGTACCTGGCCTGCTCCCAATGTCTAACCCTTGTCCTTGCGCTTCCTCTTTTTCTGGAATAATCTTATGCCAGATATCCTCAAGACTCATCCCCTTTCACCTTCATCTTTGTTGAAATACCTCCTCCTTACCAAGACTTCATTGGTAGATCTTTTTAAATTTAAAATGCCTAATGTATTTTAGCACTCCTTATCATTTTCCCTAAGTCATTATTTTTTCTTTGCATTAATATTTACTAAGACTATGAGGTTTACTTAATATCCAATTCATGACTAAGAATATAACCTTCATAGGGTCACAGATTTCTATTTTTCCCATTACTATACAAATGTGACCAAGGACAGTGACTCTTATATAGCAGGTACAAATAAGTACTTTTTTGAATAAACAAATTTTTGTGTGTATTAAATGAAATAAATTCTTGATGCATATATTAAAACACAAACTATATTCTGTCTAATCTTCTTTCTTCATAAAATCATAAATCATTCCAAGTGAGTGTTAATATATTATTCATTTCTTTTCACCCAAAATTCACCATAATTAGAACCACACTATATCATTCAATAGCATTTATTTATTTATTTGTCAATCAGTACCTTCTTAAATTAGTGACTTACAGAAACATTGTCTCCTAAATTCTCTAACATTTGGCAAGATTGCAAAGCTGTGTTTTCTTATAGTCCTTGCTTGTCTGACATATTATGGTATCTATCAGTGAGGGCCCAAGGATTTTTCTGTAACTGCCATTTAATAATAGTTTTACTGATTTAAGAAAGACTCATGGGCGCCTGGGTGGCTCAGTGGGTTAAAGCCTTTGCCTTCAGCTCAGGTCATGATCTCAGGTTCCTGGGATCGAGGCCCACATCAGCTCTCTGCTCGGCAGGGAGCCTGCTTCCTCCTCTCTCTCTGCCTGCCTCTCTGCCTACTTGTGATCTCTTTGTCAAATAAATAAAATCTTAAAAAAAAAGAAAGATTCATTATTTTGTTTTCTTCCTTAAGTATTTTCTCTCTCTCGTTCGTTTTCACTCCCTACATCAGATTCCTTCCTTATAGTAAGCAGTATGATTTTAAGTATATCCTAGTGTCAGAAAAACCAGAAAATTTTCCATTGAAGAAAATCCCTAGAAGGGTTCAGTTTTGCTAGGGAATAGAGAAGGCAAAGATGTTGTTATTCAATTATATTGAAAAATAGAAAATTTCAACTTTAAAAATATAATTAAAAAATTTTAAATTCTTTTCCTACTTTCTTTCATTACTATGTTCAATAAGCCAACATACAGTATTTTGATTTGGGTCTTCTGGATTTATATGCTGAGATGGAGTTTGGGGGTACAATATATTTATAGAGATCAACAACCCAGAAGGAAGAAGGGAAGTAAGCAGAATTGGACAGAGATACAGGGCAAATTGTGATGCAGGCCCTCCAAAGCCAGAGCCAATCCAACATGGATCTTGGGAAGGAATATTACTGAGTATAAGCTAGCATAAGAGAATAGAATCCATGGAAGCCTCAGATTTAAAGCCACACTTTATGCAATAGAATGTTCTTCTCCATGGGTTTGGGGGCAGGGCAGAAACTGAAAAAGGCTCCTTCTTTGTGTGTGCCTGGAGGAAGGGAGAACTGTCAGAAAAGTACACCCCACTCAGAGCTTTCTCCCCATATTATACTCAATGGTACAAAATCCTTATTCTGCTAGTAAAGAGGCAACAAGTCTGATTGCCTTATTCAGCTGGGAGAAAGCACAGGAAAAAAGAACAAAAAACATAGCCCTGTGGGAAAAGACTTCAGATCCTGACTTGAGATCATTAGAAATGATTACCTCTTGGTGGGAATGCAGTGACTGCTCAAGTGCTAGCTTGGAGACTCAGCAACTCAAGGCCTGACTAAGGGCCAAGATGAACCAGGACAATGAAGAATGACCCTGTATATCTAACCCAGGCTAACAAGCATCAAATAATAACAAACTTGTAATACTGGAGGAAGAGAAAAAGCATAGAGAGACCCTCATTGTGGCACAGGCTGATGCAGAATAAGTCTAAAGCTGAGGGTGGAAGAAAACGGTTGAGATGTCTCCAGCAATCCTGTTTACAGCTTAACCACAAGAGAATATTACAGAGTAATGATACAACAACAAAACAAAGGAGTTCAAACCTTGGCTACATTTGCTCACCTCCTCCCTTCCCCCTTCTGAGCATGAACACTCTATACTCTTGCACACGTGTTGGGCTTTCGACCAAAAATTATGAGTCACACACAAAAAAGTAAGAGGCACACAAATCTGCAGAACCAGTCACTTAGGACTCAGATGTTGAAACTATCTGGCAGGGAATTTAAACTATAATTAAAATATTAAAATTTTTAGTGGAAAATACAGACAATTGTTCAAATAAATGGGTAAAATTTCAGCAGAGAGATTAAAACCATGAGAAAGAGGCAAAGGGAAATATTAAAATTTTTTTAATTACATGGTAATAGAGGTGAAGAATGCCTCTAATTCCAACAGACATCCTATCAGAAACTGTACAAGTCACAAGACTATAATATGAAATCTATGCACTAAAAAGTTGAGAAATAAAAATTTTCAGTGAAGCAAATGAAATCTCACATGACTATCATGCTACTATTACCATTACCACTACAAAAAAAAAAAAAAAAAAAAAAAAAAAAAAAAAAAAAAAAAAAAAAAAAAAAGGAAGCCATCGCCTGTGGTACTGCATTACAGAAGATGGTAAAGGAACCTCTCCAGACAGAAGGAATTTAATACTATATATAAAGTAAAAACCAAAATCAAAAAAATAATGCTGCAAATACAATTTTTAAAAAAGCAAATATAAAATATGTGTACTTACTAGTAATTCCTCTAAAAGATAGTTGCCATTTAAAGAAAAATTATGGCAATTTGTTTATCCCATGTGTAAGTAAAATTTGTGACAATAGTGCAAAGAAGAGGATGAAATTCTAGTACTACACATAAAGTGACACAATATCTGATGGCAGACTATGAAAGTTGATGTTATCATCCTAAGCACAACAGATTATTTTTAAATAATTTGTACTTTTAAATAGGAATGAATAACAATAAGCAAATAGTAGAAATAAAATGAAATAATAAAAAATACTGCAAAAAAAAAGGTAACAAGAGGTAAGTGTAATAACAAAGGGACGTACGTCTTAGCTATGGGTAGTTTCAATTTAAACATTTAAAACTACAGTAACTAATGTACAGTAATCAATGGCCTAATCATAAAAGTTAAAGACATTGTTTGGATAAAGAAATCAAGACCCAATTATATAAGATGTAATCATAAGATAAAGATAAAGGTAATATAAGAAAATAAGATAATCAGGAGATTAATATGGCAAAATTCCAGTCTCTAAAATTTTCTACCTAAAATTTTGATTTTTTAAAGCAATAATGCAAATATGAGACCACAAAAAACATGCATTTTTGGAGTCATCTTTCATAGATTTTTTTAGATATATAGATATGCTTTCTAAATATATTCTGTGTATATTTCCTGTAAATTTTTCATTATTTGAATTGAACCTAAGGTGTGGGTGGCCCTCTGTGAATAGTTTGTACATAACTGTTGAGTGCATATGCTCCTTTGCAAAAACAACCCAATCACTCTACATAAAATGGATCATAATTTCACTCTATGACTATATTAGCCTTTGTCCACAGCTCATTGGAGCCAGTATGCATAACTAAAAGGGAAATCAGTACAGGGGGTACATTCCACCAGATGAAATCTATCTCCAGGGAATCTGTACAGTGACAAGAATATGAACTCACAGTCATAACTTGTAAATTGATGTAGACTGTAGAGCTTTAGGCAGAAATGATAAGTCATGTAGAGATGGAGAAAGGGAAGCAGTCTGTGTATAGCAAGGAATAATAAATATAACACCCAGAGAGAAAAGAAAGTGAGTTTTCATAAAGCTGAAGAAATACAAAGACTACTTTATTAGGTTTGTGATGACTTTTTAGCTCTTGTTCTAATAGCCAGTGAAAACCATTTGTTCTTCAATCGCACTGTTCCAATGCAGTATTCATATACTCTTGATGTAAATCTTTCTCCTTTTTTTGCTTTTTATTTGGTTATTTCACTCCAGAAAATTAAATTACTCTAATTTTTAATTAGAAATATTGTTAACAAGATACTTTCAACCACCATTTTTGATATAGACTAAATTCCTGCTGTATTACAACCATCAATAGTAATACAACACACCTATTATTTTGTGATGATATACTCAGAAATTTATTGTGTGTTTATTATTGTGCAACTATTAATGTGTCATTTTCTTACATCGATCTGGTTTTTTTATTATGTTCCATTAGCCCGCATATAGTACATCATAGGTTTTTGATGTAGTGTTCAATGATTCATTAATTGCATATAACATCCAGTGCTCATCCTAACACATGCCCTCCTTAATATCCATCCCCCAGTTACCCCATCTCCCTACCCACCTCCCTTCTGCAACCCTCTTTGAATGTATACAATACAGGGATAGTATTATGAATAATGTGGTATCAAATAATGGCCCCCCAAAGATGTCCATGTGTGAATTCCTGGACACATGAATATGTTAATTTAGATAACAAAAGGGATTTTGCAGATGCGATTAAGTTAGGATCTTGGGATGGGAGGTTATCCTGAATAATTTAGGAGAGCTCATTATAATCATGATAACCCTTATAAGTTAAAGAAGGGAGGTAGAAAGGTCAGAGTCAAAGAGAAATTTGAAGATGCTACACTATTGGCTTGAAAATGAAGGAAGAGGACATGAGCTGAAGAATGAGGGCAGCCTCTAGAAGCTGCAAAAGTCGAGAATTAATTCTCCTCTGATGCCTCCAGAAAAAAACCAGGCTCTATCAACACCTTGATTTTTGTGTAGTAAAATCCATTTCTGACTTGTGATCTCCAGAACTATAATATAATAAATCTGTGTTATATTGAAGCCTTCAAGTTTATGGCAATTTGTCACAATAGCAAGAGGGAACTAAAACAAATTGTTTAAAGTTATTAGAAAATGAATATGATTTCTAGGAATGACAGAGTTGTAATTTGTTATGGGTATGTTTTATGCCTTGAGCTTTCTGGAGTTTTGATACAAGTTATCTTATTGATGTCTTGTTCATCAAACCTATATTTTGTAACACAATTACTGTGTTGTAGGTTTTAGACTGGATACTCAATGCTTTTTGGTTATTAAACTAGACAATTTTTAAAAAAGGTTTTATTTATTTGTGAGAGAGAGAGAGAACAAGCAGGGGAAGGGGAAGAGGGAGAGAGAGAGAGAAAGAGAGAGAGAAAGAGATGCAGACTCCCTCCTGAGCAAGAAGGTCAATGTGGGGCTTGATCCCAGGACCCAGAGATCAAGACCTGAGCCGAAGGCAGACATTTAACTGACTGAGCCACCCAGGTGCCCCAAACTAGCCAATTTTTATAACAAAAATCTTGTGGACTCTTCATTCCTCTTCATTTCTTTCCCATAATTTTAATTTTTTTCAATAAGTATATTGAGGTACAGGAGAATTTGATAAAGTGTTTAGGTTTAACCAGTTGACATTGGTTGGAAAATGGCAGAGCTCAGATGTAAACTCAAGTCTTTCTGATATCAGTGCCATTTAATTTTACCATACTATCTTCCTTCCGACTCAATTTATTCATTTTATTTTTCCAAATAGTTTGTTAGTGGATCTATTTTGCCTGTGGGTGGAGCTCTGTATAAAACCTGTCAGCAAGAAGCACAAAAGCTATGGAAGGAAAGTCACCAAGAGGACAAGCAGGAGGAAGGACACTTTCCTTTCAGGACAAATTTGAGAAAAAAAGGGAGGGGAGAGAAATTTACCTTATGTGACCCTAAAGTGATCTATAATATGTATGAGCTAAAAAAAAAAAAGAGAGAGAGAGATGAGAAACATAATTTTTCTAACTTTGAGAAAAATAATCTCCCAAGATATTGATGAATCAGGTAATACATTCTAAACTGACAGTTCATTTTTAAGTTTTAGAAATCTAAGTTCATAATCCAAATTTTATTTAAGATCTTCTGCTTCTTGACAATTGACCATGAAAATCTATTCCTCCAAATTTCATAAAACTGGTTTAGATAGGGGCACCTGGATGGCTCAGAGGGTTGGGCCTCTGTTTTCAGCTCAGGTCATGATCTCAGGGTCCTGGAATCAAGCCCCACATTGGGCTCTCTGCTCTGCGGGGAGCCTGTTTTCTCCACTTTCTCTGCCTGCCTCTCTGCCTATTTGTGATAACTCTGTCAAATAAATAAAGAAAATCTTAAAAAAAAAGGAAAATTGTGGATATTAAAAAAAAATGGTTTAAATAGAAAAACATGCAAAATTCGAATCAGGTTTTATGACATTTATTAATTTATCAGCATTTTTCAGTTATTCAGCTAAATTTATATTAAAAAGTAAACATTTTAATTGTTGATACTATCCACTAATTATTAAGTAAATTAATGATAATTTCTTAATTCAAACTTCAAAATTAAAGCATAAACAATGACAGGATTATGCAAACATGCAAGGACTAATTTTTGAGAATACTGTTCTTCAAGAAATTATAATTGTGGATTTTTATTTTATACAGAATTCCAGAAACATTTAATTAAAAGAGTGAAGGATGAATTCCAAAATCTCTAGAAACAGTTTCCTTGCAACTGTTGACTTCATTAAAGTTTTCCATAAAGTTAGAGATAGTGTTCCTAGAAAAATAATCAAGATATATAAGAGTTTTAGGTAAAATTTTAATTTTGATCCCAAATGTTGAAATTATCTAAAACAAAATTCAATATAATTATAACATGTTTTCAACGTTCTTTTTAATCAAGTAATATTTTGTTCTTTAAAATTACATCTTTTAAATTTTGCCTTCATATTCAAACTTACCCAGAAGTAACTAAAGAAAATAATGGATACAGCAGTGATTGAAAATTGAGCATGAAAACCCATAAAAAATGAAGCGTTATTTTTCTCATATCAGATTTTGAAAATTAGAAAGTTTATTAATACTCATTTTTCGTGTCTATGCAGAAATATGAACTTTAATAAATAATTTGTGTTGTTTTGTTTTTATTCTTGTTTTGACAAAATGTAATCCATAGCACACTATTTAATTGCCACTTGGTGCTACCTGATCCATGAATTCATTCCTAGTAATATAATTTGTCACTTTCCCAACAAATTAAGCTAATAAAAATTCACAGTGAATTTCACTTTTGCACTACCTAAAACTGAAAAGAATATCAATCCATTCAATGGAAAGTTATATATTATTTAGAGAATAATGTGTGTCAATATTTGCTGACTTGCTAATATCTCAAATACATATGGCTAATGAAAAATTTATAGCACAGAGCAGTGTCATACATATAATCTCTTTTATGCAAACAGCACAGTTTTTAATCATACTATTTATTTATTTTATATCTATTCACCACTTCATATAAATTTTTTTGTAGGAATAGGCCTAAAACTTTAAAGAAGTATATAATCAGGCAAGGAATTAAGACATGGAGGTTAAAAGATGATGGAGAGAGGATAAGTTTTACATGTATTTAATAACTGCTGTGTTTTAATTTTTAATAATAGGCATGTATTGGACATATTGTTAAAATAAGTATAAGTGAAATTATAGCTAAAAATGAAATATTATTAAGAAATGGAAAAAAGGTGTTTAATAATGGTATGAATTTTCAGTAGGGCAGATGTATCAGAATAGATTGAGAAATTGATGAACAAAAAGGAAATATACAGAAGTCATGAGCCTGGAGCTACTGCCCTTTTTCTTCTATTGATTCTCTGTTAGGAAAAGCATGTTTGTTTTCCATTGTTTATTTTATGTGCAACTATTTCCATTAACATCCCTGGACTCTTGGCTCACGATGGAGGTCCCTAATCAGTAATCCTAATCCAATTGGACAAGTGGTTGGAGTTTACATGTCAAAAGCCTCAAAACTCAGAAATTACTCATTTCTCTCTGTTATTCCACACCAGCAGGGAGGCAGAGTAACCATAACAAGTGATCTGTTCTGCAGACTAAACTCTCCCTGCGTGGCTTTTCTCAAGTCTGGTTGTGGTAAATAAATATTTTTTTAAATGCCAAAATACGGAGACTTGAAGTCTTAAAAATATCAGGGCACAACACCTAAAATATAAGGAAATGCAGTCCAGTTTCCAATGTAAGACAAAAGCTGAAATGTTCTGACATCAAAAACGTAGCCAAATGTTATACTAAAGTTTGTTCAATGTATGTTTACAGACTATAAATTAGATATCTTCAACTGTAGAATTATCTTTATTAATGATATCCTATTTTTTCTGTACTTGAATTAATTAAAAGTGTCTGCCAAAGCTTAAAGCACTGTTTCTGAATTCTGAGTATCAGTGAGTGCATGCAATTAGTAAAGGAAGATAGGAAACAAAGTAGCTAAATTTAACTACATTCCAATCTGTCTTTTTTTCTTTTTAATGTAGCCTATAGTCAATTGAAAACTCCTTAACAAATCCAAAGCTAATATTAATAAAACTGGAATTTAAAAAAATCTAGAAATCTTCTGGGTACAATCTTTAAAATGTAATTAATTCTAGCCATCTATTCAGTGCCTCACTCTACATACTAGGCCAATAGAGTTTGTTCATGTCATGTGAGTTTAGGTTGTACTTTCTATATGTGACAATGTGGCAAAGGTGACTGGCAATCAACACATTCTGAATTACCATGGAAGAAAGCCTCCTACCAATTGAGTTACTATCCCACATAATTATGTGAGCCAGAAATAGAGTTCTTTAAGTTTTGTCACTATAATTTGAAGGTTTGTTTATTAAAAAGGGTGAGTGTTACCCTAAGTAATACACATACAAGTTTTACATTTAAAATATAATGTATTCATTTTTATTTTGACTCATATCTTATTTCTGAATTCTGCTTTAGGGAATATAAATGTAATACACATACATACATTCACACACACATAATTTTTTTTTCATCAGTAGAACAAGGATAAATTATATCTTGGAAATTGAAGGACAAAGTAAGTTAGTCTTGGCGAGTGTCATTTGTTTGGTATCTTTCTCATTTAAAAATAAAAAATAAGATAAAATAGCAAAATTTATCCAAGAAAGAAATAGAGATTTCCATTGTCTCCTTGTCAAATTAACATGTAGTGATATTGATCTGCTTTGTGCAAGAGTCTTAGAGGAGAGGACATGATAAGTAAGGGAGGGCCTATAATATGTGCTCATTAAATGAAGCCAATCATAAACCAACAAGGATTATTTTTAAAACTTTGAAACATATATCTTAGGAAGTCAACATTTTCTTCTTTACACAGTGTATTGTAATGATTTATGATTCTAATGGTATTTCATTTCATTATGTATGAAATCAAAAATAAAAAGTCCTATTTCTCTTACCTGTGTACTTATGTACTTTGTGGAGAAGATTTAGAACAAGCAGAATTGTGTTCTGAAAGCCACTAAAATCACTGATGAAGGGAACCTTATCTCCACCAACAAGTATGCGTCTTGGCAGCTCCTTCTGGAATTCATATGTTCTAATTAAGGTTGTAGGAAAGCGAGGTGGAGCTAAATAATCCACAAATAAAGCCCAGCTTCTTGCAAAATCAGCTTCTTGCTTAGAATAATATTTTAATCTAATAGACAAGTGGGGAAAAGTATACATTTTGAATTAGTCTACTCAGAATTTTGCCAACTCAATTTTCAAGACAGGTAATTTGTTCAAAAGGACATTATTCTACATTTTAGAATATAGATTATAGAAACTTGGTGTTGATTTTACCACCTAGATTTGAAATTTTGAAGAGATGTTACTAGAATTATAAATTTAGGAATTACCATCGCAGAACATATGTGTTTTTAAGCATATTTTCCCTTTTCATAAAACATTTATATTACTTACATAAACTCTGAAATGTGACCAAATCTCCTTTATTTAAAATAAAGATGAGGCTCAATCGGTTGAGCCTCACACTCTTGATTTCAGCTCAGGTCATGACCTCAGGGTCGTGGGACACACAGTGGGCAGTCTGCTTGGAATTCTCCTTTTCCTTCTCTTTCTGCCCCTCACCCCCTCTCTTATTCTCTTTAAAATAAGTAAGTAAATAAATAAAATACAAAGATAAAAGTCAAAGAAAATTGGCAAAATTTCTGCTAAATTTAGATATCTTTTAAAGAACACATATAATTTTCATTTCGGGCAACCACTAAAAATGAAGTAACAGATTTTTTCTTGCTTTTTAGATAGCTTGGTATTTTTTTTCTAGTGATATATACTAGAAAGCTAACATTTTTTTTCTTTTTTCAGGTGTACAATGTAATTAATTGATTTTTGTGTCTATTGTGAAATGATCTCCACAAGTCTAATTAACATTTGTTACCAAACATAGTCACAAAATTTTTTCCTTGTGATGAGATTAAGATTCACTCCAAATATGCAGTACAGTATTATTAACTACAATGACTATGCTATACAATACATCGCCATGAACTACAAATAACTGGAAATTTATAAATTTTGACCCCTTTCACCCATTTCACCCAGCACCTCTCTCTATATATATGCCATTGTAATATATGGCATAATATATGACATTACATATTTTTTATCCATTCATGCACTGATGGATACTTAGATTTTTTCCATGTTCTAGCTATTGTCAATAATACCACAATGAACATGTATATCTTTTCAGATTAGTGTTTTCTTTTTCTTCAGAAAAATGCCTAGTTATGGACTCGTTGGATCATATGGTAGTTCTACTTTTAATTTTTTGAGGACTCTTTACAGCATTTTCCACAATAGTTACAACAATTTATGTTCCTGCTTTCTCTTCTTATTGAGAAAAAATTTTAATTTTAAATTTTAGTGAATAATTTTATCTATTTTAATTAATTAATTAATTAATCTTAGAGAGAGAGAGAGAGAGAGAGAGAGAGAGAGCACCTGCCAGGTTGTGGAGGGACAGAGGGAGAGAGAGAATCAAGCAGGCTCCTCAACCAGCATGGAATCTGATGTGGGTCTTGATCTCACCAGGCTGAGATCATGACCTGAGTTCAAATTAAGAATCAGACACTTAGGGGTACCTGGGGGGCTCAGTCGTTAAGCTTCTGCCTTCGGCTCAGGTCATGATCTCAGAGTGCCAGGATCAAGCCCCACATTGGGCTCCCTGCTCAGCGGGAAGCCTGCTTCTCCCTCTCTCACTTCCCCTGCTTGTGTTCCCTCTCTTGCTGTGTTTCTCTCTGTCAAATAAATGAATAAAATATTTTTTAAAAATCAGACACTTAATTGACTTAGACACCCAGGCACCCTGTATGTATGTATATGTATGTATGTATGTATGTATACATATATATATACACACACAATAATAATTCTCACAGAGACACATAATTATTCTCTACACACATTATTATTCTCTACAGGGTTGCTATATATATAAATACATATATAAAATCTGTATTACCTGTTTCAGCAATCTTTTGACCATGTAAGCAACTTGCTATTTTGAACCATGCTTGATCATTCTGAACCATTTTACATGTTATTTCTTTTTCTTCTTGCCCTATGTCTTTCAACTCTTATTATAGAAGTTATATGATTTGTTACATTCTCCCTGGAATTACTCTAAGTAATACATACATCACAGCCTAGGTATTATGCATTCAGAAAGTAACTGGAACGTATCCCCTGGTTAACATCTGTGGAAGAAATATACCTGTACATATGTGGTTCATACAGAGCTATGGAAGTATAAAGGAGGAAGTAACTAATTGTCCTTGAGTATAGAAAAATTGTTTGGCTCTCCATGCTCTTATGAAATTGCAGCCAACTCTCAGATTTAAGGAGAAAACATGAATATATAAGGATGTTCAGATAAGGGTCACACAAGTTTAATAACAGCACAACTAGACATTATGTAGATTGTGGGAGAGCCAATAGCACATAAAAAAGAGCCACAGACAGAAGTTTTCAGTTCTCTCCAATATTTTCTAGAAGTGGAATTGTTGAGTTATAAATAATACTCAGTTAACATTTTGAGAAATTGTTAAACTCTTTTTCCAAAGTGGGCGCACCATTTTCCATACCCACAAGCAATACATGAGAGTTCCAAATACTCTACACCTTCTCTAACACTCGTTACTATTTATCTTTTATATTTTAGCCATTCTAGTGCTTATAAAGTGGTATCTTATGGTTTTGATTTTTGCTTCCCTAGTGGCTAATAATTTTTAGCATCTCTTTATGTACTTATTGTCCATTTGTATATCTTCATCGGAGAAATACCTCCTCAAATCAACTTTTCATTTTTACAAATTGGATTGTCTTTTTAGATTGAATTGTGAAAACTTTAAAATATACTTCAGATACAAAACTCATACAGATGTATGATTTGCAAGTATTTTTCCCCATTCTGTATATTGTATTTCACTTTCTTGATGGTATCATTTACAGCACCAAAGCTTTTTAGCTTTTATGAAATACATTTTATCTATCTTTTCCTCTTGTCCCATGTGCTTTTAGTGTCTCATCTTAAAAGAAAATGTCTAACCCAAAGGCCAAAAGCTTTAGTCTGTGTTCTATAGTTTTAGCTCTCACATTTAGGTCTATAAAGCATTTTAGGTTAATTTTGTTGTTTTAGGACACAAACTTCATTCATTGCATGTGGTTTGCCAGTTCTCCCAGCACCATTTGTTGAAAAAAATATTCTTTACCCATTGAGCTATCTTACACCCTTGTTGAAAATCAACTTTTGTTTCGGGACCCCAGTTCAATCCTATTAATCCATGTGTCTATTATCATGTATCAACACTCTGTCTTAATTACTGTACTTTTGTAAAAAGAGATTAACAGAGATTGTATTGAATCTGTAAGTAAATTTAGTTGCCATTTAAACAATATTAAGTCTTCCAATCTGTAAACACAAATTTCTTCTTTAAACAATTATTTCATTTCTTTCAGAAATATCTTGTATTTTTTAGTGTATCCAAGTTTTCCAGTTTTTTTGCTAACTGTATTCCTATATATTTTATTTTTCCTTATACTGTAGTAAAAGTATATGTTTTCTTAGTTTTGTTTTAGGATTTTTTATTGCTATTACATAGAAATACAATTAATTTTGGGTTGTTGACCTTGTATCCTGCTAAGTTGAAGAACTCATATATTTATTATAATATTTTTAGTGGATTTCTTAGAGAGAAAGTATTATTTCTTCTCTTTCTATCTAGATTACTTTCATTTATTTTTACTGTCTAATTTCCCTGGCTTGGACCTCCAATGTAATCTTGAATAGATGTGGTAAAAACGGGCAACTTCATCTTGTTTTATATTTTAAGGGGAAAACATTCGTCTTTCACAATATTATGTTAACTGTAGGTTTTTCTAGATGCCCTTTAAAAAGGTGAGAAACTTCTATTCCTAGTTTTTTTAATGTTTTATCATAAAAGAGTGTTATCAAATACTTTTTCTATGTCTACTGTGATGATTGTGTGATTCTTGTCTCTTATTCTATTAATATGGTGTATTATATTGATTGATTATCAGATACTAAACCAAATTTGCATTCTTAGAATAAATCCCATATAGTCATGGTTTATTGTCCTTTATATGTGTGGCTGGATTCTATTTACTGACATTACATTGAGGATTTTTGTGTTTATATTCACAAGGAATGTTGGCATGTTGTCTTTGTGTAATGTGGTTTTTTTTTTTTTGTTATCATACTAATATTGCCAATTTTCTATCTAATGTATAGCATTTTCTGGTGTAAATTGTTTTTTTCCCTGTTTTTTTCTATCATCTGTCTCTAATCTAGGTAATTTTGATTTCTTAACTCTTCCTCTTTGATGATGAGATTACAATTACTATCTATCTTAAAACCATATAGTTCATATTAACAGTAACTTATTCTAGCCATTTACATAAATTTTGCTGCAATATAGTTCCATTCCCACTCTCCTGTAGGTCTGCAAAGCTCTCTGCATCTTTCTTCATCCTTTTTTGTTTTTGTTCCTTATACTCAGGAACCTTAGTTTACCTCTGTTCAAGTTTATGGATTCTTTCTCCTGCCTACTTAAGTCTGCTTTTTAATCCCTCAAGTGAATTTTTCATTTTGTTATTATAATTTTCAACTGCAGAATTTCTATTTTTTCTATAAATTCTCTTTATCCACAATCTCTACTTAGTAAAATTTTGTTGTCAGTTCATACTTTCCTTATATTCTTTAGACATGGTTTCTTTTATTTTTTTAAACATGCTCATAAGAAGTGATTCAGAAATTTTGTCCGTCACCTGAACTCAGAGGAACAATTCCTAATGATTGATTATCTCTGTGTAAGTTGGGGGGTGCATAAATGCATGTGTGCTCTACTTTGTCCATTCTTTGCACATCTCTTTTGGGGGGGGCAGACACTGGACAGTTCAGACTCTATAAAGTGGAAACTCTAAAAATCAGATTCCCACCCTTACCAGGGTTTGTTGTTTGGTTTTCTTGTCATTATTTGTTTATGGATTTCCCTGGACAAATTCTGTAATTCATTCTGTGTTCTCTGTAGTGAGTCATCACTGAAGTCCCTGCTCAGAACCTTAATGTTCCACTAATGATTAGGTTAAAGATTTTCTTACATTCCTTGAGCCAGTAAGTCTTCAGCCCTTTGTTGAGGATCTTTGAGTTTGTGTTGAGGTACACCTTTAAATTGCGAAGGCCTTTACAGCTATGCTCATGCCTTTACTTCCTATTTGTTCAGGGCCTCTAGGTAGCCAAAGGTGAAACATTGGGGTCCTCTCAGTTCTTACCTGGGTATACCCTCAGTTCTGTTCATGCTTGTAGGGTCTAGAAAAAGACAAATTCTCTCTAGACATAGTAACAATTAGCCACCAAACCATTTTTAGACTGATTTCAACCCATCAACAAAAAACTTGTTTCAGTGACCAGGTTTTGCAAGCATTCAATAAGTGACCTGCCCTCATTTCTGAAAGTCAGCCAATCAGGAATGGACTCCCTGCATAAATATGCCTTTAATGACAATTGACAATTGTCTCACCTGAGTAGCCCTCTTATAATGATGATTCAACCCACTTAAATGCCTAAAAATCTACCACTCTCTGAACTCTGCATCTCCTAATAACCCATCTCAAGATGAGAAGAGTTCTCTGCTCAGTGATACTGTACATGATAACATAAGTTTCCCTTCCTAAAATTGCAATAAATTCAGCTTTGTTGTTTTATTTAAGATACAAAGAGCTGATCTCATCTTTGAGAGTTGCTATTAGTTTTGTGTGTCATTGGGAAAGTCTACAAAAATAATATTTTACAAACCACTTTCTTTAAGCTATAATGACTTGATCCCAATTCCAATTTTGATGTTGACAACTCCTGTTTACTTCATTGGCTGCTAATCTCACCTCTCCTTGGCAGTGATCAGAATTAAGCAGCTGAGTCACAGCAAAAAGATATTGTGATGGCTACAATCCTAATTCACCCCACAGGCATGCCAAGAGGATGAACTCTTCATTGGTCAATATAAAAATCAGCCTTTGAAGCACTATTTTTTTATTAACATATAATGTATTATTTGCTTCAGGGGTACAGGTCTGTGAATCATCAATCTTACACAATTCAGAGCACTTACCATAGCACATATCCTCCCCAATGTCCATAACCCAGCCACCCTATCCTTCCATATACAAAGCAATATAAGTTTCTTGATTCTGTGATTTGTTTATCTTCATTGGATTTGTGGTCAATGGGAAAGATAACAGTACTTTGTCAACACGAAGTCCTCAAACATGAGTGCCCATATTTTTTGTGTACATTAACCAAGTCATCCATTCTTTAGTTCCTTTTACAGTGTGTCTCACTCTGGGTGGCAGACATGGCCCCCAATACAGTGACATTCACTTCCATACCAAGTCATGGTGTTTTATACAATCTCATTTGCTATAAGATAGAGACAGTTCTGTTATTTTAGCCATCTGGCATGGTAACCAGGAGGCTTCTTGGATATGCCCCTCCAAATATGTGTTAACCAAGCTATTTTTTCTCATCAAAGTAATGCAGAGATCCTCTAACTTTTTTGCCATCACATCCTTTTTATTTAAAGATACAAGTTTGTGCTAAGATGGCCTTAAAAGATCTTGTATTTCTGAATTCATTTTGTTTTATTGCTGTTTTGTGGTACAAGCATATTTTTCTTTATATTTTGCCCTGCTGCTTATAACATGGTTTTGAACTTTATCCAGTAAAACATTTTCCTGTTCTCTTTATTGTAATGTGTCCTCATGTTTGACATATTGATGGATAGGTAAATTGAAAAAGACTTCAATGAAAAAGATAGTGTAAGATAGAAATATTGTTACCATATTAAAACAAAATTATTTTGTTTTATTTTATTTTTAGAGAGAGATAGATTGTGAGCGGGGGGGGGGGTGAGGCAGAGGGAGACAGAGAGAGAATCTCAAGCAAGCTCCATGCTCAGTATGTGGCCCAACATGGTGTTCAATTTCATGACCAGGATATCATGACTTGAGCAGAAATCAAGAGTCAGATGCTTAACCAACTTAGCCACCCAGGTGCCCCCAAACAAAATGACTTTAGATTCATTCTTACCTATTTTGAAAATTTTTACGAACAACCTTTAAAGATGACACATGTGCAGCCCATAAGTACTCCGACAGGTCATCAAAGCTACTAGAATGTGACTTTACACGCTGTCAAAGACAAAAAATGTTACTGATATTTAGGCAGGCAATTATAACAATCTCTTTTCTTGAAAATCAGTTATATTTACAAATATAATTTTTCAACATTCTAAGTGAGGGAAAAACATTTTTTCTTAAGACTTCAGATATGAAAGATTTAATGTTAAACACTCCCTAAAGATCTTAATATCAAGCATTTTAATTACTAGTGATACTGAATCCATATTAAAGGAATAAACCACATGGTTTTAGAAATGTTCAGGTTTTTACATTGCTCAGAATCAGACCTTTAGTACTTTTTGCATTTGGTTTTCTCTTGCCACGAAATGAACTTCCCACCAAGTGTTAAGGTTAAGAGTGTTTTATATAATCATATGCAATTTAATGAACAAATTCTCTAAAGGGAAAACCAACCTTTAGTCATGTACTCTTTCATCCATGACACATTACTTTAGACATCAATATTTGATTCTGACTGTCAAATGGTAATTCAGTCAACTCATATGTGATATGTTTATCAAGACATTTGAAATAAGCTGATCAAATTCACTATAACCTATTACACAATTGTATTTAGACCAGTTATTGTTCAGTTGACCTGAAATTATGGTGAACACTTCATGCACTGTTAAGTCGTAATTTCTCTGGGCTCACATGTGTGTATATAATTTATTTGGTATGAGAATAGTAGGTAGCATGACCTTGATACAGTATTGGTAATGAGGATGCTAATGAGGTATGATGTAATGCAGCAATCCACTCATACTAATACTGCTGTCACCACAATGTTTTTGTATTAGCAACTTTGTTCCTTAGGAAGATTTGCTTAATGTATAAACAAAATCTATATAAAGCGCTATTCAAAAATTATCTGGCTACTCTCAGAGTACTAATTTAAACACTAAAAAAAAAAAAAAAAAACCTGGTAAAATTCATTCCACTTTTTCATTGCTTCTGGAAATGATGAATGGCAGTGAGAAACATTGTAACAAAAATTCATCTGATCCTTGGATGGTAGCAGAAAGGTGATATTGTCTGATGATATCCCCATTATACCAGAATCAACCGCAGCAAGGAAGGGCATTGCAGAGAGATAATAATTAAGGTCTGTATAAAAAAAAGGTATTAATATTGTTAACAAAAAAATAGGCTGTTTTCAAAGCAAAGGAATGTATCATAAAACTAAGCCTAAAGATCTAGAAGTGTGGTAAAATTTAAGTGCTAATTCTGGGAACTTTAGAAATCTTATCAGAAACTTTCCTTAGTATTTTATGCAACTTGAATATGCTCCTCTTAAAAACCCTACTTTCATAAAACAAAATGGATTTATCTTATAGATTTATTATTTTAAATCACAGAAAATAATTGTACTAGAATTTAAAAATACTAATTAAGTTCTAAGGTACAGTAAGTGAAAAATTTAGAAAATAGTAACAGAATTAATAGAGTTTAAATAAAAAATTGAAACAAAAAAGTTATTAGCAGCATTCTATACTTTCTAAGTTTTGGCTTTAAACCTGAAAATCTGACATAGCTTTAAAATATTCTAATATTTAATCTAGATATTTCTTTTGTTAACAAAGGTTTTATCTGATAACATAATGAATTCTTATTTCTGTCTTATATCTTGAAATCAAGTTTTGATATTATTGATTTTCCCTAATTGATATTTTTGTAATTGGGTAAACTAATCAGTAAATTTTAAAAATATCTAACTCAAGACTCACTTTCGAAACATCCAGATTTGGGTCAAACAGATGATTTTTGCAATGATTTCACTTTTGTTTTTTGTTTCTTTAACTGGGATCCTAGCTTGAATTGATTTTTGGGGGAGAGGTCATCAATTTGAGGTTTGACTATCACATTGAACTCACCAGCCCACCAGCTGTCCACAGAGATACAGAGCTGATCCCCAGACTTATGGCCACAGTCTGTACTTCCGGTGGGATCAGCTAATCTGCCTAAAAGAGAGGAAATCTAGAGTGGGTTTACTAAGCCCCTTTCTAAGCTGTAGATACAAAACGTAATTAGATTCAATGTTTACAGGAATAAAGAATAGTATCAGCCTTCCCATCATTGTCCTTCCTTCACTTCTTGACTTTCTGCTTCCCATTTCCCATTCATAGTTTTTCCTTTTCCTTGACATTCCTACAATGCTGTATCCTCTCTCCTAGACCCTATTTTTTAGCCTCCGTAGTCTGTCTTCTAATCACTAGCTACTCTTTATCTTCATTATTAGGGAGTGAATATTCATGTATAGTAAGCCAGATCCAGGCTTTATTTACTTAAAATCAAGTCCTTTTTCACTGTTTACTTACCTACTGTTTGACCATGAAAAAATAACTTCTGCAAACCTCAGTTTTCTCACGTACATCCTGGAGGTCCTGGCAATAAACACTTCATAGAAGTTCGGGGTTATTAAATGAAGAAGGGCACAAAAAATGCCCAGCTCAGAGAACATGTGCTTCTATAAACATGAGCCACTATTGTATTTTTACTCTTTTCTTCTTGTCATTCTTTCTCATCTCCTACTTTCCAAACATCCCATTCTGTTTCTTTTCACACTTGAGTTTTTTGTATCTTCTGCATATACTCCCTACAGCTCCCTTCACCTATCTCTGACTGTAAGCCTATCTCTTTCCCTGTTTCCGTCATTTTCATACTGGCTTAATCTCTTTACTCCTGTTAACTTTCCCCTTTCTCTGGCTTCCCCTTCACACTGCTGTGCTTCTTCACTTGCCACTCCAGCTGCATCGCCTCCAACTGCACAAGCCTGAGACTGAGCCCTTGACCTTTATAATCAAAGGACATTTGCATCCTGAACTTCCTGCATTTTGTCAGCAGAGTTTCATTACCCTTCTTAATACCGTCACACTTTCCCCTTCTTTGCAGCCAAGCTTTGCCTACTTACTGCTGTTTTATCTTCTGAAGAATTTTTTTCTTTGCCTTCCATGGCAAAAAATACATCATTCTCAATAACCTTGACTAAAACTGTTTCCTATCACCCCCATTTTTCAGAGCAAAGTTAATATTATGTTTGTTACTGTTCAATTTTATTGCTATGAATTTACTGTATTTTCAAATTATATTATCTCTGTAGCATACATACATTTCCTTCTCTTTTTGTTTTTTTTCTCACATATACCACACTAAGTCCCAACTCTGTTCTTTAGTTCAATCTCTTCTTTCTTCATGGATTGCTTTTTTTTTTTTTTTTTTTTGAATCCATCAATGTTCTACCTTTTTTTCAGGATTCACCTCAAATCTTACTCTATTTTCAGATTTTCCCAACTCACAACATTCACTTTATTCTAGCGTCTAATGATTCAGCTCTTTTTTATTATGGCTGTATCATTTCCAACTCTCCTCTTTTTGTTTCTTTTTTCTTTTTTAACCTAAATTCAATTGGCCAATGTATAAATACATCATTAGTTTATGGTATAATGTTCAACAATTCATTAGTTGCATGTAACACCCAGTGCTCAACACATCCCGTGCCCTCTGTAATACCTTCTTAACCATGTTGTAAGTGTTTTGAGGGAAAGTAATGGCATCTATTATCAATTTCTTTTATACTTGCCATAGTCTTTCTTTTTTTTAATCTATTTTTCTCTTTGTTGTCACTGCCTTATCCTACCTCAGACTCCCAGTATTCTTTTCCCAATTCAAACATTATTCTAATTAAAATTTTGGCTAACCAATAAAAATGAATGAATACTGACAAATGCAACTAGACAGATGAATCTCAAAATAATCATGACAATTGAAATAAAACAGACTAAAAAAAGACCACTCAGCTGTCTACATGGAAATTCTAGATAATGCCGTCTAAACTGCAGCAATAGAAAGCAGATCAGTGGTTCCTGGTGAAGTTGGGGAGTGAGGAGTATGAGAAGTTAGAGGAGTGGGGAGGGTTGGGAGGCACCAGACTAGGGAAGTTCCAGAAGGTGAGAATACAATGAGGAAAAGAAAATTTTTAGAATGACATATATGTCCATTATCTGTGGTGACAGGTTCAAGGCTATGGACATATATCAAACTTACCAAAAATACATTTTTAAATGTGCTGTTTATTATATATAAATAAGATTACATTAAAAAAAAAAAAAACCTTTGCTAAGCAATTTAGAGGCACTTAAAGTGTTTAAGTATTTTGTAAGCATTAGATGCTTGTTATAAGCCATATTGCTTAAGGGCTCAAGTAAAACTGCCCAGTGTGACTTTAAAGACATCTCTTTAACTGACCCTCATCCATCTTCTTAAATTTACCACCCACTACTCTTTCACATTCCAGTTCTCCTGCCAATGTGGTAGTCTTCTTCTGGTTCAACCTGTTATCATTGTCATCTTTGTAATTTGTATTCCAGCACTTATATTCTAGCAATGTTTCCATCAAGCTCTTAGGCCCTATTTTCTTCCCATGATATTCTCAGCTCATGGTTGTCACTCTCTTTCCTGAGCCGCTCTTGTATTTACAGTCTTTAACTCATCTTTGAGACTTAACATACTGTTGGTGAAATATTTTTATGGACTACTTTCATAATTTTGATTTCTCTTTTGGTTATATTCACTAGTTATATTATAAGTTCAACTCAACTGAATACAAAGTAAAATCAGCCACTTGAAAAACAGCAGAATCCCATTTATTATATTCTAAAATGAAAGTGAAATTTTGAAAGTATCCTATCCAGTATTCTGCTTTGCTATTCATACTTTCTAGGAGTAGGTGTGTGCACCCCTTGGGGGAATTGGTTATTCAGTGGACCTTATGTCTAGGCTCCTCCAGAACCATGACTCAGGTGTTCAAATATTCTTCTTTTCCATGCCAAGGACAGTCCAAGAATAGAAATTATACTGGGTGTCTGGAGATTCCCTGGCAAGTTTGGTTGTAATGTTAGTTTAGAATGTCATCACAGGTCAGACTTGCAGTCTCTTCCCCTGTATTTTCTATAATGCTACCTATTTTATCATTAATACCTTTCTTCCAATACTGTTTTCTAGAAGCTGATAGTGAAGGTCCCTTATTTCTTGAAATCCATTGAACAATATAGCTTGGTACTTACAATATTTTTGTTTCAAAACAAATACCTACATTCCTTGGTGTAGATGCTATTTTAGGTAGAGGAAGGTTTCCCTACAAAGGTTTTTTTCCTCCATTGTCACTCCAATCTATATGACTGTAGCTAATCATATTTGGAATATAGAGCCTGGTGGTGGGTACTGAGGGCACGTATTGCATGGAGACTGGGTGTGGGGCATAAACAATAAATCTTGGAACACTGAAAAAATAAAATTTTTAAAATTAAAAAAAAAGAATATAGGTAATGCAAACTAATTTTTACACCCATGTGTATTTAATGTATATTGCCTTAATTGTGTTTTTCCTGGATGTACTCTTCAGTGCTTAGAGCTAGGCTTGGTACCAATAGCACATTAGTTCATAGTTACTGATATTGAATGAACTAGGTCTAATATGCTGTACACCAGTGAACGAATCAGTAGCCATCTGTGGCTATTTAAATTTAAATTAGTTGAAATTAAACAAAATTGAGTATTCAGTTGTATAAAAATATTAGCCATTTCTAGTGCTCAGTAGCCACATGTAGAATATAAGAACACAGTATGGCTGCTGCTGTCATACTGAACAGTGCAAAAAGAGAAAAATTTCAGCATTTTACATAGTTCTTTTAGACATTTCTGGGTAGGAAAACCGCGTGCAAGAGGTATTCTGTAAATACTTGATAGAGATTAAGCAAGAGATTATGCAAACAGCTGGAAAAGGCATAGGAAAGGGAGAGAAAAAAATCATTTTTCAAAAAGATGATACTAAATGTGCATGTATGACTTCCTAATTAATTCACACTTAAATCAAATGGTCACTGTAAGGAAAAAGAGGCATTCTTACCTGTATGATATTGCCATCCATGATGTACAGGCAGTCCCCATAAAATGTTTTGTTCATTTTCTGGTGAAAATTTTAAAAAATACTTGGCTGTCTTGTTCAGTAGGATTTTATATGCCCCCAGTCTATCAGGGTAATGCCAGAAGTTAATAGTGTACTTCCCATTTTCTATCTTGTAGTCACTGAACTGACCAGGACTCTCTTTCCACAGAGGAGGATACACATCTGAGATATTGGATGCTTTTGTTAAAGAAGCAAAAATACAACCAGTTATCACACAGGCCCAGGAAAGATTGAAAGTCATGGTGCTTAGCCTGGAGATTGACATTATGGCAAGATCTTTATTGAGAAGTAGAGGAGGAAGCTACATTTTTTTTTCTGCACCTTGACTAATCAACACTTTAAATTCCATAGCAGTAAGAAGGTGGAGATAAACAAATGCCTTACCAAACAGATTAGGATACCTCCCTTGTTAATCATCTCCCAAATAAAAATTTTTTATTATGTATAAATAGTCTCCAGAATTTTTAGTAATTTTTAATAGTAATTTTTTTTAGTAAGACTTATTTTTGTTTCTACCTTTTGGCCTGTTTCTTATATTAATCATAATAATAAATTGTATGTCCTTCTCAGAGTTACTTGAATTTTAGAGGAGAGCTGTTTTAATCCAATTTGATCTCTAATTAGTTGGATGTCAACCACATAAATGGCTAAACAATTTTCGATAGCATTTATAAGACTTTTTAGTGATAGTTGGGACTTTATCAGATCTCCTTGAAATTTTAATCCATGTGTAAGTCCAGACTTGTATGGCAGAGATGTCAGCCCAAATTCCATTTTAGCAGGATCTGAGCCAAAAGCTTAGGTGCAGGCAGTTGGTTTGTGGCTTTAGAATAAAAGTGAAAGAGGGAGAAAAAAAAAAAGGAGGAAAAGTAAATATAAGGAGAGACTACCAATTAGCCTCCACTAAGGGTTTGAGGTACTTAATGTTGTCTAAGAACTAATGAGAAACACTATTGTGATAGAACAACTGGCCTCTAAGATTGAGAAGCATTTGTCCTTTTTTTTTTTTTTTGAGGATTTTTATTCATTTATTTGAGAGAGAGAGGAAGAGCACAAGGAGGGAGGAGCAGTGGGTGAGGGGCAAGCAGACTACCTGCTAACTGCACAGCCTAAGGCAGGGCTGGATTCCAGGACCCTGAGGTCATGACTTGAGTCAAAGTCAGATGCTTAGCCCAGGAAGCCACCCAGGTCTGCCGGAGAAGCATTTGTTCTTATCATTCCCTGGTCAAAGGTGACTTGAAGGTAGAAACCCTCCTGCAATTCTGGTTGCACAGACCTGTGGGGTAAGTGGATTCTTGCGGATGCCTCACAAAGCAGCAGTGGAACCGAAGCCCAAGGCAGTAGATACTGAAGTTAAGCTGCACATTGTAGCTGTGTGAAGCAGGTCAGAGGTCGGTGTAGAACTGTCCTAGCAATAGTAGCTACAATCAGAAGAGAGCAAAGAGGATTCAGGAGTGATGCACAGCTGTCAGTTCAGAACCACTATAATATAACCTGATCATGGGCCATCACTGGAATATGCATGCGCTGTGTGTTTACTATAATCACAGTGAGTTGCCAGGGAATTATTTGTCAGATAACTAATCCGAAGCCTCAGACTTCATTCAGTGGATATTTACTGGGCAGTGTCCCTATTCCTGGTGCTGCATCACCACTGGTCTGCCATGGTAAACAAAGTAGGAGAGATGCTTGTCTTTGAGAAGCTGAACAAAGGATTACTGTTCAAAAAATTAATCTTTAATGAATGCAAGGAATTTGAATATGTAGTAGAAGTTTACCTTCTTTTAACTCACCCCCTGCCCTTCCCTTCAATGTAAAGATGGGGTTTCTCTTTCTCTCTGTTGCATGCATTAGAATAGAGAATGATGGCCTGATATGCCAGCTGCCCTATGTCAATTCCAAGTCTTATAATCTCAGTGTTTCCTTCCTATGGTGCAACCTCACTGCACATTCAGGTGAACACCTGGCCCTTATTGCAACACCCTGTGGAAATTAGGGCATGAGGCGTTGGCACCAAGATGTTCTATGAGTAATGAATGCCCGTTTTCTGATCCACAGGCACCTTGTTTCCTGTCAAAAATTGTATAGACATGAAACAATGAAACACACAATTATACACATGAAATACTTCTTGGCTATAAAGAAGAGATTCTGTAAGGGACAGAGAGTTGACGGACACAGTGTACATATTAACCAAAGCATATGGTCAACCGGGCAGTATCTGAAACTCTGCTTTTTTCCCCTTAATGGAAGAAAGCAATTGAAGGTTGTTAAAACAAGTAGCCCAAGTGAGAGTTTTGGCTTTTCTTTCCAAATGGGGCAACACATTTACAGATACCCAAGTTAGGGTTAGTTTTATGCAGAATGAAAACATTTGGAGTTCATTGTTTGTGCTCCTCCTCAGGCTGGAGAACATGCCCAATGCTTGGAGCATGTCCCAAGAGCTGGTATAGGGATTTGTGTGAGCTAAAACATAAAAAAGTTGATGGAGGTTTTTTGTTTTTGTTTTGTTGGTTTGGGGGTATAGTTTCTTTCCAGATAGGGAAACAGATCAAGTTCAAAAAGCTAAATGGAGAGCTTTACGTGGGCTGAAAGCTGTGTGCTACTCTGCTCCACCTTGAAGGTAAATATGACTTCTTACTGGTTTGGAGACCCATTCCCTGCATCTGACCAATCCCTGCTTCCTCTCCACCCTGACCTCAGCTGCTCCAAGAATTAGAGGTGGAGCCAAAGTTTCCATGTCCCTAATAGAACCGAAGGCCCTCCATCTACTGAGGAACAGCAGAGGCAGGGGGGGGATTGAACTCTTTATAGCTCTTTTGGATACTGGGTCCCAAGTCACCATCTTGCTCAGTGTCATATGAAAAAGTGATGCTGAGCAGAGGTGGCCAACGCCATGGACTCTACAGCGGAAACCACAGTATCATGTGAGAGAGCAGAAATAAAGAGCTTCTGAACCAGGGCACTTTCTAGACACTGAGAAAGACACAAATGAAGAACCAATGAGTACAAAAAGCTTCTCCAACAACTCCAGCCATCACCTTTAGCCTAACCCACCTGCCAGTTCCTGCTTCCCTAACTCCCGGGTAGGAGCTAACAGTGTCCTGCAAGAGTGATTGGATCCCTTGAAATGCTGACTTGAACTGATAACAGACCAGTTTGTAAGAAACTTTTTATCAGAAAATCATTCCTAAGCCTCACACCTAATTTGATAGGTATTTATTGAGCGCTGACTTTTACTCTTGGTGCTGTATCACATTGGCCTGCCACGGTGAACAAGGTCCTGGGAACTTCTCCCGTATCTTCTAAAACTTACAAAGAGAGCAGGGAGAGATGAAAGAAAGAGGCAGATCTCTCCAGGTTGGTAGATGGCAGCTTTCCTAAGCAAAAGAAAACTTACATAGGAGGCTTGTTTTGGATGACAGCAAGATAAATGTATCTCTGCACCCACCTACCAAATCTTAAAACTTATGAAGAGGCCTTAATAGGATTTAGTCACATTTACCATGTAGGTGTTTTCAACACCATGTCCTTTCTCATGGCAATGTCCTTGGAGTTGTCTCTGGGAGTGGGAAAGGCAAGTGGAACCCATACTCCAAGGGCAGAGGGAAAGAGGTCGGGGTGGGGAGATACTGAGTGCCTGAATCCAGCTCGTGGGTCAGTTGGCAGTTACATTTTTTTCCCCATGTCTTTTCGATGTCTTGCCCAAACAGATGTTTAAAAAAGGATAATTATAAAAATGTAATATCTCAAAAAAGAAGGTAATTTGATTTGTGATAGATGAACTTTATGTTGAATTTTATTTTTTTCAAGTTTTGTTGAAGTGTAATTGACAAAATTGTATATATTTAATATATGTAATGTGATACCTTGATACACATATATATTATAAAATGATTACTACCATTGAGCTGATAGCCCTTCCATCACCTCCCAAAGTTACTGTTGTGTATGTGTGTGTGTGTATAGTGACTAATGTACTATTGACTCTACTTATAGAGTAGACTCTACATATTTTACATTAGATCTCCAGAATTTACTCATCTAGAACTGAAAGTTTGTACCTTTACCATTCTACTCAGCTTATGTGAGTTAAACTTTTTTAGATTTCACATGTTAAGTGGGATCATATAATATTTGCCTTTCATGTGTCTAGTTTATTTCACTTAGCATAATGTCCTCCTAGTTTATCTATGTTGTCACAGAGCACAGATTCCCTATTTTCTGTGGCTAAGTAATATTCCATTGATAAGTTCTTACGTTTATATTTTAACAGAAGAGAACTAAGTGAATATGCACTCCTGGAAGACTGAAAAAGAGGAAACATCTTAATAACTAAGAATCTTGACAGTGGAGTAAGAATGGTTATGCATCATTTATTAGATCCAAAAAATGTTTTTTCAATTATAGTATGCTTAATAATATTATCTTAGTCTTCAAGGCAATGTTGACACTACTAATCCTAAGAATTCAGAATAGCATTTTAAATAACTTTTGACCTAATGAATCTAGATGTAATGGAAAGCTTAACTTTCTATTTCTTCTGGAAGAGGGATGTTGCTTTATCTTTTCATTTTTTCTTTGACTATCCATTTACTGAACATCAACTAAATGCAATATATTATGGAGAATGAAAAATTTAAAGGAAACAGTTCATATTTTTTAGGAAAAAAAAGCTTGAGAAAATTATAAGCAAAGAGCTATGAAAGTTCAGAAAAGGGACTGATATCTGTAGTTTTCAGATAGCAATGGGATCACCAGATAAGAGAAGATTTTAGGGCCCCCTAGGTGGCTCAGTCATTAAGCCTTCAGCTGAGGTCAGGATCCCAGAGTCTGGAATCAAAGCCCCACATTGGGCTCCCTGTTCAACCTGCTTCTCCCTCTCCCATTCCCCTTGCTTGTGTTCTCTCTCTCACTGTCTCTGTCTGCCAAATAAATACGTAAAATCTTAAAAGAGAGAAGATTTTAAAGAGAAGATGGTATATGAGTTAGAACTCATATACTAAATTCTATGAATAATAAATAGTCTGTCTTCTCATTCAGAGGCATCTTGATTCATGTCAAAAACTGTATATACACAACACAATTACACACATATATACATGAAATAATTGTTGGAGACACACATAGCTTTATTTTTATTTACAAACAATAGCTTTATTTTATACACATAGCTTCTCTTTCTATGCAACTTGTTCAACTCTGGTAAGATGTGTTCCAGAAGCAGTTGAAAATAGATTGTGGTAAGAAGAATAAAGTGATATGTACAGTGTGAGGGAGGACTCATTTGTATGTACTCAGTTGAATTTTAACCATAAATTGGAGTTTAGTAAGATATTAGTTCAAATTTCTGTTCTTCCACAGAACTTTCATGACTCAGCATATTGCTATGTACACAAACAGGTCTTCATTCGATATATTCTATTGAACTTTCCATTCGCAAATGAGAATGTATTCTGGACATATTATAAGTAGGCCAGTGACAAAGGAAAGAAAAAACTCAATAACTCTTAATTTTCAGTTCCAAATAAATTGTTCTGTACATAAAGGCTATGTCTAAACTTTTTTATTGCCCTCCAGGGTTTTTAGTTCTCTTGATATATGCCAGTTTCACAAGTCTTAAAATGAAATGTGATGTCTATCGGTGGTCCTTGCACTGGGTAAAGACACAGCCTGAGGAAAGTTTGGCTACTCATTGTTAACCACTTCTTACTTATGCAGAATTTTAATAAAACATATCAGTAAAATCAATTGAAGGTTTAATTGCCAATATTTTTTCTTGGTTGACTTTTAATAGCATCTAATAAATATTTTCAACTACACATTCTCCTTCAAATCCTATATGTCTTCTATCATTCTTTCTGGTGAAATGTCTTCAAATTTACCTGAATTTGGTGCTTTGTATAAAGGGATGACATAGTGATATAGATTCATGCTGACACTGAAAGAGAAATAACCAAAGAACCATTTAAGGACATCACCGTAATTTTCCAGGACATGAGGTGGTTTACTCTACCACAGATACCAGGTACAAGCTATGATTCCTTCACTTTGGTTATATCTCTGTTGTAAAATTGAATAGAGATAATATAAAACTGTAATTAATTGCTTGTAGTGGTACAGTTTTCCATCAGAGGTGTGTGTAAGTTTGTGTGTGTATATGTGTGTGTTATATGCTTTTAGGTTCATTTGTTTATGTTATCATTCAGTTTTGCTTTTCAACCTATATTCATTTAATTTTATTTACTTGTTTAATTTAAATTTAATTAGCTAACATATAGTATATCATTCGTTTCAAATGTAGAGTTCAGTTACCCCAACGCCCTTCCAACAACTTCCAACAACTTTCAATTTGTTTCCCATTGTTAAGAGCCTCTCGTGGTTTGTCTCCCTCTGTGACTTAAATTTATTTTTAATGTAAATTTTCAATATTTTAAGCTGCAAAACAATGTATGAAGATAGACTCAAAGTTTCATTCCTTTCCCTATCTCTTTCCAACCCATTTCCAAAAAAGGCAGATAACCAACTACGTAGTTGCTTGTTTAACCATTCCGAAGGATTTTTATTTTTTTGTAAAAGACATCTATTTATTCATCTATCTCTGTATTTATATATTTATCTCTTATTTTCCCTTTATTTTTTCTACAAGATGTATAATACTATATATACTCTTGGCAACCTGAGTTTTTTCACTTAAATTATTTTTCTGGGAAATTATGTCCTCATAAAGATTTTGCTCAACTGAAAAAAAGTTTTGTTTTGTTTTGTTTGCTAGTACTTAGTACTCCTCTGTATGGACCATTCAGTATTTTATTCAACTAATATCTTATGGTCATTCAGATTTTTTCTTAATATTTTTCAAATACAAATAATAGTATGGCGAATAACGTTGGATTTATATTTGTTTTGCCTTCCATTTCATAAGAGGTAAATATTTTAGGTAAATTCCCAAAAGAGGGATTTTTAGTTCAAAAGATGAGTGCAGAGGAACTTGTGGTCCTAGAACACACATACATCTCCCTGCTCCTCTATATCTAATAAAATGCCTAGAAATTACTCTAAAGGTTGTGAAAAAGGGCCCTGAAAGCTGAATAGTAGAATGTGAACTGACTAGAGACTTGAGGATTTTAGAAATGACATGGTGGTGAGTTCCTTGGGTTTTTATTTACCTCCTATGTAACCCCCACACTGGGGAAGACCTGCAACCTGGAACTGCCAACAGGAATACACAAGAACAACTCTCTCTGGCCAAGCACTAGGAAAGAGGAAACTCAACAGAGACCTAGTGGCAACCTGTCCCTCCATTCCACAACCTGAACACCTCCAGGCAGTCTAATGTACAGGTAGGAGCAGGAGCAATGGCAGGAGAAGATTCCAGGCCATTCCAGCTCCCACTCCACAGATAAGGCATGAAGTGTCCCATCCTCAATGGGCCTGTGACATGAAGCCCCTCTGTATCTCTATGACCTTCACACCTGCAGCATCTGTATCCACGTAGATGGTCCCACAGTGACATTAGGTGCCTCAAGGAAGTGACTTCTGTTCCCATAGATGGAACCAGTAGAGACTGAGCAGGAGTCCAATAGCATCAGAACACATCAGACCAGAAGAACTTTGTAAGACTTGAGAAAGCTAAACCGTCTTTGGAACTAAGCCCACAAAAGTAGACTGGAATCTATATGCTAAGCCTAAATAAGGTGATTTCCTGCTAAAATGATTTATATAGGAGTAAGAGTATCCTAACATGATAATCAGAATGTCTACTATAAAACCTAAATCACTGGACACAGTGAGAACCAGAAAAAGCACCATTTTAATGAAAAACTACACTCAACAGATGCCAATACTGAGATGAATCAGATGTTGAAATTATCTGCCAAGAATTTTAAAACAGCTATCATAAAAATCCTTCAAGACCCAACGGACACAATATCCAACAGCAGTGGGGTAAAAATTCCTTTCAAGTGCCAGTGGGACAGTCACAAAAATAGATCATCCCTGGACAGTAAAATTAACCTTAACAAACTTAAAAGAATTTTTAAAACAGAGAGTATATTCACTGACCACAATGAAATTAAAGTAAAAATCCATAACATAAGGACAATGGGGAAATCACCTGAATAGAAGATGAACAAACACAAATCAATTGCTTGTATCTACTAAGAAATGTAAACTAAAATTTCTGTAAAGTACCATTTACAATCACTCCAAGGAAAATTAAATACTTCAGTTTACATCTAAAATAAACATGCATAATGAAAGAAACTTAAAAAATGATCTCAATGCTTGTAAAGATATACCTTATTCACTGTTTGGAAAACTCAATATAGTAAAGATGTTACTTCTCTCTAAATCTATCTTCGGGTTTAACACAATTTCTGTCAACATCTCAGTAAGTTTCTTTCTATAAATAAACAATATTATTCTAAAACTTATATGGAAAGGAAAAGGCCTAAAATAGCTAAAAACTCTTTTGAACTAGAAGAATAAGTAAGAAAAATAGTTCTTCCTGGTTTACTACCGAGCCACAGTAATCAAGCCATTGTGGTACTATTAGAGTAATAGACATATGGATCAATGGAACAAAACAGGAAAACATGAAAGAAATCAGCACAAATGTGTGTAAATAATTTTCACAATTTGCAAAAGGATTTAATAGTGAAGGGATAGCTTTTTGAATAAATAGTGCTGAAGCATTTGGACTTCAATAGGCAAACAAATGAACCTCAATCTGATCCATATACCTTATACAAAAATTAACTCAAAGTAGATAAAGGGCATAAATATAAAACCACAAAACTTCTAGAACAAACATGGAATAAAATTTTTGAGACCTAGAATTAGGCAAAGAGTCCTTAGATTTGACTTCAAAAGCACTCAAAAGTGGAAATCCATAAAAGAAAATTGAGAAATTGGATTTACTAAATATAAAAACGTCTGAAAGATTCAAGTAAGATGACAAAAAGATAAGCCATAAAAGGAAAATTGATCAATTGGACTCAATTTTTTTAAATGCACTTCCATGAAAGATTCTGTTATGAGGATGAGAAGATAAGCTACAGACAGAAAACATTGGTAAACCACATATCCAACAAAGGACTTGTATTGAGAATATATTAAAAAAAATTCTCAAAACTCAACAACAATCTCATTCAAAATGGGCAAAAAACATGAATAGACATATTACTGAAGAAGAGATACAGATGTCAAACAAGACATTTAACATCATAACCACTGAAGTCATTGAAAACTAAAACCACATATATCACTAAATGTCCATAATAATGGCTAAGGTAAAAAATACCAGTAACACAAATACTAGTAAGGATATATGAAATTGGACCTTACGTATGTTGTTGCTGGAAATGTAAAATGGTGCAACCACTTTGGGAAATCATTTGGCAGCTCTTGACTCTGGAAAACAAACTGAGAGTTCTAGGAAGGGAAGTGGGTAGAGAGTTGGGGTAACTGGGTGATGGGCATTAAGGATGGCATGTGATGTGACGAGCACTGGGTGTTATACACAACTAATGAATCATTGAACACTAGACCAAAAACTAATGATGTACTATAGGTTGACTAATTGAATTTAAGTTAAAAAGAAAGGAAATAAAATAAAAATGAGTTATGTTAACATGTAGTGGGTTTACTTTTGCTATTCTCAAAGGAAATAATATTTTTTTCAAAAAATAAAACTAAAGATGGTCTTAACATAGACATATGACTCAGCAATTAAACTCTTAGGTACACCTGGTGGTGGTTATTGAGGGCACTTGCATGGAGCACTGGGTGTGGGGCATAAACAATGAATCTTGGAACACTGAAAAAATAAAATAATGTAAAAAAAAACCTCTTAGGTATGCATACCAGGAAAATGATCATTTATTTTAATACAGAAAGTTGTACCCAGATATTCACAGCAATTTTTTTGGTAATAGCTGTAATAGCTGTAGAGCTCCAAGCTGTAATAGCTAAAGACCCAAATAACTTCAGTGGATAAATAAAAGCAAGCAGTATTACACTGCCATAGAACACTATGCAGCTATAGTCAACCTTTGAACAACACGGTTTGAACTGTGCAGGTCCACTTATATGTGAACGTTTCTTCAATAAATACTTTGGAAAAAATTTTGGAGACTTGAAACAATTTTAAAATGCTCATAGATGAACCACATAGCTCAGAAATACAAAAAATTTTTAATTAATTATAATTAATTATAAAATTATAATTGTAAAATTATATATATAATTATAAAATTAAAAGTATGTCATGAATGCATACAATTTATGTAGATAATAGTCTATTTTATCATTTGCTCCCATAAAAATTCACAGATCTATTATAAAAAGTTAAAATGTATCAAAATGTACACAAACACAGGCTGTACATGGTGCCCTTCCCAGTAGAGAGAAATGTAAACAAATGTGAAAATGCAGTATTAAATTGTAACTGTAGGTATAAAGTTACACCAGCAGGAGTGCAAACCTTGCACTTTTGGTGAAATGCCTTTTTATCTCACATTGAAAATGCGGTTTTTATATGGGATGGATTGGAAATGAGCGCTTCCAAACCAGTGCCAGATGATGAGGAAGGAGATATAGAACTAGTGCCAGGAAACAAATTGACATTAGACAATCTGTCAGAAAAGTTCTGATTACTTAAGACTGCCTTTGCCTTCTTTTATGACATGGACTCTTCGATGATATGGATACTGAAACTAAAGACAGTGGAAGAAGGACTGGTATCATCTAGAAAAGTTTTTTTTGTTTGTTTAAGATTTTATTTATTTGACAGAGGGAAACACAGCCAGAGAGGGAACACAAGCAGGGGGAGTGAGAGAGGGAGAAGCAGGCTTCCCGCCGAGCAGGGAGCCCGATATGGGACTTGATCCCGGATCTCCAGGATCGTGACCTGAGCCGAAGGCAGTCGCTTAACCAACTGAGCCACCCAGGCGCCCCTAGAAAAGTTTTTAAAGAAATGAAAAAGCAAAAAAAGTCAAAGATTATGATTTATTCTCATAAAGTTAACTGACTGTGTCTGTCCCTCCTACCTCCCCTCCCTCTTCCTCACCTCTTCCTGCTCTGCCATCCCTAGGACGCAACATCAGCCCTTCCCTACTCTTCCACTTCCTCCTCCTCAACCCACTCAGTGAGAAGACAAAGACAATGAAGATCTTTATGATGAGTCACTTCTGCTTAATGAGGAGTAAATAATCATCTTGCCATACTTATAATAAATAAACTTATCTGTTTGTAAACTTATGTTGTGTGTGTGTGACTGTCTTTGTGTGAAAATCTAATAACCATATGGCAAAAATTCTATAGGACATTTTTGTGTCATCATCATTTTCAACACCTAAGTATTCGTCATGTAAAACATGATACATAAGGCTTATATGAAAGTGCACAGCCTATCCTTAGATAGGTAAAATGTGCATGATATTTAACATAAAATTAATAATGTATTAGTATTTTTACTGTTTTATGTATTTGCTTTTTAAAAAAAGATTTTATTTATTTATTTGACAGAAAGAAATACAGCTAGACAGGGAACACAAGCAGGGGGAGTAAGAGAGGGAGAAACAGGCCTCCCACAGAGCAGAGAGCCCAATGCAGGGCTCGATCCCAGGACTCTGGGATCATGACCTGAGCCAAAGGCAGATGCTTAAGGACTGAGCCACCCAGGTGCCCCTATATATTTGCTTTTAGAGAATTACATTACTGTACAGTATGCCTCTCTCTTATAATTGGAAAAACTGTACATCAGCCTATCGTCACAGGTAAGTGGTTTTTTAAAAAGTGTAACAATGTTTCCAATATTGTAATATGAACGTGACTATAATAGTGTATGCCATAATGATTCATTCACTAGTGTACAAGCTCGGCTACCATGAAGAAATTGTATCAATTACACGAGGCTACCATAAAGCAATAATATTGCTTCTTCTTCATTATCAATGCATGAATCATTTACCTGTAAATAAATTTACTTTTCATACTATCTTCCATTTTTTATATCTCGTGCTAGTAATACATATGACATTGACAGATGTTTGTATCATAGACAATACTGTTGTATGTACTGACAGATGATTTGTTTTATAAACAGATGATGTAAACTTATAGTATTGATAAATACAGAACAGCAAATGTAAATGTATTTTCTCTTCCTCACGACTTTCTAAACATTTTCTTTTCTCTATCTTACTTTAAGAATACAGTATTTGTTACATATAATATACAAAATATGTGTTCATTTATTGTTTATGTTATCAACAAGGCTTCTGGTCAATAGTAGAAAATTAGGGGTGCCTGGGTGGCTTAGTTGGTTAAGCAACTGCCTTCGGCTCAGGTCATGATCCCGGAGACCCGGGATCGAGCCCCACATCGGGCTCCCTGCTCGGCAGGAGGCCTGCTTCTCCCTCTCTCACTCCCCCTGCTTGTGTTCCCTCTCTGGCTGTGTTTCTCTCTGTCAAATAAATAAAATCTTTTAAAAAAATAGTAGAAAATTAGTAATTAAGTTTTTAAGGAGTCAAGTTATATGTGGATTTTTAAACATGCAAGGGTTTGGCACCCCTGATCCCTATGTTGTAGGAAGGTCAACTGTAAATATAGACAGCAAAATTCTAACAAAAATCAGCTGCCATACATTCTTCCCGACAGCAATTTAAAAAAATGCATTTTAACTACTTTTAAATTTAAGAGAACAATCATATTTAAAAATGAATAAGAGGTACCTGGGTGGCTCAGCTGGTTAAGCAACTGCGTTTGGCTCAGGTCATGATCCTGGAGTCCCTGGGTTGAGTCTCACATAGGGGTCCCTGCTCTGGAGGAAGCCGGCTTCTCCCTCTCTCACTCCCCCTGCTTGTGTTCCCTCTCCAGCTGTGTTTCTCTCTGTCAAATAAATAAAATCTTTTTAAAAAATTTAAAAAGTTGAAAAAATAAAAATGAATAAGATATTTGGTGTATTGCATGTCATGTTTTTCTAAGAATTGAGATTCCCATAATGAAAATATAAATTATTATTGTAGTAACATCATTACTAGGGCGTGATGTATCATTATTAATTCTTTTCAATAAAGTATTGTCACATACTAATCCATTCCTTTCTTTACAAATTAAACATATAGCCACATCTTGAAGGATGGAGAAAGACGTGTTTAGGTTAATGGAAATTTCAAATCCACCAAGGCTAACTCTCTTTTGTAGAGTTGACCAGAAACAATTTGTGGTACTTAAAACTGAATATTTGTTGGCCAAAACTATAAAGTAGACAAGGTCTAAGTTTGATTATGAAAATATAGGTTTACTACACTTTTTTATAACCATGTTTGGAAGGGGATATTAGATTGAATGTTATATTTTTCTCAGTTCTCACAAGTGCTATCCTTCTAGCAGAAAAAAACAAAACAAAACAAAACAAAACAAAACAGGGGCGCCTGGGTGGCTCAGTTGGTTAAGCGACTGCCTTCGGCTCAGGTCATGATTCCGGAGCCCCAGGATCGAGCCCCACATCAGGCCTCCTGCTGGGCGGGAAGCCTGCTTCTCCCTCTCTCACTCCCCTTGCTTGTGTTCCCTCTCTGGCTGTTTCTCTCTGTCAAATAAATAAAATAAAATCTTAAGGAAAAAAAAAAAAGCATGTCCCCCCAAATCTGGTTCTATTCATCATGAATACTGATCCACATTGAGAGCATATCATTCTTCCAGATACATATTTAATACCACTGAAACTCTTTCCTGTGTTTTAAACATAAAAGGTTATATATATATATATATATGTGATGACTACAAATGGTGTTCTTCCCTCATTTATAACATTGTAAAATTATATGTGTAAAACTTTCAGTGAGAAGGATTTTACTGTTGCATAAATATTAACCAGATTCTACCTCTTGGTTTGGCATTCACAGGCATCTTCTGGGAATTTGATGACCTATTAGGAACTAATGGACTGCATATAGTTTGTCCCTGGAAGCTGGTGGCAGCATTTTTAATGATGAGCACCATTGGATTCCTCTATTACTCTAAATCGTCATTTCAACTTGATATAAAAACGTACTTTCATTCTTACATTTTTCTGCAGAAATATCATTAAATTTTCCTATTTGCCTATATAATAATTATTGAGGAGGAAAATGCAGAAAGTATTATATAGCATTCAAAAATTAAAATATGCAGAAAGTAATGTGTGAAAAAGCAGTCATACTCTCCTTCCAAAAGCAAAAAATTACAAGGACATTTTTTAGAAGTCCTTTTATCACCAATTTATGCTCTTGAAAATGCAATAGAAAGAAAGCATATCTGAATATTTTTTATCACAGAACTATAACTCTCAAAACACTCCTAACTAAAAACTAACACTATGATGTGATAAATGAGGCAATGCACAAGAGCGAAACAAGTTTACCTAGAAAATCACCCCCTAACATACAACATATAAACACAATACCAAAGTGTTTGTTAGCATATAACACTGAAAGTGTGTGTGCTATCAGATTAGGTATTGATAAGTGACCTAATCTGGAGCACGTCATCAACTCTCTAAAGTGAGATAGCTATGCATTAGAAATAGTGTATCCACACATCCTAGCTTGCCTAACAGGGAGTTTTCCTGGCAACTTTTCACTTACAAGTATCCATATTTAGAGGAGAAATTATATATCACTCTAGGCCATAACCTGTATTAAGTCAAAAGAAATAAAGAAAGGAGGTATTACTGCTTGCATGAATATATAAATCCAGTCATGTATGTTTGAGGAATGCTGATCCATGCTGTAGTATATCAATGAGCCAAGTGATTACAGAAAATATTTAAATGATAAAATAAACTAATAAAAAACAAGATTAAAACCACAATAGAACTTAATATTACATAGTACTAAAGCACAAAATATAAAAGTGTTAATTAAAATTTATCATACCACTCATAAATTCAATTAACATAAAGAAAATCAATGTAGTAGAAGTTAAAATGGATATATTTACCAAAAGAATTGAAAGAATGACAAATATAAGCACCAGCACAAAGTTAAGGATGACTTCTTTGAGTAAAAGACACTCTATAGATAGATACAGAGTTTTGTGAGTCTAGGGGAGATCTGACATGGCTGCCTTTGAGGCTGAGATTTACTTCCCCAGATTCATAGGGGTTAAAATCCATGTTTAGCTGTCCTTAAGCTATTGAGAAAAAGTTAGGTGCAAAATGTAATATAACCATCAGTCATTAATTTGCCCTAGTTGATTGAATCTAGCAAACAAATATATTTTCATTGAATTATCACAGAAGTTGCCAGGGAAGGATACTGTGCCAAAACAACAACAAAAAAAACAACAAAAAAAGTTTCTATACTTTGCAGTTCTTACATCTCAAGTGACTTCTTCGAACCTATTTTTTTTACTTTAAATTTATTTTATTTTTTCAGTGTTCCAAGATTCATTTATTTATTTATTTTTGAAGGGGTTGAGGGAGAGGCAGAGTGAGAGAAGCTCAAGCACACTCCTGCTGAGCACGAAGCAGGATGCAGGGTTGAATCCCACAACCCTGAGATCATGACCAGAGCTGAAACCAAGAGTTGGACACAATTGACTGAGCCACTCAGGCACCCTCTTAAACCTATTTTTAATACCAATTGTATTTGTTATAGGAATAATTTATTTAATGTAATCAAATACTTTATACATAGATGCTGAAATGTGTGGGTTTTTGGTTTGGGGGTTTTGTTTGTTTGTTTGTTTGTTTTGTTTTGTTTTTTGACCTACTCTGGAAAGTCAATAAAAGAAAATTTCAAAAAAAATGCTGTTATATTAAAAATAAACTACAAAAATTTAAGGAGGTGGATTCTAGGATTCTGCACTCAGACTACTTTTGAAGGATCCTTAAATTTTACCTCACTTGCAGAAACTTATATAGGGAAACATAAAGCATTTTTGGTTAAGAAAAGGACAAAGTTGAATTCTAACTAATCAAGGCAAGGGAAGGCTATGGCTAAGAACTAAACATTGGCTGAAACATGGACAATTTTAACTTAGAAAAAAAATACTGAAGTTATGTTTTATCTATTTGGTTTATAATTCTCTACCCAATTTCTTCAAATCACTGACAGTCTCCTTTATCATCCAATTGTGGCTTTAAGAAGATTTCTGCTGAATTTCACTTTTGCTTTTGTCTACTCTCGGTATTGATCTGTATCTGTCATCTTCATCTCTTCCTCTTTTCTGTGTTGCCAGCAACCTTATGATTTACTCCATGTCTCAAAATGCTTTTATGAAGACTGTGCTGTCCTTACTAAATATACTTATAGACTCACTTTTCCACTCTCCTGTGTTCGATCAGCAGCTGTGGTAGATTGAAAAAAAGCATTGACCAACACAATATTGAAGGAGAACAAAGTTGGAGGACTGACACTCTGACTTCAAGAATTACTATAAGGCTACAGTAATCAAGACAGTGGTGTTGCTGGAAGAATAAACAAATCAATGGGACAGAATAGAGAGCCCAGAAAGAACCATGCAAATAAAGGCAACTGATCTTTGACAAAGGAGTAAAGGAAATACAATGAAAAAAAAAAAAAAAAGATTGCCTTTTTAAACAAATAGTGATGAAATAACTGGAATTCACATACACAAAAATGAATCTAGACACAAATCTTACACCCTTGACAAAAATTAACTCAAATGGATCTAAATGCAAAACACCAAGGTTAAGGTAGAAGGCGGGATGAATCGGTGGAGCACAGAGAATCTTTAGGGCAATTAAACTGCTCTAGACAATACTATAATGGTCATTTTCAATTGTCATAATTCATAGAATGTATAATTACAAGAGTTAACTCTAATGTAAATTATGAATTCTGATGATGACTACGTGTCAGTGTAGGCTCATCGACTGTAACCCTTTTGGTCACAACTGGATTTTGAGTGATAATGATCTATCAGTGTAGGTTCATTGATTATAACACAAATACCAGTCTGGTACAGGGTCTTGATAATGGGGGAGACCTTGCACCTATGAAGTTCAGGGGTATATGGGAATTTTCTGTACTTTCCAAACCATTTTGCTATGAGCTTAAAACTGTTCTAAAATAAAGCCTATTAAAAGGGAAACCGAAGGCTTACTAAATGCCTCCTAGGGGAGAGAGAGAATGTATGTTACTAGCATTAAATTCCAAAGGGAGAACAAAGTCTGTCATCTGGGCTTTGTTATTGTTTATTACATGAAAAAGCAGGAATTAAGCAGCTTCTGTATAAGGGATACAGTGCTGACTGGTCTGAGACTTGGAGATGTACAGAGCAATGGGACTCGAAATCTTGTTCAGGACATGGAATGGTGAGGGTCAAGACACACCACTCCCAAATATGGCACCTTAGAATGTTGACTATTTCAGGCTAAAGGAATTTGAGAAATGGCTGGGGCAACAAGGACTTTCTGACTTTCCCCCAAAGCAGGTCACACAACCTTCAGATGAGAGGTTCCCCTTCTAGACCAAGAAGAAAGGAACATCCTTTTCTCTGAAGACAAAGGACAGAGAGGAATCTGAATATCCTGTTAAGAAATTTCCCCCAGTTTAATACATTTACCTCATATCTTTTGTCTTATAATACTTTCCATTCTTCATCAAACTTAGCATGAAAACACTCAGGTTTAACCATTTCTTTGGATTTTCATTCCCTTATGAAGGTTCTCACGTCATGTAAAACTTATATTAAATAAGTTCATTGAGGCACCTGGGTGGCTCA
The DNA here is from genome assembly GCA_004023965.1 of Spilogale gracilis. NCBI lineage: Eukaryota > Metazoa > Chordata > Mammalia > Carnivora > Mephitidae > Spilogale > Spilogale gracilis. The sequence goes on from PITA01001735.1 coordinate 70,614, forward strand.
GTGAGTTGAGCATTGGACTCTTGGTTTCAGGTCATGATCTCAGGGTCATGGGATTGAGCCCTACATTGAGCTCCAGGATCAGCGGGGAGTCTGCTGGATATTATCACTCTCTCCCTCTCCTTTTGTCCCTCCTCCTCCTTGCACTCTCTTTCTGTCACTGCCTCTCTAAAATAAATAAATAAATCTTAAAAAAAAATAAATTCACATGCTTTTTCTTTGTTTTCCTGTCTTTTGTTACAGGGGTTGCAGTCGAGAATTTGAAAGAATAGAAGAAAAAGATATTGTTTCCTCTACAGGAAAAATAAACAGATAAATATATAGTCTCTGTGGAGAAGTATGGAGGAAAAGGAAATGACTAACTCAGCTTTGGGGCACAAGGAAGTTTTCTGGAATATATCATATGTCCCCAGTGTTTTTTTTTTAAAGATTTTATTTATTTATTGACACAGAGAGAGAGATCGCAAGTAGGCAGAGGCAGGTGGAGAGAGAGGAGGAAACAGGCTCCCTGCTGAACAGAGAGCCTGACAGGCCTCCATCCCAGGACCCTGAGATCACATGACACTGAGCCACCCAGGTGCCGGTAAAGGATGAGTATGCTTTCATCTAATGGCAATTAATGGCAGAAATGATAGCACACAAAACAATTTACAAGGAAAGCGCCTGCTGCCTGCCTTGACAATCAGGTGGACCCATGTAATGATTTACATAGTTGCAACACTATTCACTCACCTTAATATTTATTTTTTAATGTCAGATGTCCCTTGAAGAAATTCTGTCTTTTGGATTGGAAAAGCTAGCTTTTGGATGGAGTGCCACTTGAAAACTGTTTAAAAAGGAATCCAAGTTCTACTCAATGGTGCTTCACATTCTTGATTTTAGCAAAGCAGCTCCACTTGAAAGATTACCAGATTCTAGCAGAAATTTTGCTTCAGCTTCTTTGCTTTTTAACACTATGTTTTCAGCATTATTTAGTCAAGGCTCTAAACATTGGTTTTATTCCCTTATACTGAGCCTTACTATATGGAAAAAATAAGTAAAAATTAAACATTTGATGAGAAGATCTTTAGAAATTTAAAGTTTTAATAATCTCATTTCCTATTTCCAAAGAATGAAGCTTAAATCACCAACATCTTCCAAAATATTCATTTTACTGAGTGAACTCATATACTTGATTTGGTGGCAGGGATTATCTCATTTTCCTACTCAAAAATTCGGGAAGGTGAGATTCAAAAAAGTCAATCAGTTTGCATTTATTTCTACCTCTTTTTATATTTGAATATTATGAAGCAGAATAAGCAAAAAGATGGCCTATTTTTGTGGACTGCAACACTCATTCCTGTAATATTGATAAAAAATCTTTTTCTAAAGGACCTATCACAATGGATTCTTATTACTGGAGATAAATACTCCTTCATAGTGGCTTTGCTACCTTAAAGGTGTTGTCTGATTTAAGTTTTCTCCACAAAACACCTAATTCTACATGTTTTCCAGATTTTTTGGTACATTTTACATTGTATGGCATATGGTTAACAGATTAGAAGTTTAATCACAGATATAAATCATTGTGATACATTATTTTAAGAAAGGAAATATGACTTTGTCTAGAAATGTCATCGATGTCTTTGCAACAACAGTTCCCAGGCACCTTTAAGTCTCCCCTGCAATCATCCTGCTCTCTCCGTGGGGTACAGACAGCCTGTCCCCTGGAACATGCCCTTCGACTGGCCTTGGAAGTAATACGTAGCCTTTCTGTTCCTTTCCTGGGGCTCATTATTTTTGCTACCTCAATTGCTATTGAACAGAATAAAAAGTTAAACACAAAACCCTGCCTAAACAATGAAAGCAATAATTACAATAGTTTTTACCAGAATTTTGCCCATCAAGGTCTGTAGATTTCAGTCATAGCCAAAAATGCTTTTCCCAAATCCTAGTGTTCTGTACTAGGCCTTCCCCATCATCTGGGTTATGTAGCAAAGGAAGAAACAGAAGCACACTATAATTGAAAGTTTGAAATGTACCCATTTAGCATAGTTCTAGAATAAATGTGCCCTATTTAACCAAGTTAAAACAGAATTGAATCAGTTGTCATCCTCATAGCAAAAATATCCAAATTAATGTGGGTATGGAAGGTGGAGGTTATACACTAAAGATTATATTAAGAATCATATTTTAGATATCATAGCTATATTCCAGATTTGGATGGTACGAAGTCTTACCTTTTAAGATATAATTAAAAGAAATTGAGCGGAGAGTTTGAAGGTGTTTTTTGTTTTGTTTTGTTTTTTTAACTTTGAGATGTTAAAAGTTAGCTTTTTATACATTGTAATGTTACAGAAAGTGTCAGATTAGATATTGCGTCTAGAAAACATTTATGAAAAGCATAAGGTATAGAACTGTCCAATCACTGTGCTGTACACTTGAAACTAAAATAACATTGTATTCCAACTATAATTCAGTAAAAAAAGAGTAAAGTATGAGTGCAAAAAAGGGAGAAGCAAGCTTTTGAAAAACCGGGCTACTTAGATTTATAAACTAGATGACTAGCAACATCTAGTGGTCATTCCTATAATCAACCCCTCTCTTCATTTCCATTGTTAGAGTTCAACCATATGACAAAAGTTTGGCAGGTATTGTGGATTAAGTAAAATTAAAGAATTAAGCCGTTAATGATGTTATTTCTCTGGTACTCATGTTCTCAAGGGCATGTCTTCCATCTGCCCCTTGTCAGACTGCTCACTTCTGTATTGAAAATTTCCAGGGCTTAAATAAAATAGTAAATGCTGTCTGAAAAAAAAAAAAATAATGTTACTTACTTCTTTTTTAAAAAGATTTTAATTATTTGAGAGAAAGACAGAGAATACAAGCAGGGGGGGAGGGGCAGAGGGAGAAGCAGAATCCCTACTGAGTGGGAAGACCAACACAGGGCTCTATCCCAAGACCCTGAGATCATGAGCTGAGCTGAAGGCAGATGCTTTAATAACTGAACCACACAAGTGTCCCCTCTAATGTTATTTAATTCTTAATATATTTATAGTTAACTTATATATTTTTACATTACATTTTAAAATAAAAACATAAAATAGGGACATCTGGGAGGATCAGTTAAATGTCTGACTCTTGATTTCAGCCTCAGGTCATACATAATCTTGGGTTTGTGAGATCAAGCCCCGCATCATGCTGCTTGCTCAGTAGGGAGTCTGTTGAGATTTTCTCTCTCTCCCTCTGCCCTTCCCCCCCTTAAAATAAATAAATAAGTCTTTTAAAAAATAATAAAATAAAATAAATATGGGAAACAGCATAACCTGCAATCTAAGAATTTGTTTTAATACATTTATATAGTATAGAGATACAATGCATACACTATTATTTACAGCTTTTGGTATATGAGCTATAGAATTTAATACTTCGAAATGCTAAAGTGTGGTTGGCTGCTTTACTTGTCATGAGAAGGGTGTTAACTTTGCTAAACACTGGAGACTGGACTTAATTTTGCCAACTTTAGCCCTAAAAGGTAAACTAATACTTTAAGACTCCTGCTACAGTCTCTCCATTATTTTAACTGATAAAAATGATATGCATGGGTTTTGAACCTTGTATATTTTACTCAGTTGTTTGAAACCAAGCAATAGGAAAAACAGATTTCAATCCTTGAATACGCATAATCTGGCAGCAAGGACTCATACACATACAAGGAAATAATAATAGCTGATAATTATTTGGCAACAAAGTGTATTTTTATATTTTTCATGGTCAATCTACAAATAAAAAATGAATGCCATTTAAAAATTATCAGGAAATGGATGATTGCTACTAACAGAATTCAAATGCTTTAAAAGATTGTTTCTTTCAGATATTGATAATATATATTATTGATTCTGAAAACATACGCAGGTTGTAAGCTAAAAACAGAGGGGAAATGAAGAAAGAGACTAATGTTGACTGTGTATTTCAAGTTCCAGACACTGGGTAGTTCCTTGTGTGCATCTGTCATCTCTTCATCTCCGAGACAATTGTGGGGCCAGATGTCAAAGGCGGTTCCACCCCACCCATTTTGTAGGTAAAGAAATGGACTCCCATTCCTGTGATCATACAATTGGCAAGTGGCAAAAGTGGATCTGAATTCAGTTCACTCTGACTTCAAAATCAATGCTATTGTAGGTAATGCTGTTAAAAACATCGAGATGCATGTCATTAGTATTTTTGTATTCTTTGGGTAAATTGCTGGTAGTGCAATCGCTGGATTGTAGTGTAATTCTCTTTGATCTTATTACAGTTAACATATTCTGTATTATTTCAGTCCTTTAAAAGATTGCCTTATGACCCAATATGTAGACAATTTTACAAAGAATGCATTCTCTATATGTCTCTTTGATCAAGTCAATTAAAACTTTTTTAAAAATCAGCTTGTTCTACTATAGAGATTAGTATATTAAAAATCACCCATTATAATTGTAGAATTGCCTATTCTTAACATTTCTGTGAAATTTTTAGCTTTATCTATTTTATACCTAAGCTGTAGAGGGTAAAATACTTACAGTTGTTAAATTTCTGTTAATGTGTTAAATTTATAGTCTAATATTTTTTATTATAACATGTAACCATTTCTCTTTGACACTGATTTGGCCTTAAATCTTTTTTATTTTTTGGTCTAATTCCAATAAAACTATGCTAGCATTCAAAGAAAAAAAAGTCAATGCTTCCAGTGTTGATCAAATTTTCATATATGTACACTGAATGTATACTCGGCAAAATGCTCTAAATACAATATCAGCAATTTTTTTAATCCTCTCATTTTTTCACAAGCCTTAGAAAAATGGCTCCTGGGTCACATGTTGTCTTGAAAGATGCACCACTGCTCAAGTCTGACTTTTATTCATCAGTGAACAAAGTTTTTCATTTCACACTTCCATTCAACTGTTGTGTTAAGTACTCAGGAGGCTAGAGAAAGCTTAAGATACAAATCTAAGTTAAAGGCAACATAGTAAATTGAATTTATATAGCATTAGAAATTCATCTATTTTTAAAAATATATGTATTATGTATCTACAATGTGTCACAGCAGATACAAAGACTGAATACCAGGAACCCAGGGAAAATATTCACAAGTATGCACAATACTGAAGACACATTGTACCATGTGTACTATATCTAGTGGCTGAGAAGAGGGTAGGAATGATGGTGTCTGCTTGGATGAGTATTGTAGTACTTACACAGGAGAAGTTTGAACTCTGCAGGGCACTAGCTCGATTGAGATGGAGCAAAAGAGGAGCACATGTGAAGGCAAGAAAGAAATTGAGAGAAGTACATGGCCTTGAGATGTAATTAGAAGGTAATACTATATTGTGGGTAATGACTCTTCATGGCCTTAGAATAACAAGAAATAGACATTACCACTGGGATGCCGGAGAGTTTGGTGCAGCGAGAATCTGTTGACTCTTAACACATTAGCTGGTCTAACCTGACACTTTGTTTTTCCCCATCATTCCCAAGGAGTTACTAACCCTTCATTTCTTACTTTGGCAATACTTTCTATTTAATATAGTTGTACCACTGTCCCTTTGTAATTTTTAAAACTGTAAGGTATTATTGCCAAAATTAAACTATTTACCTCTATAATTTAGGCCCTCAGTCACTGCTTTACACTGTGGCAAGGAGCCATAAAAATAATGGTACGAGCTGATGTTGCATAGTGATCTTAACTGTCAATAAGAACCTTTAAAATTTTTCCATGATCTTTACAAATGTTTTCTAAACATGAAGACAACTTACTTTCATTTATAAATGCATAAGGAAATGAAAAACAATAGTAAAGCTCGTATTTGTCTAGTACACTGTAAGTGAAAGCATTAGGAACATTGAGAATTAAGGTCTTCTATTTCTTTGTAAAAGACATATCAAGAATAGTATGGCCAGTCCTTGCCTCCTTCTCCATGTCTCTCGCAATACAGTGAGCCTACCTTGGTGAATCATCATTTTCCTTTCTAAGTTTGGGCGGCTCCCAGTGTTGCAACCTTACAATGTTGTGAAATATTCCAGAGAGCTCCTCTAACGTGCAGATTTGGGCAGCTGCCACCTCCTCCTCTCCATTCTCCTTTATGCTCCTCAGTTGGCAGTCACCAGGTTGCTCAGGCTGCACGCTTAGACCCCAATGCCGCGTCAGCATTCCCATAGTCCGCCAAGCTTCAGAACTGCATTCGCGTCCGACTCAAATTTCACTGCCAGTGTTACTGCCTCTCATTTCTTGGCTGCACTTTCATTTTTGTTGGCCTCTTTGACACCCATTTTATACTATCTAATTTTCCATAGTGTCAGTTGAGTTTATCACTAGAAGACAAGGGAGCAACACCATTACATGGTTGGCTGTCCTGCGTGAACACAAGGAATAACAGATGTGTCATGAGTGAGCAGCCACCAACATATTTCAAAAGAAATAATGTGATTAGTCACTGATCAATATGTACATGTACGTGTGTTCTTTACATAGAGATTTGTGGAATGAAGAGCTAGCACCAGGTTTGCACTTTGTAAACTTAGCTCATTGACTGTGATACTAAAATTTGAACCGTGTTTATTAGGGGACTGTTATTATTTGGTGTTATTTAACTATATCATGGTAACTGAAAATTGTGCATAGTGGCATAATGCAAGACACACACACACAGAAGATTAAGCACACGAAGGATGTGGAACAACTGGAAATCTCATACGCAGCTGATTGAAATGAACATAGGATAATTTGGGGAAACATTTTGAGAGTTTCATAAAAAGTTAAATATATAACTACTATATGACCCAGACATTTCATTCCTATTTACCCATCAGAAATAGAAGCATATATCCACAGAAGAAGTTGCAGACAGTTGTTCCTAGTAGCTTTATTTGTAATAGCCAAAAACTGGAAATAATTGAAATGTCCATCAACAAGTAAATGAATAAACAACTTGTGGCATATTCACACTCTGGAACACTCCTCAGCGAAATAAAGGTTAAACAATTTATATGTGCAATATAGCATATATAACTCTCCAAATAATTGCACTAACACAAAAGTAGAAGAAAAAATTACAGACTCTGTTACTCCACTTACAAAAGGTTGGGAAAATGCAAACTGATGCGTGGTAATAGAGAGAGGACAGAAATCAGTCAGAAAGGGACAGAAGGAAGCGACAGAGAAAAGTAAGAAGACCAAATACAAAGGTACATGAAGGAATTTTGTGGCACTATGGATATGTTCATTATATTGATTGAGATGATGGTTTTAGGGTTGAAATATATGTCTAAATTTATCCACCTTTCCATTGTAAGTATGTGCAGTTTATTGCATGTCAATTATATCTCACCAAAGCTGTTGTAAAAGTAAATATAAAAATCGACTCCATTTTTCTTTGTCTTTTCTTTTACTGTCATTAACTTTGCATATATTTCAAACTTATGTTGTTTTATACTTGTTTAATGGTAATTTAAATTAATTGAAATAAATTTGGTTTAGCCATTCCTCGTGCTGTGGACTGTGGGCCATCAGGGAAGGATCTCAAGAGGGCTGGGTGAAAATTTGTTCTAAACGTCATTGACCGCATAAATATTGGAGAGATCATATCCCAAAACCAGAAGGCCATTGTTAACTCCCTGAAATCCTAGAAAGAGACACTTACCTCAAAGTTGTCTACTCTCCCTGAGAAACCCCCTGCTATTGACTGGGCTTACTGCAAGGCCAGTGTGGCAAAGGCTGTCGTGGCAGATGACTTAGAGAAGTTTAATGCCCCAAAGTTTCCTGTGCCAAGGAAAAATATACGGTTGCAGTGGATGCTGAAGAAAAGGAAGATGTGAACCACTGTGCTGACTTTTTGTGTCTCTGAAAGGCCAGAATTGAGGAATATGAAAAAAAGCTAAAGAAGATGAAGAAAATAATTCCATTTGATCAGATAACCATTGAGGACCTGAATAAAGTCTTCCCAGAAACCAATTCAACAAGAAGTATCCCTATTGGCTTTATAAGCTAATCAAAAATATATAAACTTGCATTGGGAAGAGAGCACTGGTCCTCATATTATAAATGCTGGACATTAAAGATAATGATACGGTAAATAAAATAAATTTAGTTTAACATTTTTTCAAAAACTTATTCTGACCTTTTGTATTAAAGACAAGAATTAATTATTGATATAATACATGCCAATTTTACCATCCAAAAAATTTCTAAAAATAGATAATGAAATATAAAAGATTTTTTAGCCCTTTTATCTTAATTATGTGGCTAAAAGATCAGTACAATTTTATCATTAAAAGTAGTTAATGAAACCTGAAGGATTGTTAAGCTTTTTATCTTAATTGAATGGTTAAATAGATCAGTGTAATTTTATCATTAGAAGTAATTAATAGAGCTGCCAGCTGTTAGAATAGGAATCTAATTGGTCACAGAAACACTTAAAAATAAATATTGAGCTTCCTTTTTTCCAATGGGGAAATTTTTCAATTACTTTAGAGACAAATACAGATTATAATTCTGGACATATTCATTATAAAAATCAAATTAAAAACTTGTACTAAAATTCCTACCTATGATTGGTTTAAATATATTTTCCAGAAATGACATAAATGGCTGGAATCCTAAAATGAATTTATTGAATAAGACATATGAAATAATACTTAAAAATAAGTATTGGTAAGTTTTATACTTAAAGAAATCAGGGGAAAACATAGGCTTTCTCCTTCATTCTTCATAACTTATGTTTAAACTCATGAGTCAAACTTTAAGGCAGACATATCTATGAATCAGAACAAGAGCAGGTTGGCAAGAAGGGGCCAAATCTAATCATTCATGCTTTCTTATTGCTGTTGCCAGGTTTTAACTGGGTGTTTGTGGCCCTGATTGCTGTTAATGGTGAGGTATTCTTGCAAATAAAATTAAAATTAATAAGTTTACATATATAGTTTATATAAATTGATGAATAATGTTCCAAAACTATCAAGTTTCAGAAGCATTAAAAGCTTTTAGTTGTCAGTTTTGGCATATGATTCTGTGGAGTACTATTAACCTCACCCAGAGGTTGGAATGTTACAGTATCTTAGTATGTTGCCTGGCATTTCCAGTGATTAAATATTTGCTCTAGGCTATAGTGCTTTGTAGCCATTTTAACAGAAGAAATAAAAAAGAAGACAGGAATGTTGTTGAATACGCCAACATGAAATCAGAAACTAATCTAAATCTAATACAGCCTAAGCAATATCAATGGCAAGACCAAAATCAAGGTGACAAACAATTTTCACTGTTAAAATGGAAATGAGTCTATAGGAAACAACATGTACCATAAAAATTCATCCTAATAATTCAACCAACATCAATGCAACATTTTCTTTGCCTGTAATATTTGTCTCAGAACAAAGGTCAACATTATAAATGAGGACAATTACTGCCTTGTGTGCTGTAAAATTTGATTTTAAGAATAATTAGTATTAAATAATAAATAATTGCATTACTATCATTTAATTTTTAATGACTTTTTAAAAAAATATTTTATTTATTTATTTGACAGAGAGAAACACAGCAAGAGAGGGAACACAGGAAAGGGGAGTGAGAGAGGGAGAAGCGGGCTTTCCACCAAACAGGCAGCCCGATGCAGGGCTTGATCCGGGGTCTCCGGGATCATGACATGAGCGGAAGGCAGTCGCTTAACCAACTGAGCCACCCAGGAGCCCCAAATTTTTAATGACTTTTATTGAACATTTATTTCATTAATATTTCCTTCTTTAACTTTTTTCTAATAATCAAATATCTGTTTGAAGTCGCCATCATTTTTACATTTTAGCACAATATATTTTTTCTTAAGAATAATAAATCATGCATTTATTTTCACCTCTCTGTTTTTTTTTTTCTAAGAACCTCTGAAACTAAAATTCTGTCATATAAAATGATTCACTATTTATTGTTATGGGCATTTATTATTATTTTCAAGCATATGAATAAATTACCATTTTATTGCATTAATTTTTTAAAGATTTTATTTATTTAGTTAGTTAGTTAGTTAACAGAGAGAAACACAGCTAGAGAGGGAACACAAGCAAGGGGAGTGAGAGAGGGAGAAGCAGGCCTCCTGCCCAGCAGGAAACCTGATGCAGGCTAAATCCCGGGACTCTGGGATCATGACCTGAGCCGACCTGAGCCGAAGGCAGCCACTCAATGATTGAGCCACCCAGGTGCCGCACCATTTTAAAATATAAAAAAAAAACATGATTTGGAGAATTTCCTAGATTCCCTACAAATTCCAGCTTCCTAAGCCCAAAGTCCCAGTATTAGTTTCTGTATGGAATTTGAAAGTACCTTTTAGCAGTTTTATTTATTCCCCACTTTAACAGTCGTGTATATTGGATTTAGTTGGAGTCTAGCTTCACCTTTCATTTCCATGGCTTGTGGGTTGTTAATGCTGGATTATCAAATCGTTCCAAGACTTTATAAACCCATGTTCAAAATTTCTCTTCTCTATGACTTTGTTGTGAGAATAGGATGTAGTAGTATTTTGAGTACATCTTTCCATACACATACCAAAATGAAATAATTCAGTTACTCAAACACAAACCACAATGACAAAAATCACCAAAAGTAACATAAAACAAAATATATGATCTAATTCCCACTCTCCTAAAGGAAATATATTTGTAACAAACTCTGATCAAAGTGCATTATTTTAGACTTTTAGAATCCAAACGAGAAAAAAATATATGGATAGTTTTTACTTTTTAATACTTTAAATATATGAACCAATAATCCAGATGAAATTATTGTCAGGGAATTATTTCCATGTAATGAGAGATGAGAAACAATTTGGCCATTCTCCTCCAATGGCAAACAATTAGTCTAGTCAAGGCTATGAGCACTTAACACATTTTTGTCACTATTTCACTATGAACCTCTAACTTAGAAATAAGAGTTCTTCATGTTATCTTAACATGGGTTGTAAGTATTCAACCCAAGCTTGAGGTTTCCTCATATTGCACAAAAGGAAATAAAATGAATTCATTTAAATATTAAGGTTATGTCTAAAAATGTATAAATACCATTATTTGTTAAATACTTTGATAACACTGACTTTGATAGCACTAACTAAAGAGTTTAGCTTTTACTTTTGAATACTGCATAAGATAAGAATTTGAAATACAATGAGAAAAGGCATTTATTTTTAACAAAAAGATTGTTATATTGTTATATTTAACAAAAAGAAACATGCTGAAGAAAATGGTTTCTTATCTTTTATTAATATGTGGGATAAATATATGAAAATATTTATGAGATTATCCCAAGGGAAAAATGCATTCCAGCAAGATAAAAGTATATGCCTACTAACAGAGTAGTAGAGCAAAGGCAGAGCAAAATCATGTGCCTTATAACATTACATGTGATAAAATAAAGTGCTTGCAGGGGATTATAATGTGTACTTTGAAGGAGGTTTGCTGAATATCTACTTCCTCTGTTGGCCACATCAAACAGCAGTGTTTTTCTTATATTTCATATATACAAAAACCTATATATAACATATGATTTACACATCATGTAAATACATATAAGAATAAAAAACATCTGGGGCCCCTGGGTGGCTCAGTTGGTTAAGCGACTGCCTTCGGCTCAGGTCATGGTCCTGGAGACCCAGGATTGAGCACCACATCGGGCTCCCTGCTCAGCAGGAGGCCTGCTTCTCCCTCTCTCAGTCCCTCTGCTTGTGTTCCCTCTCTCACTGTGTTTCTCTCTGTCAAATAAATAAATTTTTTAAAAATCTTAAAAAAAAAAGAATAAAAAACATCTACAGACCCACAAACAAGTATAAGAAATAGAACATTACCGATTTACTTGCAGGCCTTTGGGTTCCCATCCCAATCAGTCCTCAAATTTAACCCCCGGGGTAAGTACTATTCTGAAGCTTACTCTTATCATTCTCTTGCTTTATCATATACATGCAGCAAAGCACACAACTGTTACATATAAAACTCAATGACTTTATATCTATGTGTATGTTCATGTAACCAGAACACAAATTAAGACATTTCGGACGCCTGGGTGCCTCAGTGGGTTAAAGCTTCTGCCTTTGGCTCAGGTCATGATTTCAGGGTCCTGGGATTGAGGCCGCATCAGGTTCTCTGCTCAGCAGGGAGCCTGTTTCCTCCTCTCTCTCTGCCTGCCTCTCTGCCGACTAGTGATCTCTCTGTGTGTCAAATAAATAAATAAAATCTAAAAAAAAAAAAAAAATGTAACATTTCCTGTACCTGAGAAAACTCTATTGTATGTCCTCCTAGTCATTACCGACCCTAAAGCTGCAAACAGTATACTTTCTTCTATTAACATAAAGTGGTATTGCATGTTCTTAAAATTAATATAAATGGACTCATACAGCATATAATATTTATAGAAGTTTGGGAAGAGCAGAGGGAGAGGGAGAGAGAGAATTTTAAGTGGGCTCCATGCCCAATGCAGAGCCCATGCAGGGCTTGATCTCACAACCCTGAGGTCATGACCTGAGCCAAGATCAAGAGTTGGACACCTGACTGAGCCACCCAGGTGCCCCCAACATATACTGACTTCTACTATTCAACACTGTGGCTTTGAAATATATTTACATTGTTGTGTGTATCATGGCACTCACATTGTTGCTGCCTCATTTTCCATGATTTGTCTGGTCTACAGCTCATGGGCAGAGATAATTTCCATTTTGCTGCTGTTTTGAGTAAGGCTTGTACAAACATCTTTGTACATGTCTTATTGGTAGGCTAATGCATTCACTTTTGTTGGATTTACACCTAAGAGCAGAAATTCTGGGTCAGAGGTAGGTATATGCTTACTTTTAGTAGATACTGCAGTTTGCCAAGTAAATGTATCACATTAAACTCCCACCAGCAATATGTGTGTTCTGATTGCTCTACACTTTCTTCAAAACTTATTCATTTTTTTTTTTAATTTTAGCCATCTGGTGGATTTGTAATGGTATATGTCATTGTGGCTTTAATTTGCATTTTCCTAAAGACTGCTGTGATTTTGAGCACATTTACATATGCTCATTATCCATTTGGATATCCTTGTACATGAAATGCCTGCTTAAGTCCTTTAACTTCTCTTAAAATTAGGTTGTCTGCATTTTACTTAATGGTTTGTAGGAGTTATTTTTATGTTCTCGATATAATTTTAATGTTGGATGCATATATGGCAAAAAAAAAAACCCTCTCCCATTCTGTAAATTCTCTATTAACATACCATTCCTTCTTGATTCTCAGATCTTTTTATCTGGATTTATTTTCTTTCTTAGAGTACAGCCTTTATATAGTCTTGTACTGGGAATTCAAGTCACTGCAAATCCTGGTTTTGATTATCTGTGAAAGTCTTTTATTCTTATTTTTAAAAATTATTTGATTCCAAGTTCTTGAGAGTTTTCCCTCTAGCAACAAGGCTTCCAGCTTCTGTTATGTCTACGTAGACTTAGAGAAGTCTACCATTTTCCCAGTTATTGCCCCAGCCTTATATTTGTATTCATCCTCTCAAATTTCACTATAATATGATGTGTTGGGAAATTACTTTTTTTTATCATTCTTGAGATATGCTATACTTTTAAAATCTGAGAATTAGACTCATGTATCAATTCTAGAAAATTCTTACATCTTGTCTCTGAATATTGCCTCACCTCAGCCTTGCACTGCTCCCTTAATTTCTCCTGCTCTAATTACATAAATGCAATGCCTTCTAAACTCATTACAGCATCTTTTAACATCTCTTTTACATTTTCTTTCTCCTTCTTTGATGCATCCTGAATAATAACTTAAGGTCTACCATCTCATCAATTTTATCTTTTGTTGTGTCTAACTCAAAAAAAAGAAAAAAAAAAATATATATATATATATATATTCCTTTGTACTCCTGCAAGGAAAAGACCACTGAATTTCACTTTCAAGTTGTCCATCAAATATACAAGTCATAATAGGTTCACCCAGCATCAAGTTTATCTAGCTTTAATAAAGGGGAGAAAACAGATGGGAGCACTATGCAGAGAATGATAACTCTGAAACTTCAGACTCCCAGGTACAGCATCTCATGTGTTCAATCATGGCACTGCTTTAAGGAATGACCAGAAGATGGTAAGAATGTCAGTCACATCAGAATAGGGAAGCCAGAGAGGCTAGAGCCCCTCAGTACAAGTATCTTTCTAGTTACATAAAGGAGTATGTAGCTAGCTCCCATTCTTTAGCGAGGCTTCAGTACCTTAATGACAGAACTTGTAATAAATAAGAAACAGCCATGCACAGAGTGCTTGAATTTATCCTTTTATAAAATAGGTCAAATAATAGATGGAGTCTTTTGGGCCAAGTCTATTTCATGGTAAGTTTACTGGTTCCATAGACACTACCAGTAGTCATTGCCTCATCTCTCAAGTTATGATCAAAATAGACATACATAGTGGCTCTTGGAACCACAGCAATTGTCCCTTGGTCTGTGCAGAAAGAGCTATTGTAGTAGAAGAAGTTGAGATGAATCCTTTGAATCCCTTCCTCACTTTCTTCTGACCAATATAGTGAACATGAAACAAATCATATCCCATGTGTATTGGCAGAAATCAGTGCCCCCCTCAAAGATTTGAAAATACATAGTATGTTACATAGGAACAATTCTTAGGGAGGAAAATAAAGTGTGGACGGAGATGGGAAGAACCAAGTGGGGTTGAGGTTCTAATTTAACGTGATGTCTTCTGGGCAGGCATTTATACAGAACCCAAGGGAGTGAGGTGTGTGGCTCTCTGGGCAAAAAGCATTTCTCATGGAGAGAAATCAATGCAAAAAGGCCTTGAAGCCAGACTGTCACAGCATGTTCGATGAGCAGTGGGGAGGCCAGCATGACTTGAGCTCAGCGAGTGAGCAGAGAAGAGGCCAGACAAGTTGACAGTAATAAATCATGTGGGACTTCTTAGATCATTTTAGGAATTTGGGCTTTTACTCTTGAGTGAGGCAGGAAGCAACGTGGTATGAAATACTAAGTGTTTTAATGAGATCGTGCTGGCTACTTCATTAAGAATAGATTGATTGGCAGCAAGCACAGGAGACGGGCTATGGGATTAGTACAAGTGGAAGCAGTAAAAGTGGTAAATTGTGGAAATATTTTTATACTTTCATTCTATTAGATTCAGTTGTTAGTATTCCAGCTTCTTGGGGGCTATTCCCACAGATTTTATGGATCCTCTTCCCTTTAGAAGTATCTTACCTTGAGTCTTTGGATAAATATCCAGAAATCTCATTAATGTTGACCTTGATCTTAAAACAAACACGTTTTATATTAAAGTCCTGATTATAAGAGCCAAATACATCTCAAAAAAGAACATTTACCTTCCTCCATTTCTCACTCCTTTCCATCCCCTTCATAAAACTGCTTGCCTGGTTCAATTAGGAGGGCAACATTAATAACAGGGAGTCTTGGCAACTATCTATGCAGCCTGATCACACGGTCAAATTTAGTCATTGTGTCCAGCATGCTGGGTCCCTGCTTGTAGCAGAAGGGCAGAAGGACAGTATCTCTCTTCTCTTGGGTTCTTTAATACAGGAGGCCTTCTTCTTAGTGTCAAGAACTGATTTCAATTCCAGTTAAAGAATTTTAACTTAGTTTTATGAGAAGAGTGTCATTCCACAGGTAAACATGATAAAGGACACACATACACACACAAACACAAATGAAAATTAGAAAATTTATTTTCAACCATCCAAAATCTTCCACAGATGAACATGACATTGATTAACACCTACAATAGCAGGAGAACGGGAAGCAAAGTACCTAAAAGTATTTGTATTAAGTTAGAGATGTTTATAGACAATGTCCATTAGAAAGACCCTGATGGTCTATGACCAAACATAAAGCATGTGTTCTCTCAATTTTCTTATCAAAGAACCACACTTACTAAAAGTACTAATTTAATTGTTCTCAAATACCAAATAAAAACCACTAATTATTCACTGTTGCTTGAAAAATAGAAAATTGGCCTATAAGTTTTAGGAGTTTGCCAACATTGCTGAATTGAGAAAGTATTCTCTGTGGAATTCAAATGTGGGGACATAAGCTTTGGAAAGTTCTTGTTCTTATGGGCATGAATCAGCAAAATAAAGATGAAACCATCTCAGATAATTTCAAAAGTTGTAAATAACAAACTACAGCATCACATCAAGTCATTAAACAGTCTTTAGGGTATTGGAAATCAGAAATCATTTCTGCTTAAAAGAAAAAAGGTAAGGGGAAGTAAATTTTATCAGAATATAAAAATTGTGTGAAAGATATGTTACAGTAGGGTTTTTTTTCCATTGAAAAGATGTTTCATGATTTTTCGTTTTCTGAAATTCTTTGGTACTTAAACCAATGAATAATTTTTATATCTAATATAAGATAATTATAAGATAGGAGATCAGCCAACAGTTTTTGTACAGAGTAAGACCTATGAACAAAGTCCAAGGCTTGCCATTAAATTCCTGTGTAACAATATCACTTCTCTGTCTCTTCATTTTGCTAGAGGCAAAATAATATTGTCCCTCTATACTTAATACATAGATATATAAATGAGATGGTTTTCTTATAATCCTAGTATAGAGTATATAAAATATCTAGTTTTATCTAGTATACAGTACATAAAATCCTAGTTATCTAGTATACAGTACATAAAATAAGAGAGCATATTATCAGATTTTTGATGATATTGCAGTTATAAGCTCTGGTTGTTAGGAGACAGAGGAGAAAGTTCTAGAAAATTCCTGTGACTCATAGCTTTGGCTGTTAAGTCTCCAACATTTATTTACAAACAAACTGAAAATGTGAAATCAAACTTATTTTCAAAACTCCAAGGAGATCAGATAAGAAACTTAGGTATTTTAAATCACTCTCAGATATAATTATTTTTTAAAGTCGTTTTTAGCAGGAATGATGATAATTCTAGGAAAATGGCAAAAAGAATTCTGAAAAACTGAAAATATTTGGTGAGCTTTCATCTTATTCTCAACTTGTTTTTACTCAGGGACTGAAACATAAAATTAATTTTCAATTGCTTCATGGTTGGAAGGGAAAATAAGAACTGCAAAAAAGTATGCACATTAAATAAATATGTCCTAAGTAACAATACAACAATATATACAGATTTGGGCACGACAGAATAGACTATGTGAATTCCATATCAGAGGTTTCTCTTTAAGTATTATCTGTTAAAACTTTTAAGGTTGGTTTTTTTTTTTTTTTTTTTCTTTTTCCCTTTGCAGTGACCAGTTTCTTCCGAGGTCTGTTGGGGAATAGCTGTCTTCAGCTTGAAGGCTAAGCTTACTTTTTCATTGCAACATTTATGTTCATTGCAAGCTGGCTTCAGTCGCATCTCATCATTTTTGATGTTTTTTACTTTTGAAGATTTCTAAAAATAAAGAAAAATAAGAGGGGTTCATCAGAAATATATATCGGCAATATCCAGGAAAGAAATGACATGTTTTCAAACACTGTTTATAGTACCCTCACAGGCATATATATTTTTTGAAAAAATAATTGGGAGCACATTAAGAGGAGGCAAACACACAAAAAACAAGAACAAAACAAGGAATAAACATAAACTCTTCAGGAACAAGGCAGATATTTCTATGAGGTAGGAGATAATACCTTAAATTTGTAAAGTGTTTCTCAGGTTACAAAGTGCTTTTCTTTTCATTTTAGTTAATCTTCATAAAAAACTCTAGTATGCAGGTAGCATAAGGTAAAAAAAACTGAATCCACAATGAGCAGGAATGATGTAAAGAGTCTTACATTTAACACTAAGAAGTTTACTATCTCCCCAAGTGTTAACTATTTTTATTATAGGTGTGAAATATAAAGACAAAATATAGCTTTGTTACCTTTGAGGAGCTCACAGACTAACTGGGAAAGAGGAGAAGAGATGTCAAAGCAGAAAGAAGTGGGATTTCTCCACACATCATGTTAATTTCTCTAGAAATCTCAGTCTATGTTCCTGTGTCAACATCTCCCAATGCTAACTGGGGCTGGGGGTTGAGAGGTGCAGGGTAGGATGGAGGGGGTCAGTGGCCTGGATTTCACGCTCTTCTTGATTTCATTCTCTATCATTATTCACTAGCCCCAACTGCTACCTTTAGATTTTTAGGTCTTCCTCACATCACAAACAGTAATAAAACTACCCACCACTGAATATACATTACAGATGAAAGGACACAGGCTTTTCAGGCAGCATGCCCAGATTTAATTCCCACGTCTATCACCCACTATCTTTGTGACTTTATCTGTAAAAAGGGATAACAACATTATTTCTTCCACAGTATTGCTTTCCTTGGGAAGGAGGGGAGAGGAGGAAGGTAAATGAAATTGAGATATTATAGAACAAAGAAAGGGAATCTGAAGAACTAGGTCTGATTCCTGATTTGGACTTACAGGCTGTATGTCTGGTGGAATGTCTGAATTCCATTCTCTATCAGGCAATGAGTTGTGATAGTAATAAGTGAATCATAGAGTTGAGGAAATATCAAACGAAATAATGGTCCTGCAAGTGCTTTGTACAATGTAAAGTGCTACAGAAATATTACCTGTTATCATCATCTCATATTCACATAAAACTATTATAAGCCTGTAGTCTGAAAGCTCAGTCTGTCATCTTCACACTTATTAGTCTCACTCTCCCTTGTCAATAAACTGATTTAAGATAGGACGCAGTTAAGCAGAAAAATAGGAGGCGAGGGAACCAGAGTAATCAGATTATCTCAATATAAAATAATAGGATTTAAATAATCTTCGTTTTGGAAGGGACCTTACAAGTTGCCTTTTCCTGCCTGATCTAGCCCAATCTTCCATCCAGTGTAAGTAGGCCCCAAATAACACCAGTGTTCTTGTGGCTGACTCAAGTTGACAGAGGAGATTTTACACTGAATAGAAACTGAGGTGTTTTTTTGTTTGTTTGTTTGTTTTTTAAGATTTTATTCATTTATTTGACAGAGAGAGACAACAAGAGAGGGAACATAAGCAGGGGGAGTAGAAGAGGGAGAAGCAGGCTTCCCGCCGAGCAGGGAGCTCAATGTGGGGCTCAAAACCCAGGAACCCTGGGATCATGACCTGAGCCCAAGGCGGATGCTTAATGACTGAGCCACCCAGGTTCCCCAGAAATTGATTTCTCTATTATGTTAAGAATCTCAAAATGTGTAGGAATGGAGTTTTCTGACAATAATTTAGATTTTAAAATTCAAGTTGATTTAAAAGCTTCAACTCTTTTAGCACTCATCAACTATTCCTTTTGGAAATGTCAAAAAATTAACATGGAGGTGATGTTTCTTACATTGAATTGAATATTCACTGATAACTTTTGAATTCACATTTACTTAAATGATCAAATTAACCGAACATGTGGAATCGAGTACACTCCTTAGAGATCAATCCAAACATTTCATCTACAGATAAACAATGCAGTTTAGCTTTGTTTTTCTAAAAAGTATCCTTTAGTAGTTAAAAATCTACATCTTTGTAAGAATAGCCTATTATTCAATCCACAAAATAAAGCTTTATATATGTAACATCAGCAGAGTTTTTTGAATGAGAATATTAAGGTGAAAGTAAAGCCTCCCTGTCCTCTTACTTTATAGAAATCAAGTTCAAGTATATCAAAAATTGATTTACATTCCCTTCTAGAGCTGATGGTTCCTAAAGAGTGAATTTGAACCACAGCTAATCACACCCCGCTCACTTTCCTTTTTGGGAACTTTGGGATCCAGTCTCCTCAGTTGATTTAGCAGCAGAACCTCAGGCAAGCGCATCTATTACTTGTATGGGGGTGCTCAATTGCAAAATGCAGTTTTTTGGAATCTCTTCTGAACATTTTCAATTGGATTTTCACCCAAGTACCCACTGTAACTTATCCTCTATTGACTTTCCTTAGGATCTTTTGTAAGTAAGTTATTGGCTGAGATTGAAACAGCTGCTTTATTCTTCCTCTAATCATATCGCACCATTTTCCACAGGCGAATCTTATATTTGTACTTCTGGCAACTGTTTCTGCACACAGGAAATGTTTGATAATTCTCACACATTATCTGTGAAGTATAAAATGGGAGTCTGGGTCTCATTTCTCTGGTCAAGAAATATTTGTCAAGAATGTACAAGAATCTGAGGCTAGAGAAAATTGATACAAATCCCTGCCTCCATGGGGTCCTCATGTGGGAAAGGTGACCACTAACCAAAGTAAAGAAGTAAAATGTACAATATGTTTGATGGCATATGGGAGACAGGCAGTCCCAGACTGGAAGGTTACAATTTTAAGTAAAGTCTCTATAGAAGGGATCACTAAGAAGGCAGTGGCTAAGGAAAGACCTACAGAAGACAAAGCTGGATGTCATGTCACTCTCTGAGGGAAGATTACACCACTTGAAGAAAACAGTCTGGGTAGGTGTTGAGGTTGGAGCTCACCTCAAGTTCTGGAGAAATAGGTGGGAGGCCAATGTAGCTAGATAGTGAGAAAGGAAGAAAAGTAGAGAGACCATTGGAGGGTTGGGAAGAAAGGAGTTATGTGATCTAAGGTTTTCACATATTCCCTCTGGCTGTTGTATTAAGAATGGATGGTATGAGGCAAAGGCAGAAGCAGACTGACTAGGAAGGAAGTTTTGTAACACAAGAATCCAGACAAAAATATCATGATGACTTGGTTAGGTTGACAACAGTAAACATGGTTAAAAAAAAAGTCATATTCTAGATATTTCTTGAGGATAAAACTAATAGGATTTGCTGAGAGAGTGGGTGTGTTGAGTGGGAAAAGAAAACTGTTCATAACTCTTGTACCTCGTTGTTTTTCCAAAGACCTCTGTCTCACAATCTTGCAAAAAACATGTCAAAATGGATTCCTAATTTCTACCTGAGAACTACCAAATCAGACTGTTAAGGGCAGAGGTTAGAAAACTTTTATTCTAAAGGGTCCAAGAGTAAACATTTTAGGCTTTGCATATGGTTTCTGTCACTCAACTTTGCTGATACAGTATGAAAGCAGCCATAGGCAACATTAAATGAATAAGTGTGGCTTTTGTTGCAAGTCAACTTTATATAGATACTGAAATTTGAACTTCATGTAATTTTCATGTGTCAGAAAATATTTTTAAAATCTTTTTCAAACATTTAAGTATGAAATAAAAATTTTTACCCCATGGATGTGCAAAAACAGGCAATGGGACAGACTCTCCCACTGCTAGTTTGCCTATTTTTCTCTAGAGAGCAGATTCCAAGAATATGTATTTTTAATGTGCTCATTAAGTGACTTTTTTCATACACAAGAACTTAGAGAATCACTGCAATAAATTTTGAAGTTATTGTCATCTATTCCTTTTTCTTTTGTTTTGTTCATTGGTCAGAATAAAGACAGATTTCTTTAATAAAATGAGAACCAGAATTGGTTTGGAATAATGGATGAAAGCAAGATTCTGATCTGCCAACAAGAAAAAAGGTTAGAAGAAAAGAGAAAGGAACTGAAGGTTAATTATGAAAATAGTTAGGAAATTGGGGAAAGATTCAAAAACTTATTTTTTAGAAGTAAACTATAGTTTAAAAATGCATTTACCATTAAAAAGGATCCATCAATGATTTGTGCAAGATTCCATAAAAGTCAAAGATAAAGGTCACTATATAGATCCAGTTCCCTGTTATGCAGAGGTTAAGATACTGTCCTTGGTCTGGAGAACAGTAGGATTTTGCCCTATGAAAGAATAGCACCTATCATAATTTTCACACCACGCACACGGCTCATCTCTGCTTGTAAGCGACCCTGTGGTTTAGGCCTCAGTTAGTATATAAATTTGCACAATGGCATCTCTTTTTTTTACTTGATCATCTAATTCTTTGATTGCTCTTTCTCTCTAGTGTCACACTCAAATCATAAGAAAATATGGGGGGAATTAATTTACTTAAACAGGTCTCTTAATCATAACCATAGTACAAAAACAGTGATCATTTTGGGCTCAAAAATTGATTTTTCATTTAGTATTTCTCAACCTCATCCCTACTTTGCTGTCACTCTATTCTCTTCTTTTTCTCAAGATTTAATTCATCAAAATTTTATTTCTGAGACTGAATCAAACAGAAATTGACAATATTTATCTCAGAGAAAGAATTTTTGAAAACATAACTCAAATCAGTGTCAAGTCCTAACCGATAGACACAAAACTACTAGCAAACAGCCTTTGGGTTATCTCAAGAATGCACTGGTGGAAAAATAATAGGTTTCTAAGCATTTAGTGAGCATTATGAAAACAAGTGGAATGAGCAAAAAAGGAAGTGGAGAGGAAGACAGGACTTCAAACAGGCTACTCAATAATCCGTCTTGGTCTAACACTCCTGACTACTCACAGCTGGAAGTTATGTTTCTTCAAATCTCTGAAAGATTCTTTGGTAAACCCACAGGCACCATTAATGTGATGCCACAGCAATCAATATAGTGCTAACCAAAAGCTGCTGACTGAGTCTGATAACAGTAACGATAATAATTTGAGTGTCTACTCTGTGCCAGTCTCATTCACAATTTCATGTGAGGCAAGTATTTTTATTCTCATTTTATAGATAAAGCCACAAAATCACAAGAAAATGTGACACTCTTCAAAATAAGAGTTCAGTCTTGGGTCTGCCTGGTTGCAAAGCCTGCATATTTCCCTCTATACCTCACTATTCTGCAGAATGTTTCCCCAGTAGTTGATGTTCCTATCCAGCCACATATTGAGGACAGAATGGAGTGAGAAGAAAAGAAAAGAAAAAGGTTGCTTTACCTAGAGAACTATTTTTCCCTTTCAATATGGCATATGATTTTACTTTTATAATTAACATTCTGCTGATGAGATCTCCCATTGGTGAAGGCTGACGAGTTAGACTTTCCATGAAGAGCAAGCACTGCAGGAAATAAATTAATCTCTAGGGAAGAAAAGGGGCAAGGCTGTCGGTAGTCACACAACTGCCTAATAAGAAATGATATTTCAAGATTGTTGAAAGAATGAAATGACTATGGGTTCTCCTTCCAGCATATTTTTTTAACATTTAAACCTCTGAGAAGAGGGAAGTAAGTTGCTCTAAAATGAACAGCAATCTTATAACATTTTACTTTAGGCTGTCAGTACTTCCAAACTAAGATAGTATTCCCTGGAAATGGAAAAAAATTCTATCAGTGTCACTGGTTTGTTTGTATTATGAAAAATCTGCACTGGTGTTAAATAGAAGGATGAATACTATACCAGATTTTTTATTACCAGTTTGAAATTATCCAATATTTTATGTAACAGGTTTTCCAGTCTTTGGAGTAAAAATAATTGGAGTAAAAGTAAAAGTAATTGTGCTTGGAATTGCACACTACTTACAATAATGCTGAATTATTGAAGTGTGCTTTTATTAAAATTGTGAAACAAGAACATGTTTTATGATATCTAAAGTGCCTGTCTCTTGATGATGTGTATTCTGTCATTTCTCAGTCATGGTCTTTAATACAGAACACTGATCTTGTCTAATTCTCAAAGTATTTATGACAGAGAACCACCATGTTTTATTTCTCATAATATAGGTAAAATCTAAAGTTTAGATTAAATATTAAGGTTAAATTAAAACCCAATATAAACATTTCTTGGGGCACCTGGGTGGTTCAGTGGGGTAGGCATCTGACTCATGATTTTCAGCGCAAGTCATGACCTCAAGGTCATGGGATGGAGTCCCGAGTCAGGCTCTATGCTCAGCTGGGATTCTGCTTAAGATTCTCGCTCTCTCTCACTCACTCTCTCTCTCAAATAAAGAAATAAAATCTTTAAAATTTCTTTATTTTCCTATAGATCCATTCTTTTGTAGCTACTACTTTGACCTCAGTGATGAGTTTTTCCATGGAGCTTGTCTTCTTTCCCCTATTTACCACAATATGTAGCTTCCTACACGTGGTGAATCACTTCTACATGAATCTTGCTTAAAGATGACCAGCAGTTGCATTGCTCAATGGTTATCAGACCCATCCACATTGTCAACTAGAGGGTATTATGCAAAGCAAAATAAGTCAATCAGAGAAAGACAGTTATCATATGATCTCACTGATATGAGGAATTTGAGAAACAAGACAGAGGATCATAGGGGAAGGGAGGGAAAAATGAAACAAGATGAAACCAGAGAGGGAGACAAACCATAAGAGACTCAATCTCACCGAACAAACTGAGGGTTGCTGGAGGGGAGGGGTGGGGTTGCTGGCTGATGGACATTGGGAGGGTATGTGCTATGGGGAGTGCTGTAAATTGCCTAAGACTTATAAATCATGGACCTCTACCCCTGAAACAAATAATATATTATATGCTAAGTAAAAAAAAAAAAGAATAGGCCACAGAATCCCACGCATTCAGAACTGACAGGGCACAACGATTACTTGGTATATTACCTATTTGGGTAGGAAAGTATAACTCAGGAGAATGAAATGGCCTGTGAAGGGCAAAACATCTAGCTGTGACAGAGTGGGGACTAGACCTTAATGCACTGTTTTTTGTTTTCTGGCCTAAGACTCTTCTCACTACTTGACAAGTTGAATTTATGGAGGATGAGTCAAGGCATGAATTTAATCTAAAGATGGAGGAATCATTAGAAAGACATACCTGAAGTTTTGAAAGAAGGAAATTCCATTAGATAACTTTGTTCAGGAGAGTATAAAATTTGCCCAGTGGAGAACATTTATGTAGAGCAAAAACAAATAAGCATATTTAAAAGACAATCCTTTCTGGCAAAGGATGCAGTTTCTAAGAGACCCATAAGGAGGAAACCCCTTTTCAACCGGTCAGGCCACTGGAAGCCATCTCTGCAATTCAGGACTGACCTACATAATAACCAGATCCTCTTTCCAAGTCTCTGGTTGTATTCTGACACAGGTGACTTCACCCTCAGGTGAAGGAAGCCACCTCACCCACAGTCCTGCCCTCTTCTCAGGAGCTACAGGGGCCATAAAGGCCCAGCCCCCTCACCCCAACACAGGACAACTCCAAAGCGCGCCACCAGCTCCAGGGTTTCCAGTGGGATCAGCAAAAGTCTTTGTCGTGACTGTATGATGACTCAACTTCCCCTCTGCCCAGACCTGCTTTTGTCCTCTACTTTATGCGTTGTTTCTGAGATTACTTCCCAATAAATGTTCCACCCAGGGAACAAGACATGAAACAAACCACTTAAAACAAACACTGGGTCTTCACACATGTTGTCTACCGAAAATAGAGCTTAAATCAAATAACCAGTGGCGTCCTGTGCTCCTCCTGAGCTGCTGTGGCTGAGGGAAGATATCCACTAGGGAAGGTGTCCATTAAGGAAGGTCCTGCCTTCCAGGCATTTGCAAAACTTCATTATTTCTTGGACTCAGAGGAGTCAGTGACTCATCTCCAAAGAAGGTTTCCACTCGACGTCCATGACCACAGGATTCAGAGGGGCCATGAAGTTCACATGGGGGACTTTGTGTTTTTTTTCAAAGGGGAAAAGTGCCAGCAGAAATTCAGAAGCTGCTAGGGTCACAGCAGGTAGGCACACCAGCACTTTGCTGAAGATACTGTCCGGAAGCAAAGTTCTTAGCAGTCAGCTCATAGAGATGCAGAAGTTAGTTCTAATTGCTATGATTCAATTGGAGTTTATGATGTTCTGTACCAACTTTAACCTCTTTCCTCTAATACAGTCTTCACAAAAGCCTATGGTGTAGTACTGTTATTAACCTGATTTTAGAAATAAAGAGACAGAGACATTAACAAATTGCTCATGGTACACAGCTGGCAAGTGGGAGCCAAGATTTAAACCCAGCAGTCTGAGTTCAGACTCCAAAGGTTAACCACTTAATCATCCTACTTTCGGAAGACTTCTTTTCTTAATTTATGGACAAAACAATGTACAGACTTAATAACAAGGTTCCTAAAATAAGATGTGGGCATTGTCATGCTGCCACGCCACCAGAGTGAATCAAGGACCCACAGAAGAAGGTCAGGCAGGAGATCCGGTGAAACATTTTCATCCATTGCTTAGGGAAGAGGGGCTGGGACTGACAGCACGATCCTGAGGAGCAATTTACTGCGCTCCTGCCTGCAGTAGAGCAAACGCTTCCCACATCACGTGCATGCAGCCATTCACAGTGGATCTCCTGGTCATTTATGTTCAATTCCAAAATAAATAATTTCCTTTGGTATAATTATTAGATACATATTTGAATCTACGCTATCTAACTGGAAGAATAAGATCGGGATATCTAGAAGGAGCAAACCTGGAGAAGCAGTACTCCATCTTAATAAGATTTTTTGGTTTTTGTTTTTGTCTGTGATTACTACAAAGACCCTAAAACTGTCATTCTCACCCAAAAAGAATTTGGGAAATTACTGACTTATGTCTAAGGATTAAAGGAAGGGAAAGTTCAGAAAGGGTATCATTTGCCCCTCCTGAACTCCATGGTGGCTACTGGGCATTGCGAGATGAGCAAACTAGGGTACATGGTAAATGTTAAATAGAGATCCAATTAGTGTCTCTCTCTCTCTCTCTCTCTCTCTCTCTCTCTCTGTCAAATAAAGAGACATATTGTACAAGATAAAAATAAAGTTTGAAGAATTATATTTCTGTTACACTTAATTTTTTTATTTTTTACATATCGAATTGTTATACTCTCTAATTTATAATGAAGACAGATTCTATAATTGATTGTAATTAAAAATGGGAAAGAAAATGAAGCTATTTCCCAGATGATCATGATAAATACTTTCTAAATAAATGCATGTCAAAATTATCCTAAATAAGGAGATATCATTTTCCTCTTCTTAAATATTAAATAAATATAGGAGTCTCACTTGCTTAAAACCACTACTATAGGGGCACCTGGGTAGCTCAGTTGGTTAAGCATCTCCTTTGGCTCAGGTCAGGATCCCAGGATCTGGAATCAAGTCCTGCATCGGGCTCCTTGCTCAGCAGGGAGCCTGCTTCTCCCTCTGCCTGCAGCTCCCCCTGCTTGTGCTCTCTTGCCCAAATCAAATAATAAATAAATAAATAAACAAACAAACAAACTAACTAAATCTTAAAAAAAAAAAAAACAACTGGGTGCCTGGGTGGCTCAGTTGGTTAAGCGACTGCCTTCAGCTCAGGTCATGATCCTGGAGACCCCGGGATCGAGCCCCACATCGGGCTCCCTGCTCAGCAGGAAGCCTGCTTCTCCCTCTCTCACTCCCCCTGCTTGTGTTCCCTCTCTGGCTATGTTTCTCTCTGTCAAATAAATAAAAATCTTTAAAAAAAAAAAAAAAAACTACTGTGATTCCAGGTCTTCTTTTCTTAAGCCACCCCTTACAAGTAGGTGTTGCCCTGGTCTGCAACACCTTCTACTATTCATCCCGGAGGCAAAGCCGGAGCTTTCCCATACAATCCTGGGAAGATGCACACACAGGGTAGATCAGATAAGTTTTCCCATGACTGAAACACAAATTTTGATCTCAGGAATTTCGTTATCTGCTACTTTTTAGGATCCATAATTTTAAGGAGGAAAAAAAAAAGTTTTCCATGTATTAATTATGGCTTGAGACTCAACATGCTGTACAATATACATTGCAGTAGTTGTTTCTTTATAGTTACGCTTGATTAGTATTTGAAATTTGCAGGAATTGCAATATGCATGGTTTTCAAAGCCCTTTCCAGGATTTCATTTTTATTGCTCGGCAAGAGTCAATGAAAAGGCAATAAGAAAAGCTCTATGGGATATTTTTATAGAAGTGTCAAAAGCCAGTAAGCTAACTACATGAAAGAACCCAGATTGTACAGACAGAGTTTGAACAGAAACACTTCAGAGACTTTTTATCTAGTATTTTGACTTTTACATGCCCTTGGGGGGGAGGGGGAGTGCTAGCTACAAAACCAAATAAGAAAGGGAAAGGAACAAACCATATGCTTAAGAATAATTACAGTTTCCATTTTCCTACAAATGAAATGCGAAGTTTCAAAGATAAAGTGTAATAGAAATTGAGCTGCTTTAATGTGTCTAAAATATTGCTAAGAAAGAAAAATCTCATTTGCCTTGCTAACTCATCCCAGATTTCTACAATATGGAAGTCAGTCTGAACGTTATCAACTTCTTCACATGTCCACTTGCTCTTGTTTGCTTTTAATAGAGATAAAAAGTATCAGATCATCACTTCTAGAAATGAGACTATTATAACTGAAATCTACATTAGGTTATTTATCTGATATATCTTTAAGTTAAAGTCATCCCAATTCCTATAACCGCAAGCCATTAATCCTTTTGTTAATTCTAGCAAAAATTAAAAAACATTATTGTCATGATAACACCAGCAATATTAAAAACACTTCTTGACCATGAAAACCATAAATTATAAAACTCTCATAAAGAGGAAAAATGAACAAACCAACCTATCATTGTATTTAATATTACACTACACTTAAAACTACATTTCTTTTTTAAATATTTATTTATTTGAGATGGAGAGAGTACACATAGCAGGGTTGGGGGTAGAGGGAGAAAGAATCTTGAAGCAGACTCCCTAGTGAGTGCGGAGCCCACCATGGGCTTGAGCCTAGCATTCTAAGATCATGACCTGAGCTGAAATCAAGAGCTGGCTGCTTAACTGACTGGTCACTCAGGCACCCCTAAAATATGCCCATGAGATTTGCAGTTGAGGCAGTCATATTGATGGAGCCTTGTATTCCAAACAAAGTGGAAGTTAGAATCTGTATATTAGGCATGTGACTTGTAGACAATTAAAACCAATACCATATGGCTTCACCGACCTGTGGTTGCAGCGGTAGGGGCTAGTTGAGTTGCCCCACTCTTGCTTCTTTCTTTCTCCAATTCAGCCAAATCATTTTGACAACCAACTGGTCCTTTTGAATCCAAGCCAGCTTGATTTGAGTGCAGTTTCTTGGATGTGTCTATATGGAGGCTCTGAAATGACACAGGCCAGAGTGAGTGATTTCACGAGTAAATTATCAGTCCAAAATAAATGCTTCCCAGAGATATGACAAGGATAAACATTTATCATATGGCAAGTTATGTTTGTATATCTGAATCAGAACATTCTATATGCCAAAGTGACTTATAAATTACACTTTCACCAATATATTTTGGTAATCTAGGCATGGAATTTTTGAGATGATCTAAGTGACCAGAATAAGTCGTCTCAGACTCAGACAATAATCTTTAAATCCCATTTGAGTGTATCATTTTCTTCTTGTGAAACTTAGAAGCTACCTTTCATTTAAAACATTTTCACTCAGTTTTTATTCTTACAGTTAAATTATCCAACATTTAATTATATATCACGTAATTGCATATTGTATAATGAAGACCAGGTTTCATTTCTGCATTACCTGTAGCCTTTTTATAAACCAAATTACAACATCTACTTTAAATTAACCCACATTTTTATCAGCATTGACAAAGATCCTCCAGTTTAGGAATAATAATTCATCCTAACAATGAATTATTAAGGCACAACATCAATGGACCTTAAAACACATCTCCCATATAAGAGATGTCATAGTGTTTGATGTTATTCTGCCATACTGTACGCTTCAAAACAATCATCAGATAGGAGCAAAAACTAAAGACCTAAGTAGGAAATTGAGCTTTTCAGCACTTTGCTTCATATCCAAATGCAGACTAGAAGTTTTCTAGTTTAAATTAAGTTTAAATATAGTTAAATAATATTCAAAGTTTAAATTAAGTTTAAATATAGTTAAATAATATTCAAAGATTCATACAAAGTTAGCCAGTCAACTCTGGTCATCCACATTAGCCATTGTGGTTCACTAAAGGATAGGATGATGAACCATTTTCCTTAAGTTCTTCCTCCAGACCATGTATAGCATTAAATTTATTAAAAGCTTTATTAAAAACTTGAATAAAGGGTTTTTAATGCTTAGAAAGGGCCAATAAGGAAATTGTGGCCCACCATAATTAAATAATTGACCCAAATAAACAGAATATATGGTGTCGAGCCTCAAGAACATGTCTCCCAACCCTTAAGAGTCCAGTGCTCTTCATGCCACTCTATAACCCATTTATTCATTTATCCATTCAATGCGGTGGACTGGCTGCACTGATGGCCCCAATTCTTCACCTCTCTTGTATACATGTTCTTTTCATGTCATTTTGCTATGCCCTCCTACTTTGACTTTTGACTCATCAATGTGATTTCTTCTGATTAATAGGATATTGGTACATGGATACAGACAGAGACTTGAAAGATACTTGCACAACTGACGTTGGTCATTCTTGTCCTTTTACTATGCCATGCCTAGACTAGCCTGTTGGAAGCTGAGCAGGACAGAGAATAAAGTCAGGTTACCCTAGTTATCAGAGCTGAGACAACCAACAGCCAATGGAACCCCAGACATCTGGGTGAACCCAGCTAGATCAGTTGAAACTAAGTCAGGTCAGCTGAACCCCACAGCTTCAAGGACTAAATAAATGTGGTTTTAGCTATATGCATTAAGTTTTTCTGGTGAGTATCCAGCACTGTGTGGCAAGAGTGGCAACAGACAAATGATATCTCCAAGAGCCATTTACCTATAGAATCCTAGATACTGGGTATGAGAATACAAATGTTAAATATGACATATTCTCAGACTTTGTTCAAGCATAATTTCTTAAACTGTTTAAGTGGAGAATTAAATTGCTCAAACATAATTTCTTAAATTGTTTAAGTGGAGAATTAAACTAGAGTATGAGGGACACCTGGGTGCCTCAGTCAGTTAAGTGTCTGCCTTTCCCTCAGGTCATGATCCCAAGGTCCTAGGATTGAGTCCCGCATCAGGCTCCCGGCTCAGTGGGGAGCCTGCTTCTCCCACTACCTGTGGCTCCCCCTGCTTGTGTTATCTCTCTCATACACACACAAATAAATAAATAAAATCTTTTAAAAAACAGAGTGTGGTAAGTCATTTGTAGATAATTCTCAATTTCCTTCTTCAATAACAACAGATGGGATCAATGTGATACTACAGAGGGCAGCTCAAAAGATCAGAATTTGAATGTCAGTACTGGAGGAAACAAAACCATTACACCTGCTTATGTTTAACTCATCCACAATGCACAAAAATGTAAGTCCATCACTCAGTTTGAATTTTAAATTTACTATGTGTCAAGCCTGACACATAGTTTGTCTTAGTACATAGCTTTGAAAAGAAGCAGATTTAACCAGCACTTAAGTACTTTCCTCACTTGATATTAGATTCCTTGGAAAATATATTATTATTTCAAATTATTAGATGACTATTAAATCACAGTTTTAGGTACTGAGTAATAAACTAGATTAAAGAAGAAATGTAGCTTCTCGACTTTTCATAGCAATTTCAACTGATTATATTAAAACATTGAGAGGAAAATGTAAGGTCATGAAAGTTGCATGTATTATAATATATCCCAGACTTCAAAGAAGAAACATAGAATTTAAATAAAGCTCTTAAACCTGAAATCTATAAAATGAAAGGCTGAGCAGATCAAGGCTGATTGTCTGATCATCATAGGTCAAGTTCTGCATAGGCCTGGTGCATGTTGGTGCAAACCTCTGGAAGACTGGGCATTTTATGAATATGTTAGCATTTCAATAATTAAGAACCCCATTTTTCTAGAGGCACTCCCCACCTTGGGGTCTCCTCTATCTAGTCAAGCCATGTCAAGTTTTCTAGTCTCTCCTTAGTTTTACTTAGTACAGCCAGGCTCCTGTTCCCTAGTCCTAATGTTAAGGGAGGTAGGTGTCTCTTAAGCTACTGACTGCCATATTTTCTCAGTCTTGTTTACTTACAGTCAGTCCCTCCTTCCAGTTTCCTGGTTCTCCAAACCATTCATAGATACTGATTTTCCCCACAATGCTGCATTCTTCACTGCCCAATTGCCTTCCATTAAGCATCAATTCCTTCCTCTTTCTTATACCTTGGATTCCTCGATGGTGCCTTCAAAACTTTGCTCTGTAGTTTGCTATTTTCACTACATATTCAGCTTTGTTTCAGAACATTGTCTCTACCTCCTTACCTTGACTAAAATTCCATTCTCCATTGAGGATAGTATTTCTCCTGCAAACAAAGATGGTTTCTTATTCCCCCATGCCTTAGATACCTTCAAGTTGGTGATATTCTTTCCCATTGTACTGTTCATTGCACTTTTACCTCCTTGATAAATATCCCTGCTGCTTTGATATTCCTGCCAGTTAGCTGTGTACCATCTCCCCTCTTGCTGGAACCATCAATCCACTAATTTCCAGTCAAAACCCATCCTTCATAAAAAGACTAGGTTATTGTTTTCCCCTAAAAACAGCCCCATGATCCTGGTTGATGTTCACATCTACACAGACATTCTACTCAACACCCCGACTTATTAAAATGAACTTTTCATTTCTCTTAGACTTTCACCCCCAGAAAGAGACCTGAAACCTGTCATAACAACCTTTTCCATCTCCAAAATGGCTAAGTATATTCCTCTCTCACCCAATCTCCTGTCCTTTATGGTCTATAGTCCAGCCAAGCTACCATCTCCAATATTGTTTGTTCCACAAGGACAGTTCCTGGACCTCACCAGAATCTGAGTTCCACTGACCCCTCTGCTTTCTTTATATCCACCAGCCTTCTAGGATCATTTCCCTTTGTTCTCTACACAACATCCATCCCAGTTTGAAAACTTTGATCTGGCCAGCAGCATATCAGACCTTATCCTGCTTTACCCCTCCCTTGTCACTTCTTCTCTTTGGCTTTGGTATCCCTACTACCCCTCTGACTACTCATTCTTAGTCCTCTTTGTTGGTTTGACCTTCTTTACCGAAACGATGACTGTTAAGACTTTCTCAAAGTTTTGTTACTGACCCAGTTTTCTTTGTACCATCCTGGGAAATTCCAAAAATCACATGGCTTAATTTACTGTCTATATGTTTATGACTCCAGAGGTGAGGAGAGATTTATTAAATGAGATGACTCCAAGGCTCTGTGCCATGATCAGCACTCTAGATTCTGATTCTAATGTCCTTTAGCTCTACAATTCCACCACTCTTCTTTCCTATCTGAAGGCTTAGCTCTTCTGTTTGCCTAGAACAGTCTTCACAAACTCTTCCTCCTTAATTTTACTAAGTCTCAAATTCCTGCAGGTTTTCCCTCACCATGTAGCATTTAGACAGCACCTTTGTCTAGTCACCTCTAGTCTGTGAGTACCATGTAGTTCAGCTGTGATGCAGTTTTCACAATATAATTAAATAATACCTGATTTAGTGTTTAATGTCTATCTCTCTGGTTAAAATACAAACCCACTGAGAATAAAGACTATGCCTGTCTTAGTCATTGTTCTCAGTCCTTATCTCAGTGCTTTTAATTTTTTTTAAGGTTTTATTTATTTATTTGAGAGAGAGAGCCATGAGTGGGGGGAGGAGTAGATGGAGAGGAAGAAGCAGATGCCTCACTGAGCTGGGAGCACATGTGGGACTTGATCCGAGGACCCCAGGATTAGGACCTGAGACAAAGGAAGACCCTTAACTGACTGAGCCACCCAGGTACCTCAGTGTTTTAAATACAGTAGGTATTAAATAACTACATACTAAATTAGTGGAGAAATGCATGAATAAATATAGACTGAATTTTATGACTTTTTCTTTGGCTAGCTTATCAATGGATACAACATCATCACATGTTCCTATGTTAGAAGTGATATGCAGTCACTTTTAACAGTAACACTTAATGTGTATTTGAAAAGAACACACATTTTAACTTGTTTTATCCGTCAAAAAAAACACACACATTGCAAATTTAAATACATTCATGGTTGCAATCATTGCAAACACTATAGTTATACAGCATCCATATATTTCTGTGGCTCAAGTTAGATTGGTTACTATCTGTGAAAATCATAAATTAAAGAATGGTTATATTAGGGAAATAGAGAACTTAGTATGTATACACAGTGGCCCCATATTCCCTAGGCGTGAAATTGTGACCTGACAACAATGGAAGAAATAAAACTGTCAGGTAATGCTTCAATGATGTCAATCCTTCAACCTGAAGATTAGGTCCAGAGGAAAACCAGAAAGATAAAATGTGTGCAAAGAGTAGAGAGGAATACAGATAAATTTGAACTGGCATGCATCAAGTCTTTCTGAGCACTCTATAGGTGTAGTTCAAAAATAAGTCCTGTTTATTTTATGTAATTTCCACTTGTCATTGGAAAGAGTCATTATAATCCTGCCTGCTAATATAAAATAACTATTGAATTATTTTTCATGTTATTCTTAGCTTGTAGATTGTATACTGCTTTTAGGGCTCCTGCAATGATCCAATTACAAGATACTGATTATTTTTCTTAGGAACAAAGAAAGGAACAAATAAATATTACCTAAAAAAATATTTTTCTTCAAGTCCATCTTTCATCTCATACCTACGACCATGTTGTTGGGGAAAAAATCATCCCTTGCAAACAATTCATTGAGATTCCTGTTCGTGATTACATTCATTCATGACCCCTTCTCCCCAAGGGCGAAACTCATTTTTTTTAAAAGATTTTATTTATATGACAGAGAGAAACACAGCCAGAGAGGGAACACAAGCAGGGGGAGTGAGAGGGAGAAGCAGGCCTCCCGCCGAGCAGGGAGCCCGATGTGGGACTCAATCCCGCTCTCCGGGGTCATGACCTGAGCCGAAGGCAGTCGCTCAACCAACTGAGCCACCCAGGCACCCCCGAAACTCATTTTTTTAAGAAAGTCACACAGGGCCTGTCTTGGCCCAGGGACTAAACATCATTCACATTTTAAATAACACGAAGTATTTAACGTAAAAACGTTTAAAGATAACGTACTTTACTTTTTACATGGTAAAAAAAAAAAGTCACTCTCCTAACAAACTAAAAAAAGCATCCTCTTCTCTGCTTATATAAACAACTGCTCCTCTCCACAGCCTGTACTTTTTCGCTTCAGAAAAGTGAATTCAAGGGATACGTACGTGGGAAGATGTTTCAAGTGATATTTGGGAAGAAATTTCCCACTAAGTAACTTTCTTCCTCAGAATTAAATTACACTTAAGAACAGTAGTAATAGCAATTCGGAAACTATACATTAAAACAGATAAATGAGGTTCCAAATCCAATCATAAGAAACACAGGTTTGCATATTCAAATTAATCGTTCTAGGAGAACTCGTAATCTGCTATGCATCTGTCTTTTAATGTTGTGTGTGTGTGTGTGTGTGTGTGTGTGTGTTTTCTCTTTTGTTGTATGGTTGAATCACCATAAATAATGCAGAAGATTATTAAGTGGTTTAAAAAAACTAATAAATTTCTCATGGTGTATTATAAAGACCCAATTAAATGAAGGCAAATGTTTGTTTTTTCTGAGGAAAATATTTAAACAAGCAAGAATCTTTCAGAAACTGAAAAATAATTTGAAGTTGATCATCCATATAAACAGTCCTCTCTTTCAGACAATAGTCTGGGGTTTCATAAAATCATCCATACACTAATAAACTGTCTTTTTACGCAGGATATGTTCTTTATACCAACAGCAAGAGAGTTCTTTTGAGCTTGACAAATCCTGACAAACCAATCTTTGGAAATCTTCCGGTCTCTTTCAGCCTTAGGGGGTTTGCCCAGTGCTGTGGTTGGCAGGCCTCATTGCATCATCTCATCAGAAGCCCATTGCCACCTCTCCCACTCGTCCCAGAGATCCAGGCTGTGGCCTCCAGTGTGAGACTCTTTGCTGGTATTCCTTACCCCCTTCAGCAAGGGCTTCCCCCACCCTGCTCAACCATGCATCCCTTCCAGATGGAACCATGCTGGCTGAGCTCTGAGCTGGCAGCTAAGTGGGGACCTCATGGGGACCTCAGCAAAAACAGGTGCTGACGTGTGACCTGACACTTAAGACACTCTTGGTCCAATTGTAGTGAACAAGTGGGACAGATTCCTCTCTCCCCTGCTACAAGTACCACCAGAAGTTCAGGACATTGAAGAGTTGGGTCTTCTATCTGCCCTGCCCT
The DNA here is from genome assembly GCA_004023965.1 of Spilogale gracilis. Classification (NCBI taxonomy): domain Eukaryota; kingdom Metazoa; phylum Chordata; class Mammalia; order Carnivora; family Mephitidae; genus Spilogale; species Spilogale gracilis. The sequence continues at coordinate 106,584 of PITA01001735.1, forward strand.
TTCTCTTGGATCAGAGAAGAGGCAATTGGCCTATGGAAAAGAAATATGTCTATATCTGCTTCCCTAACTGTTCTGATGAAAAAAAAAATGACAGCTTCCCATCTCAGTCCTTCAAGAACTTCTTCTACCTGCTGAATTTACTGAAACCAGATGCAAGAAACAAATCCCTCCCTGCTGGAACTATTAGAGATCTCATCAGGCATCATATATCGAAGTTTGTACTATGTTCTCTGGGAAAGAAATCATTTATTTTTAAGACTCCTTTAAACCTTCATTTTCAAAGACATTTTTCCGAACATATTATGTATTAACAAAAGATATTATAAATATGCATATATTTCAGTTGCTTCTTCCTCTATCTTCCCTGCTGAAAACAGGGAACTAGAGAATTTGAGTTCTAGAAGTCCCAGCATCCTGATTTGATGTTGATTTGACCACCCTCCTGGGAAAAACAGATCCGAGCTCATCATCACACACTGTGTTTGATTTAAACAAGTTTAAGAATTTTCCTTCAGAGTACTCAGGGTAAGGAACCTCTTCATACCCTTTTGTCAAGCTCGATTCACTGTCTCTTTCTATTCTGATCTTCTATAAATTTAGCCAAAAATGAAATGGACACTTGAAGCAAGGCTTAACAGGTATATCTTTATATGAAAATGAGGCCAGAAGAGACAGCTAATCTGTACATTTCTTAATCTTAAGGAGATAAATGAGAAGTCCGGCTGCCCTCAGGCCCTCAAAGATATTAGCAACGTCCCTCCAAATAATGGACAAGCATGCCAAAGGGTTGGCTATATTAGAGCTGCTATGATATGTGTATCCCCTACAAAATACCAAGGTCAGCTTACTTATAATGATTCATGGACACTGGAATAATTCTGTATGTAAATAAATTTTCTTCTTTCTCTTTATTTTGCCTTCTTGAAAATTGTAAAATTATTTTTTTTACTTCTTTTTAAAAATAATTTATTTTTTCAGTGTTCCAAGATTCATTGTTTATGCACCACACCCCATCCCCCCACTCTGTCCTTTCCAAAACCCTCAGTTTGTTTCTCAGAGTCCTCAGTCTCTCACGCTTTGTCTCCCTCTCTGATTTACTCCAGTTCACATTTCCTTTCCTTCTCTTAATGTCCTCCATGTTATTCCTTATGCTCCACAAGTAAGTGAAGCCATATGACAATTGACTTTCTCTGCTTGGCTTATTTCACTCAACATAATCTCTTCCAATTCCATCCATGTTGATACAAAACTTGGGTATTCATCCTTTCTGATGGAGGCATAATATTCCTTTGTATATATAGATCATATCTTCTTTATGCATTTTTCTGTTGAAGGGCATCTTGGCTCTTTCCACAGTTTGGCAACTGTGGCCATTGCTGTTATGAACATTGGGGTGCATATGGCCCTTCTTTTGTAAAATTATTAATTCCAATAACTACTGTTATAACTTTCATAGCTCCTATTTTAATTGGAAAATCATAACTCTTAGATGCTGTGAGGGCAATCTGTGGCCAAAAGACAGGAAAATTAATCCTGGTCTGAATTATAGAAACAGATATTACAGTAGAATAAAGTACGTGACATATTTTTTGTTTAGATTAGTTTTCGTGAAATTAGTTTTTAATCAGTAGACATATGAATAGCATTTGAAAAATGTCCAGCAGAGCAACACTTGCTGCAGATGGCAGACAGGAATGGCAGCGTCCCATATAATAGTTCTGCATCTAGGAAAAGTATGTTAAATTCATTTCTTAAAAAAATTACATTTGAAATCATTTTAACCTTCTGGGTATGAAAATACAGCCTTCTATGTATGTCTTTGAAAGGTATCTCTCCTGGCAACCTGATGTGAAACACTGCTATATTATTATTTGAGCTAGAAATGATTTTGATGCATCTGAGTCATCCCACTTTTATGTTGCCTGGTGATATCTAGGTCCTCGAGTTTTCTCAGTTATCTGAGGATCTCTCTTTGAGTTCCTTGTGAGGGGTCCAGAAACGATACTTCAAATTTTTTCCTCTTTTAGAAAGCTCACAGTCACAGCCTGGTGTCCCTCAATCTTAGGAAGCTCTTTAATCATGTAATTGATTGATATTGTGGCCATCTGAAATCCCCTGTCTCGTCTTAGAAATGCACTTGATCTCGCATCTTTCTTATGAAAGGTCCTGTCCTCTTTCTAAAGTCAGTGCCTCTTCCTTTGACTGTGACACTCCCCCCACTCCCCCTTTGACTTCATCAATTACTCTGCCCACTTGCATTGTATTTTCTGACCCTGCTCTCCATTGCCTCATTCAATTTCGTCCATGCTTTAGTAAGAGTAATGTATTCTTACTGCTCTTTTCCTTTCCCTCCTACTCACTTATTATCTGGGTATTTATGGAGTGCAATCTGGTTTCTGTTCTTACCACTTGACTGAAAATATTTTTACCAATAAGTTTTTAGCCACCATAAATCCCATGGCCTTTTCTCGGACCTCACATTTCCTTAGCTTTCTGCTAAATGTCACTCTGATAACCATCTTGTCATCTGAAGGAAAAAAAAATACTTTCCCCTCAATCTCCAGTAACACTGTTCTCTCATCTTCCTTTTATCTCTTGGATCCTTATTCACTCATCTGTTTTGCCATCTTTTCTCTTTCCTGCCAACCTCTAAATCAGTGATCTCTGAACCATTCTGACTGCATATGCCTAATAAAAACTTGAAGCATAAAACATAAACGTCACACATGTATATATACATAAAAGTATTTATGTATGTACTCTACTAACATATATGTAATTATGTACATTTACTCTACTAATATATCATGCACATTATAAAACAAACTCAAAGTAGACATTTTAAAATAATAAAGTTGATTTAAATTTGAAGTAAAAATATTTTAAGCAAAGTTATTACTAGTATTGAGAAACATGGCTGAATAATTTTCATTATTTGTTAAATCTTTTTTTAAAGATTTTACTTATTTACTTGACAGAGAAATCACAAGTAGGCAGGCATAGAGAGAGGAGGAAGCAGGCTCCCCGCTGAGTAGGGAGCCTGACAGGGGCCTCGATCCCAGGACCCTGAGATCATGACCTGAGCCAAAGGCAGAGGCTTTAACCCACTGAGCCACCCAGGTGCCCTATTTGCTAAATCTTCACTTAACACTTTGCAATACAGCAATTCAGTTGTTTATTTCTTAATTAAGTTGATTGATATACTGGGTTTTAATGGCTGTCACTGCTAAAAATGACACTTCACAAAGATACATAGATCCAAATGGAAGAAGTACACTGTTAGCTGCTCTAAGTCATGATACATCTTTCCAGGGATGCCTACTAATTTTGCAAAGATGTTGAAATAGGTTAGTAAATTCCTATCTTCCCCGATGTCAAAGTGATGGTTAATTGATTAATATTTTAACTACTAGATTTTAATTAATTATTGATTTCTGAGGGCATGTGTGCTTGAGCAAGGGGAGGGGCAGAGGGAGGAGACAGTCCACAAGCAGACTCCACAGCTGAGTGCAGAGGCTGAGGCAGGGCTCAATCACAGGACCCTGAGATCATGATCTGAATGGAAATCAAGAATCAGTCACTTCACTGACTGAGCCACCTAGCTGCCCTTAATTAGGGTATTTAAAACACACTGAAATTCTGTGGAAGATTTTATAAATGGTTAGAAATTGTTAGAAATTTTGTTTGCAAGTTTTTAAAGTTTACAAAATGAGAAGTCACACTGTTTTCAGCAATGGAAGCATAGAACATCAGAAATATTTTAAAACAATCCATTTTTGAAATATTCTATATAGGATGATTCTTTTGTTACAGCTGCTTTTGCTCCTTTTAACTGAAGGGCCAGCTCGGGTACGTATGTGTGTGTTCCTCTAGATGGCAGACTACTGACAGGCCCTTATGGATTAGGTAGACAAATCTGAACACTTACCTTTTCTTTAAAATAAATTTTACAATTAGCATATCTTTAATCTGGAGAAAAATGATTTGTCATAAGACAATCACCAAATCTTTAAATGCTACAAAAGAATACCACAGTTATTCTTATCTCATGAAGTATCATGAGGATCCTACTATACTTTATAATTTTGTTTCTATAAATTAACATATTTAAAACGTTCAGAACTTTGTAAATTTCTGTCTACAACTTCTTTGCTGTAGTAACCTCTCCATGATGACACTGAGAATACATTTCACAGGTGGAGTCATGCCGTTAATTTCCCTTTCTAATCACCTATAAGTCTAGGCAGCGCCATTGCTCTATCAATAGTTGTGCTCAGTTCATCCATAAGGCAATGCTTCTGCTCAAGAGATCGTTAAGGGATAGAATAGTGCTACTTCATGGATTTTATTACTGAAGCATAATCTAGCAGATACAATGAACACAGATGTCAAGAAAAAAACCAAGCTCTTGTGCAACTTTGCAGAAAATCTCCCTTACTGAGTCATTTGTTCGTACAAATAATTGTAACAGCTAACAATTATTCTGTACTTACCAAGTCCCAGGTACCAGTTTGTGCCTGTTACACATATGAGCTTATTGAATTCAGCATTTCTTTCCCAAGCACCTTCCAAGAGTATTTTCAGAAAAAGAAATGGTTTTTATTTTCACCATATTACCTTTTTGTATTATTTTAGTTGTTTTTAGGAAGGACTGGTATACTTAATAATATGTAGTTTTTTTCTTTATCTCTATTTTAAAAACTCAGAAGAGTCAAACATTAATTTTAGTGAGGTTTAAATGTAATGAAGTACTGGACTGGTTATAATGTAATTATAAACTGCACTGAAAAACTGTAGACAATTGTCTTCAGATTCTTTTTGCTTAGTTTGAAAATATATTGTTAACTGTGAAGGCTTCAATTTCCTAGTTGCCAACATCACATAACACAGTATAAACTATGGTGAAATTCACTGTCACTGGGAGTATTTGTAACTCTTCATTTCAATTGTCTTGAAATTTTCTAATTTTTGGCTGACATCTTGATGGGTATGATTAGTTCATCTTCTTGTAGTTTTTTCCTCCTAATGTGGCTGATGGGGAAATATGACAAGTGTGAAAACTGTCAGTTCTACTTTTCTTTTTTATCACTGTTGCCTTTGGCTCATATTATAAATATAATATTTTAATGAATTTATCTTCTGAGATATGCAATACTTTTAGAAAAAAGCACGAATAATGACAGTGCAATGACTTGATACACATTGAATGCATGTACGTAAATACTACCGAGATCTCGAAGCAGCGTATTAATAGGGTCCAGCAGCTCCATCATGCCTTAACCCATCACAGTTCCCACCTGTCCTCTCCAAATTTAACCAATATCCTGATTTCTTTTTTTTAAAAGATTTTATTTATTTATTTGACAGAGAGAAACATAGCTAGAGAGGGAACACAAGCAGGGGGAGTGAGAGAGGGAGAAGCAGGCTTCCCGCCGAGCAGGGAGCCTGATGTGGGGCTCAATCCCGGGTCTCTGGGATCATGACCTGAGCCGAAGGCAGTCGCTTAACCAACTGAGCCACCCAGGTGTCCCCAATATCCTGATTTCTAATATCAAATATCAGACTTCTCTCTTGTTTGGAAGTTTTATAGACTTTAAATCACAAAGTATATTCTTTTTTGTGTCTGACTTCTTTCTTTTTATCTCTAACGTCGGAGTGTTCCATTGTATGAATACACCAAAATTTATTTATGTGCTCTACTGAAGAACATTTGAGCTGTTTCTACTTAATAGCTATCATAAAAAAAATGCTGCTATGAATATTTCTATACATGTCATTTTGTACACATATGTACACGTTTTTCATACACGCATTTGCTTCTGTAAGCATTTTTTTTTTTTTGTGAGCAAAAAATTGTTGCCTGGCTTTCTTAGATCTCACAAAGTGATTTTCCAGAATATATCTCACCAGGAATACACAGACTTCCAGTTTCTCCACAGTCTTGCTATGACTTTGTACGACCAATCTTTTTACTTAATCATTCTATGATTCTACAGTATTACTTCATCATGGTTTCCATTTACATTTCTCAGATGACAAGATTAAATGGCTTTTCAGGGTTTTATTGGTCATTGTGAAACACCAATTTTGTGAAGTAACTATTCAAGTAGTTTGCCCATTTTCTTTATTGTGCTGTCTGTATTTTTGTCATTAATTGGTAAAGGTCCTTTACGTATCTGCATACAAGTCCTTTTTAGTATCCCCCTGTTTTGCAAATAAGTTTCCCCACTCTGTAGCTTGCCTTTTCACTCTCTTAATGGTGTCTTTAATAGTATATCCTTTGATTGATGGGATTTTTTTTTAGTATTTTTTAACAAACACTTGTCCATTTTGTCAGATTCAATTTTGCTTAAAGTAGAAAATGCAATTTGCGAACAACCTGACCATGCCCATTGACTCTACAGCACAGTACAATACTCACAACACTCTCAAGTGAAGGGTGCCTCATCAGCCTCCCATTTTCAGAGATACTTTCTCTCTGGAAACAAAAAGAAGACCCCACGGCCAGAACTGCTCCATATTTTGAGGTAACAAGGTTCATCAACAGCTGCTAACTTTATTTAAAAAACACAAACAAGGGGCACCTGGGTGGCTCAGTTGGTTAAGCAACTGCCTTCAGCTCAGGTCAGGATCCCGGAGACCCGGGATCGAGTCCCACATCGGGCTCCCCGATGGCGGGAAGCCTGCTTCTCCCTCTCTCACTCCCCCTGCTTGTGTTCCCTCTCTCGCTGTGTTTCTCGCTGTCAGATAAATAAAAATCTTTAAAAAAAAAAAAACACAAACAAACAACAACAACAGAAAACGTAACTGGATGCTATGTATCTCTTGATAGGAAATACACAGCACTCATTATGGAGTAGTTTTCCCAGAAATTCAACCTCAATCTATCAAGCTTCAAAATATAATTATGAATTCACAGGAAAACAAGTCAGAAGGACATCTCAGTAGAAAGCAACTCACAGGCAAGACAACTCCAGAATATATGACATAAAAATATATATTTTCTAGAATATATGGCACGTGATAGGCCAGGAAAGAAACTGCTAAACAAAAATCATATGTGAAGTATGAGAATCTGAGGAATAGAAGGTGTTTGGAAACCAGCAAAGTGCACTAAAACATAACAGTCCAGTTCCTACACAAGTTGCTCTAAATAACTCACAAAAGAAAGACCATTTCCACTGGCAACCACGATCAGCAGAATCTGTGTTTTAGGAAACTCTATAGAAGGATGCCAGTTTCTCAAAAAATTTTGAAAAAAAAGATAGAATTCTATACGTTAAGAGACTTAAAATGTGTCATTCAATTTTAATTGCATTCAAAATGTGTATCTTACTTAGATCCTGATTCAAACAGTAAGAAAAGATTTATGAGACAACCAGGCAAACCTGAATTCTAACACTGATATTTGATAACCTTAAGAAATTATCATTAATGTTTCCAGGTATGATAACTAATTGTTTGTTTTAAGAATCCTTACTTTTCAGAGGTATCCAATGAATTATTGGCTGATAAAATTAAATGAAATGATGTCTATTTTCTCCCCAAATATCCAGGGGGGCTGAATACTGAGGGATATAGGATATAGGTATAACAAAATTAATCTTGAGTTGATAGTTGATGAAGCTGGGTGATAGGTATCTGGAGGTTTATTATGCTAGTCTCTCTACCTTTGTTTGTACTTGAAATTCTCCAGGATAAAAAGCTAAAAAATAGCTTGGCCTGACTTGGGGTCAAGACAATAGCAGACTTACGTACAATGTGAGGACACACAAAAAATATACTGTATGGCAGAGAATGGGCTATGGTTTTTTAAATCACCTCATCTGCCTAAAATTGGAGTCAGTGGTTAGCACGGACTTAGCCAGGATAACACTGCTGGATCCCTTACACTCTCAGAGGAGCATTTCAGAGACTTGACTCGACTTCTCCAGAAGCTACACGAGGAGCTGCGGTCTGGACACAGGTGCACAAGTTGGGGAGGAGGAGGGGGTTAGAGAGTAAGGTTGTAAGCTAACGGCTAGGCTGAAAGGCCTGGAGGGATTTGCTGGTAAACAGTAACACAGACCAGATCCTCCCATGTGGCCAAATGCACCATTCACTGTGGCATTTGCTTTTGGTTAACTATAGGGAATAAAGTGAGAAAAGACGAATATTTGGGTCCAGGTGTCTTTTCCCATCTATACCCCAAATTCTCACTTTATAAAGAACTAAAAATTTAGATCCATCTCTTGATATTTTAGTAGTAGTGCATGTCTAAAGTATTGTATTGAGAAGAAATTAATGTTATTATGTTATTTGTATATTGAGCAGAGATATAATTTCATACTTAGAAAATACTATGAAATGTTGTACGCACGCACAAAAATGCGTATATATCTATATACCTTCCAAATTCTACGGAAATGTTTCAACTGACTCCATGTTACTTTGAAAAGAGAGAAATTCAGTAGATAGTAAATTGATGATAAGAGATATTTAAGAGCTGAGCATTTATTGATATCTTTATAATACTAAAATCTGGCCTCGGGATCTTACAAGCACCCTAAATACATTAAAATCTCTACACAAGTACGTGTGCAATCTGTCATTATTGTCTGCCAAAGACAGACTGTTACAGTTTCTCTGTAACAGTCAAAGCTGAGAAATGAAACTCAAGTGCTAAAGGGTTAAACAACATCCTCAAATGCAAGCCAGACTAGACTCAAGGCTAAAGGCTTATTGTTTTCAGACCCATGTCCAGATTCTTTCTCTTACTTGCCATTTTATTTCTCTATATTCTTGATCTCCCAAAGTCGTCAGAGTTGTGTATTACACTGCCCTTATTGTAATTACAGGATTTATCTCAGTTTCTGAAAACTAGAAAGTGAGGAGTAAGGAAAACTGAATAACCAGATAGAATAAAAGCAAAATATCTGTCAGTTCCTTCTTTTTTTCAGATGTCAGAGAAAAGGTAAAACAACAGAAAAACAAGATAACAATGATAATCGTATGGTTATTAATTAAAACTGGACTCAGTGGTGTTTGATTTAAAATATCATTTCCTTTTGCGTTAAAGCTTAGGCTGTAAACAAATATTGACAAACCAACAGGGAGCTTGTGACTATATTTTAGCAGTAATTGCATTTCCCCACCAGATGGCAGTCTTCCTCGGGTCTTGGACGCTGCTTCCAGAATCTAGCTATTCATTGCTGACAAAGCAGTGAAATGTTATCTAAGAACTTGGTTTGAATTTGGGAAATCAGCCAGGACTCCGTGGCTCCAGGATTAAATGTCTCTTATTTGAAAAGAGACTTCCATGGGCAGAGGTTTTTATTTTTTTTTTAAGTCATACATATTATCTTCAGGACAAAAGCTATTTACATAAACTCCAGGCTTAAGTTGAGCTTCTCAGGCTCTCAGTTGGCACTTTTTCTTGATGCTCAGCACCCCAAGAGGCTGGTAAATGCACTAGTGAATGTTTCAGAGTATTGTATTTCTTAAAGCAGAGCCAAGTAAGAAGTATTCAAATGCCACCCGTATCTCAACTATTCTCATCTAATCTCAGCTCCTAGAGTATTTACTTAAAACATTTTCATTTTCTTGGCAAGGAGCTATGTAAATACATTCAATTTTACCTTTTTTTATATATATATACATATGTCCTTGAGACATTTTGACTAATGTGTTAGCTCTAAGAATTTTACATTCTAGCTACATGGGCACAAATACATCATCAACTAATTCTAGAATAAAAGGCTTATCTCAGTGATCAGTGACATTTGCATTCAGGAATTATAAGCAAGAAAGAATTCATCTACTACTCCCTATATTGCTAGAAACTTGATGCATTTTCAACGTATGTATTTTTAACTTGTATTTCTAACAAATTCATAACCCTGACAAGGATCAATATTAGTGGACTACTTTTTCAATACAGGAATTCGCACAAGTCTCGATGCTATCTATACCTTAGATAGGGAGCAGGCTAGGAACATTCTCACAGGTTGCCTGCACAGGGCTGAAGGCAAGCTTTGGGGAGACTTCTCAGGCAGAAAGAACATGGTGGTGATTCAGGGAGGCGCACCCAAGGTGGAACTCTGTCCTTACCACCTTGGCTTTTTCCTGCTGGAGGGCAGCAGAAAATGTCATCTCCAAATGCAACTGTAGGAGTTGAGGACATGCCACCCCAAAAGACGCCACTTTAGGATACTAAATACTTTGAGCTGTAGGCACTGAATAAAAGCAAACTGCAAGGAGAGACTGTCTCTGAGCTCCCTGGAGACAGATCTTCCATCAGTCAGAAGACTGACTCCTATCATAGAAGAGACTAGAAGGTGACATCACACCCAAACTTTGTCACAAATTGCCACACCTCCCACCTATTTTTCTAAAGGCCCATTTATTTTCCCTAAAATTTTTAAAATCATTCTTCCCTAAGAAGCCTGCATCCCCCAACCCTTTTGGCCATTAAGATGGTATTTAAGACTAAATTTAAAACTACCTCTTTGTGTTACTCAGTTTCTCTGGGTTTAACTGTGTTACTCCATTTCCCTTGCATACATGAGGTCTACATGTTGGTAAACTTCTGTTTTTTTTCTTGTGAATTTGTCTTTTGTTGTATGTGTCTCAACCAAGAACTCAGAAAGGGAAGGAAAATTATCTTCCTTTACCTGCACTACTTATAGCTAACAGAGAAAGACACAAGCTAGTGAGCAAAACTATGGGTAAATTATACCCTGTCCTAGATTCTCATTGTCTCATTCTCTCCTCTTAACCCTACTCTACATAATGCAGTATGCTGCAGATCTAGAGAATCTTAACTATTTTTCACATTTCATATACATAATATAATGCAAGTATTAGAACTCAGTATAACTTTTAGTTAAAAAAAAAAAAGTAATCATTCCCCAGAACTAAATTCACAGCCATTCACAGAGAACCGATCTGTAATCCAGTTGCCAAGTAATGTAGCATATGTGGATACAATTATGCAGAGAAAAGGGATATTTTCTATGGATGGGGAATTTGGGACAAAATTATTTAGGTAAACAATGCAACAAGGAGAAGCTGTAGTATTATTCATGCTAGTTGAAAACAGAGTTCTATTTCAAAAGTGAAAAGTCGTAGGTTTTTCTTACAAAATAATTTTTTTTTAAATTCCTCTATATTTAAAATTTATTTAAAATTCCTCTATAGGGGTTGCCTGCGTGGCTCAGTCAGTTAAGCATCTGCCTTCGGCTCAAGTCATGATTCCAGGGTCCTGGGATCGAGCCCTGCATCAGGCTCCCTGCTCAATAGAGAGCCTGCTTCTCTCTCTCCTTCTTCTGCCTGCCACTCTGCTTACTTGTGCTCTCTCTATCTCTGTCAAATAAATAAATAAAATCTTTAAAAAGAAAGAAAATTCCTCTGTAACTTCTATCCTGTAGCCCAAAGGATTAATTCCAGACCACTTTTTGTGACCTTTAATATGAGTCCACAACCCCATTTTATGGCTCCTCTTCTCTGCTTTTGCTCTCTCATTTCCTGAGTAGGCTGTTGAGTTTCTTATTTTCAAGTCCGTCCTGCTAGATAGTATGCTTCTGGCCATTCTTCTGCTTGCTTACCATTGAAATTTCCAGTAAGTCCTTTATATATATATAAAGAATGTAAAGTCCTTATAAAGTCCTTTACCTCCTCTCTTATAAACTGAGATGTTTCTACACCTCCAAATGGAACCTTTACATACAGTACTCAGGTGGAATGCTAATGTGAAAGGAGCATTGTTTTTTGTTCGTTTACTTGTTTTGTTTTTGAAGGGAGCTTCAAATAAACTGACATTTCCTAGAGAATAAAAGGGACGCAGAGGACAAAAGTGGAGAAGACTCTGGTGATAAAAGGGTTAATTGGGAGACAGAGCTACTCAAGGCCCTCTGGTCCTGCACATGGACAGGCCGGCGCTACAACATCTGAGGATGGAGACCTCAAATGCGTACAGTCCAGAAAGAATCACCTCGAATCTAGATCCAAAGGTGCATAAGAAGGTCAAGATGAAAAACTAATTTTCATTTCCCAGGAACAAAGGAGTTGAGAAAGCAAGAGTGAGCAAACTGTGGGGTAAAAATAAATAAAAATTACTTCCAACTACCTCCAAGGGCTCAGCACAAAAGAAGAACCATCCAGTGGGTAGGTAGAGGGGCCACGTGAAATGTGGAGGGCTTGGGCAACCTCTTTAGTGCCGTACGCCTCACAAATTTTTCCAAACATAAGAACTAAAAAAGGTTTTATAAGAATCTGCAATCTGCCTGCCACTTTGCCAATGTTCTTATACTGAGATTCCATTACACTAACGGTTAAAAACACAAGTGTTTCTTTACTAGCATTTGCTGAAGGGCTCACATTCATACCAAGCAGACCGGCCTTGGTTCAAGGCACGTTCTCAACAGCTAGTGTCCCTACCAAGTTTTTCTGGTGTCATCTCCGGAAGCATTAGCATGTAGGAATGGAGTTGCAGAAGGAACCACTGGAGAAGGGCTCCTAGACCCTGACGCAGAAACTCACCCCTGATTCCTCCAGGGGAAGAAATCTGAGAACAATCAGAGTGTTGGCAATAGGAAGCTCTTTTTTTTTCTTTTTTCTGGGCAGGTGGGAATGTTTTGTCGCAATGGATATCTAAAATCATTTAAAATACCCATTTAATTAGGTGCTGGAAACTCAAACATGAAGCAGGGCTCAAAACAGATAATAGAAGAAGTAAGGACCACATTTGTGACTGACTCCAGAATTGAAGTTACCAGTTTGTCACCCCTGGTTAATGACAGTATGTTGTCAGACAAATGCTCCTAGTTTGGAAGCCTCTAGTGGATTTGAACATTACTAAAATCTTTATTGGATATAGAGTTCAAACTGTTCATAGAGCCCAGTGATTAAAAAAAGAAAATAAGTGATTAATTAGGTGATTTTAATCAAACTCAGCTGCATAGCCAATCCAGCTTTTAAATTATTTTACAACTATCTCTTAATTGGTCTAAAATCTCCCAATGTCATTAAAAAATGGTGACCATGAAGGCCAGCCCCATTTTGCTGAGTTGCTGCAAACAAACATGAGATCATAAACAATTTGATCATTTTTTCTCTTTTGCTATCTGAAAATAAGGCCAGTATATAGTTACAAATGGCAGTGGAGAAGGGATGACTTATTGAAGTAGTCTGTGATGGACACAGCGTTATTCCTCCAGAGAGCATTTATGAGTTACTAGGACTATGACATACAAACTATAAACCATTTACTAAAATATTTTTTAAGATAAAAGAAATAGGAATTCAGGAGGCATTTATTTATTTATTTGTTTGTTTATTTATTTATTTATTTATATACATATGTTTCATGTTGCCAGCAAGTGTTCCAACTAAAAATCAAAAGCCTTTTTAAATTTTTGCTCTTCTAATCATGTTTGAAAATATTTCCACCTCTTTCTTCCCCTCATCACATACATAGGTATTTACATATGTTTGTTGATACCTAAAAAGTACTTAAATTTTATAGATACCATCTATGATAAACCAGTAAGCCCTACAAATGCTGTAGCTCTGTAGAAAATTCAGTTTTAAATCTGCAAAACTACTATCTAACTTCACCATTTCTTTCTTTCTTCCTTTCTTTCTTTCTTTTTTTAAGATTTTATTTGACAGAGAGAAACACAGCCAGAGAGGGAACACAAGCAGGGGGAGTGAGAGAGGGAGAAGCAGGCTTCCTGCCGAGCAGGGAGCCTGATGTGGGACTCAATCCCGGGTCTCCAGGATCATGACCAGAGCTGAAGGCAGTCGCTCAACCAACTGAGCCACCCAGGCGCCCCTCTTTTTTTTTTTTTTTTTTTTTAGATTTTATTTATTTATTTGACAGAGAGAGAGATCACAAGTAGGCAGAGAGGCAGGCGGAGAAAGAGGAGGAAGCAGGCTCTCTGCTGAGCAGAGAGCCCCATGTGGGCCTCAATCCCAGGACCCTGAGATCATGACCTGAGCTGAAGGCAGAGGCTTTAACCCTTAGCCACCCAGGCGCCCTAACTTCACCATTTCTTAACAAACATGTAGTTAACAGGCACAGAAGGAGCAATAGACAACAATGTATAATACATAAATTCTAAACATATAAGCAAGATCACCATTTTCCCTAAACTTTGATAGTAAGTTTTCTGGTGTGTTTTCAGTACTTTTAAGGGTCAAATGAGGACCTCCACCTCATTTAAATACAGAATTATCATTTTTATTTCCTTTTGTATTTCTTCTGATTGTGAAAATAGTTCCTTGAATAGCATTGTTTGCTGTTGCTTATCAAATTTCATTTGCAATCTTACTGACTTACAGTCATAGAGGAATACTCTCCCAGATATGATATACATTTTATTCCATTATAAAATAAAGATGCAAAATGAAATGAATGAGGAGGATAAGCCAAGTAAGGAATGATTTCTTAAGGTTTGAAGCATAAAAAAATCTAGACACAACAGAAAGTGGTCAGTTAGGAATTTAAAATTTACAACCAGCTTCTCCAATTCCCTAAGTGACTCGTGGAAGTCACGTATGTTTACCTTGCTTTTCAGCTAATCCTTTACTATACTAATTTTCATAAAAGGCCTGCTCATCTAATCTATTTCTTAATCTTCAAAATGGAAATAACAGCTACTGGCTGGCCAAGATAATGGGTCGACGTTACATGGGACTGGTCAGGCTAGATAGGAGAAGAAGAAATCATTGGAACTCAGATACTTTCTGTCAGATGACACTTGATCCCCAAGCAAATAATAATAATACCAGTGAAAAATGACCAAAAAAAAATGACTGCCACAGAAAAATTAAGGGAAAACAATTTAAAGAAGGTCTTTGCAGGACAGACACATTACTTCACGAGAGGGAAGGGGAATGGGATACAGATCATTATGGAAAACAGTATGGTGGTTCCTAAAGAAATCAAACACAGAATTACCATATGAACCAGCAATGCAACTTCTGGATATATATCCAAAAGAATTGAAGGCAGGAACTCAAATAGATATTTGTACACCAATATTCATAGCAGCATTATTCACAATAGCCAGAAGTGGAAGCAACATAAGTGTCCATCAACAGAAGAATGGATAAACAAAATGTGGAATATCCATACAGTGGAATAATGTTCGACCTTAAAAAGGGATAAAACCATGACACACATTACATCGTGGATGAACCTTGAAAATAGTCTGCTAAGTGAAATAAGCTAGACACAAAAGGACCCAAAAATATTGTGTAATTTCACTTCTATGAGGTATCCAGAGTAGTCAAATTCATACAGACAGAAAGTAGATGTTGATTGTCAGGTCTGGGAGGATGGGGGAATAGGGAGCCACTGTTTGATGGATACAAAATTTGAGTTTGGGAGGATATAAAAGTTCCAGAGATGGATGGTGGTAATGGTTGTACAACAGTGTGAATCTACTTACCTTGAATTTTACACCAAAAATAGATTAAAATGGTAAATTTATACTGTGTATATTTTATCACAATGAGTAATATTTCTTCCTGCGCTTTACAAAGCTGATTTATGAAAAAGGCTACCATAAAAAAGAAAAAAGTATTTAAAAAATAATATACAAGATAGTAAAGGTGAGAGAAAAAGAAAGTGGGCCATTCTCTTGAGGAAGATCCGCATGTTTATAAATGGTCCGGAGAGGGCTACAGGCTAGAAGCACACCTAGGTGACAGTCTTCTCCAGATTAAAATAATGAGATCTCAGTTCTGAAGACAGTTTTACATTACGGCCTCTTAATTTCAAGTTTATCACATGGCTGCTAATCTTCAGAGCACCAAACCCTCCCGATATGAAGTCTAAGCCTGAGAAAATGCCATCACCCTTATTTTTTCTCCCACCCGAAGCCAAATGAAATGAAAAAGCTGGCTTGGCATTTAGAAATTTGTGGATGCGAATGGAATGAAGGAAGTCCATGTAAGAAATAGGCTTGGTGGTTAAGATGAGTTAAAGAATGAAATATTTGGAAAAAGAGTAGAGCAGAATTATATTGTTCAGAGGATCAGTTATTCAGTCCTTAAATGTAATGGGGACGGAGTATAAAAAATTTCTTAAGATACAGTCTCTTAAGGAAAGATATACTTCTGTTTCTTAGTTGCTATGGTATTAGCTTTGTGGGCAGATGCTGAATTCAAACAAAACTCCAGACATCTATCTTATTGTGCCCCAGGCTACTTGACATACAGAATGATAAAGATGATGATTAAATCAATTCCTTTCATAAACCTTAGCCCAGATTTCCCAGGTACATAATACATCACAAAAGCAAATCTTGTGTTTAGAATAAGTTCTATTGAAAACAATGTATAAACAGTGAAAAGCAAATGTATTTTTTGCAATATTATTTTAGTCATTTTTGTATTATGCCTACAGGTGTTCCCTTAGGTGAAAGAACAGCTCACTAGTTTTACTTCCAACAGTCTAATATGTTACCCTTTGAAGATTGCTTTTGGCCTGGAAAAAAATAAAGGTAGATAGTAAAGACAAATAACTGTGATTTTGAAGTAAAACTTTTATTATATCATTGAAATTGACCAACCTTCCAATGTCTGATACAGGTACAATGACCAGAGTTGCCCCTAGAATACTGGATTTTTCATTGCCTGCTCCAGGCAATTATCCTCCAACAAGTTACAGAAGCTGCAAATGTCTTTTTTGGGTTTGCCAGAATCATCTGGACTTACCTCAGGAAGTTAAAGAGGGGTTGATCTTTTGGAAATTTCAGTGGAAAGAAAATTTGTCTGTGGTAGTCTCTCTTCTTGCTCATTCTCCCTCCTTTAATTCCCCAAATTTCCTTATTATCTTCATGTCATCCCACACCCTTCATATTGTATCAAAGGTATAATTGAAAAATATGAGAGGGAAAGACCAACATAAAGAAATGAAACACAGATGGCTCCTGAGCTTTAGATATATTTAAACAGAAACCTCTCCCTGACTTCACAAAGAAATTGGCCAATGTGACCGAAAACAGCACTCTTACACATTCTAACTTGGGAGAGCTTAAATTATTCCCTAACCTTTTTAAAAGCAATTTGGAAATATGAATCAAGGCCTTTAAATACTACTGTGCCCTTGACCGATAACTCTACTTGTGGGAAATATGTCTAAGGAACTAATCTTAAACATAAATGCAGAAAAATTAGAAATTATCATTCAAAAGACAATTAAAATCCCAAGTAATGCAAAGTAGGGAAACTTAGTGAATCCATAAGGTATATACTGAAAGCCATTTAACAAGAGGTTCCACAATACTGATAAATATATTTATGCTATAATTCATATGGAAAAAAGCAAATCCTACTGCAAGTAATATTATAGAATGTGTTTGCATTATAGTATCAAATTATAAGTACTGACTTGTTGCTGTGAACACAATAGATTAGTAATTTACCCTGTGGATTTGGATCCCAATTCTAATTCAATATATTCAACTATGTTACTTAAAGTTAAACTTATTGTCTAGGTCAATTCTCCTATATTTATAAATATGGGTCAAAGATTATTCAAACGACTAGAATAAGATTTGAAATATAAAATGCCTGAAGTTAATACCCATATTTAGAACACTGAAACTATTGTTTGAATTCAGTTTCTAACCAGCTATTTCTCCATTTCTTCCCAAGTTATTATTTTACTCTCTTCTATTTCCAATAGGTAATATTCTAGTAAAAATTATTGGGTCCAGCTACCTGTGAGAGAAAACCCAAAATATTAGTGGTTCAACGGAGGGACCGTATTTCTTTCTCACAGAGAAGTACAATAGAGGTAGACTGACCAGGGTTGATAGGAACTGAACAGTGTCAGGCTTGCAGGCATCTCCATGTCTCTTCCCTTCTTGCTCTCCTTCATTTTTTTTTTTTTTAAGATTTCATTTATTTATTTGACAGAGAGAAACATAGCAAGAGAGGGAACACAAGCAGGGGGAGTGAAAGAGGAAGAAGCAGGCTTCCCACTGAGCAGGGAGCCCAATGTGGGGCTCAATCCTGGGACTCAGGGATCCTGACCTGAGCCAAAGGCAGATGCTTAATGACTGAGCCATCCAGGTGCCCCTTGCTCTCCCTCATTTAACACACTCAGACTCTGGCTTCCTCCTCAAGGTCTGATCACTGCTGAAGCTTTAAGTAGTCACTGTCAATCCAGTGACCCCCCCCCCCATTTTAGAGACACTTCTTAGCATTTACCATTTCATGCTGTGATCTGACCCATCATAACTTTGCCACATAACCAACCCAGCTACTAGAAAAAGCTGTGAAATACAGTATTTAAACTAATAGCCATACCCTAAAAACCCAGAATTCTGGGTTCCTGGGGAGGAAGTGCAGAAGAACAATTAGAAAACAATCAACAGCCGCCACACAGGCCCTACTCCCCACTGTATTCTCACGGCACCTATCACACTGCTTTGCACAGGCACATGTACAATGGGTATTTCATTGATAGTATTTTTTAAATTTAATTCAACTGATAGAGATTATCAATCAGTCACAAATTTGGGAACAGGATCTAGAATGCCAATTCTAGCCATTTATATTAACTAACAAATCAAGGATGTGCTTAAGAATTTTCTTTTAAAGATTTTATTTATTTATTTGACAAAGAGAGATAACAAGTAGGCAGAGAGGCAGGCAGAGAGAGAGAGGAGGAAGCAGGCTCCCTGCTGAGCAGAGAGCCTGATGTGGGCCTCAGATGCGGGCCTTGATCCCAGGACCCTGAGATCATGACTTGAGCCGAAGGCAGAGGCTTTAATCCACTGAGCCACTCAGGTGCCCATGCTTAAGAATTTAACAAGATATACTGCTTATTAAAATATTCTCTTTGAAACTAAAAAATGAGAAATAATAAATGACCATTGATATTTAGACTGACTATGTAAATTACTGTATATCCCTAAAACATAATACTACACATGAGAAATGTTGGCTTGAGAGTAAATTAATTGAAAAGAGCTGATTACAAATCAGACTGAACAGAGAGCAAAGAAACTGAAAGGAGATTTATCAAAATTAATAAGTTAATTAAGTAGTGAATTATAGGCAATCTTATGTTCCTGTTTATCTTTTTTTCAAAATATTTTTCTTATATATGTGGAATCTAAAAAAATAAAAAACACAATATTAAGCTCACAGATACAGAAAACAAATTGGTAGTTGCCAGCATGGGCCCTGGGGGGGGGGGGCGGGATGAAATGGGTGAAGGGAGTCAAAAGGTTCAAGCTTCCTGTTATAAAATACGTAACTATAATAGTACTGTGTTGCATATTCAAAAGCTGCTAAGAGAGTACATCCTAAAATTCCTCATCACAAGAAAAAATGTGTAACTATGTATAGCGATAGATACTAACTAGACTTATTACCATGATCGTGTTACAATACACACAAATGTGAAATCATTATATTGTACACCTGAAACTCATAAAATGTTTTTGTCAGTTATACCTCAATATAAACAAGGAAACAAATATCAGTTCTATTACTACTACTATACAGCCTTGGAAGAGTCACAATTTCTCACTTAGTTTTCATGTTAACCAATTATAACATATGCTCGAGATACTTAACTGAATTAAAATTTGAGTTTTATACTTCAAATTATCACACAGTGAAAAGCAGCTTTGGACTGAAAGTCAGGAGATTAAACATCCATTCCCAGTTCTAGTCCTAATTTCTTACTGAGTCTAGGCTAGACAACTTATTAAGAGCTAATAGCATATCTGTATGTGAAAAAGTAGGATATCAT
The DNA here is from genome assembly GCA_004023965.1 of Spilogale gracilis. Lineage (NCBI taxonomy): Eukaryota > Metazoa > Chordata > Mammalia > Carnivora > Mephitidae > Spilogale > Spilogale gracilis. Next base: position 126,343 of record PITA01001735.1, read on the forward strand.
GGACTCCCAAGTCTCACTGAGTTTAATATTTCATGATTCTTTGAGTATGGCCTCCATGACAATTTCCTATGTCAGAATATTGCCATTGACAAAAATCTCCTCATACGTAAAACCTGATCCTGCTCTGAAGATATTATGCCTTATTGAATCTGGAGCTTACTGCAGTGTGAAACCTATTCTTCCTTTATCTGGAAAAGCACACATTTATTCAGTCTATGCCCCTCACAGTGTGTATAACTTCTCTAAGTATCCCTTGTTCAAATATGACAAGAACATAAAAATATATGGTGATTGTAAACTTACTGTAAGCCAAACAACTGGATTTGGTATTTATTCAAACCCCAGGACTGATGCTATCTGTGTCAAGTTAATGGGGGAGAAAAGTCTTCATGAAGCTAGACATGAAGCATTGCACATATGCAGCTTATTTTGAAAGAAGATTTGAAACAGAAAAGAATGACTTATTTTCACAAAAAGGCTTTATCTCATTTTCCATTCTCTCTTAGGATTTGTACCACATGTTCCCTATGCATGTAGCAGGAAACTTACAGGTGAGTCTGAAATAGATGCTGTGATAGGACCAGAGACTTTTTAGAGAATTTGTGAAAAGAGGTTAAGACTCCAATTAAGTAATCGTATTTTGTAAGACCCCGAAAAAGCATTACCAGGCCACAGGGTTAAATGTTCCTAGACCTTACTAGATTGAACATGAAGTTTAAGCCATAAAATAGGCCTCATCCCCTGCACATGTAGCTGAACTGGAAGTTTATTAGAGCATCATACATCATGGAGAATTGTGGCCAGCTCCACTGACCACAATAATACTATGTCATGAGTTTTGCAGAATATAGAAATAGATTTGGAATTTTGAGTAGATCATGGTATTAATAAAAAAGCACTTTGCTTGATAGTTTCTAGGGGCACTAATAAAAAGCCATTCTTAACCTCTATTCATTTCTTTATAAAATGAGGGGCACGGTTTCCTAGAGCACTTGAAAACGCTTATCAGAAATGTTCTACATATAAACAAATGTCAATGTTCTCAACAGAATCACTGTTATTAAAGGGCATTATCACACTCTGTCTGGGTCTCAGCCCACAAACATCACTGGGCCTGGGTTGTGATAAGAAAGCTGTCCTCACAGCAAGAGGAGAAATTACAGTTGTCTTTTTCCAACTAACAGCATGTTCTGATCACCTGCCGTTGAATTTTTTTTTTCTCAAGCAGGAGAAAAACAAGGACATATTTTAGTTTAGACATCATTCTTTTGAGGCAGGCATAATTTTTTGTTACAGTCTTGGCCTACATGAAAATCACCACTTTATATGCACATTACAAGCACTAATTCTGTTTATCTATGTTTATATATACCTCATATAGTATTTTGGTTAATGTGAAAAGGAAAACATGAAACAACTAATTAATTATAGACACAATTTCATTAATGCCTGATCACAAATTCTAAACCAGGATGTCAAAGCATCATTAATGTCAGAGGTGCTCTTTCAAAACATGTTTGGATTTGGATTTCCAAATAGAGGCACAAGATATGGCCAAACTAGATCCTTTAACCTGATTTAAGACAGGAAAAATTTGTTCATGCTAAGACTGACTGGAAAATTACCCATATAACTTTAAATTGATAGTTACAATTTATGCAAAGGTTAAAATATTATAAAGTAGCTGCTTAATATTCATTTCACATTATTTAAATGCTTTACAAATGTTTAAATTATTTAAAGGCTTTACAAATCAAGTGATTTTACAAGCAGTCCCCAACTTGGGAAGGGATTGTATTCCCACACTTGAGTAAAGTAATTTGGAGAATATTGCTTAAAAGCATCCTCAAGCAGATGCTTAGGGTTTGGGACTTCTTCACAACTGTTCTTTAATGTTGTTGAACTTTAATACAAATCATATTTTTAAACTGATATTTAACACATAATTTTTTATGGTGAAATGTGTATGAAGTTGAAACTCAGAAGGCTGTAGTCCAGTGGTGCTGTCCTAGATCTATCTTATTACTCTCTCCACTCTGTCATTTTTACCATGTCAATTTTGTCCATCAATCAATTCCTCCATGGACACAAGACAGCAGTAACTCAGCAAAATGTTTCTTGTTCACATCCACTGGAAGACAGGGAAATCTCTCCCTCCACTAAGGATATAACATCCTCCCTTCAGCCCCACTGGGCAACCTTGCATCATAAACCCATCTCCAGACCAATAATGGTTTGTTAGGGAAATTGCCTTAACTGAATCATGAAGTAACCCCGGGAAATCAGGACAAAGGTTTAAGAAAAGAGGAGGAATTGTATTAAGAAGATGAAAGAGAGCAATTCATAATGGGTTTTGGGATTTGGGATGCAGTTTTAGGGATTGGAGAACAGCACTAGTGACAATAAGAACCAATGAGGAAAAAATGGTGAATAGTAACCACTGTTCAAATTAGTGAATTCTTCGTAAGTTATCTGTTGACAGTTTAGGAAATATTCATATTTTCTTAATAAAATATGTATGTACGGTCATGTTTCCAGAAATTACTGCAAGTAATTGGAGAATCTGCCCAAGAAATCAGGCTAAGAATAATCTTAAAACTCCATCACATCTATTCTCTTCAAAAGACCTCTTTTTTAAAAAAGATCGTGGTTGCTGGTACGGAAGGTATATTTCCTCTAAAACTGCCAGCATCTACAGAACATTTCTTCCAGGAACACATAATGCTCCAAAATTATATCTGGCATTAGCATTATCATTGCCGATTAGACTCAGTCAACACAATTTGAGGTTATAGCACATGATAGGCAATGACTCCTTAAAGATGACCTAAATACTTTCCAAATTAAATGTTATAAGGAACTGATTAGTTTGGCTTCTCCGTCCAAGCAAGTTTTGGGTTTATATTGAGAAACCAGTGGAGATGTTGTTGAGCAAGAATTATGAGGTTTCCAATACAATATTTAACATTTCATGTATTGATTCAAAATATACAATTTTTTCCATCATCATACAGAATGCTGGAAGGAACCATGGAGCATAACAATATACAAGATACCATTTCTTAAAGGTTTTTTTTTTTTAGCCTTTGGTATCAATGTATGATGGCTTTAAATTGTGGGTTGTGCGAACATTCTACACAAAGTAATAGCAGAAAATAGGCAATATTCTCATCTTACATGTGATGCTTTAGCAATCGATATACAACACTAAGTCCTCCAAATATAAAAAAGGATTCACAGTAGGTAACATAGGTATAACCTTAAATAATCCCCCTTTTTCTTTTTTTTTAATCCCCCTTTTCCTTAAAAAAAAAAAAAAAAGGAAGGCTCTATCGTCCTTTTGTAAAAATCAGGCATTTGATTTCAACCCTGTTCCATTTAACTTTCAAGATATCTAAATCTAAAACTACCAATATGCAAGCAGGTACACATTCCTATGACTTCACAAGAACAATTGTACAGAGAGGCTGTCAGGTTAAAAAAGGAGCACATAAACATCTCATTAACTTGTAGATCAATGCCACAAAGGCAACTACAAAATCACGGAAAAATTTTACTAAATCTAAGGTTATTACTAATCAATTTCACTTTTTGCAGAAGCACAAAAGATGAAAACGCTTGTCTGACATTCTTAACAGAATACTTCCATGACCAAATTCAATTTCATTCAAGATGGTTGTATGCACCGTGCCTCTGCTGGCTACTTTTGACAAGACGATAATAAAAATAAAGAGATGACAATGATCAACACACGAAACATTTCAGAATGCATTTAGGCATTTTTAAATGAAGCTTTTGGCTTTTTTCTCTGCCTCCTCTGTCACTCAACAGCATCCTCTAGTTTTTTTCACTAATCATTAATTATTTACAAATATGACAGATACTTTATTTAGCTGAAGAAATAAAGCTTGGCATGATAGTATACTTTCTAGTATTTTAGTATGTTAGTTGGGGTCATTCAAAGGTGAGTTTCATCAGGTGGTTCACTGTTTAGCTTTTGTGAAGGAGCAGTAATGTCACTTTGAACTCCTTAATGTGTGTGCTCTGCAGCCCAGTTATTTCTATCCTAAAATGAAATGCTGCCACAGTTAATCTTGGGGTTGTTTTTTTTTTCCTCCTGTTAAGTGGACAATATATAGTGACTTTTTAATTCAGACATTTCTTCATTAGAAAGTTCCTTCCGGGGCACCTGGGTGGTTCAGTTGTTCAGCACCTGCCTTCGACTAAAAAGTCATGATCCCAGCGTCCTGGGATCCAGCCCCATATCAGGCTCCTTGCTCAGTGGGAAGCCTGCTTCTCCCTCTCTCACTCTTCCTGCTTGTGTTCCCTCTCTCGTATTCTCTTTGTCAGATAAATCAATAACATCTTTAAGAAAATGTTTCTGCCTACTTGTGATTTTTGTGGCAATAATAAAATAGTTCCGTAATAAAAAATGGTCACTATCTTATATTAGAAAGAAGCAGGAGATCAAAATAACCTGTACTGTGAGTAAAACAAAAATTCTTCTGTTCAATAATAGAGCTTTCTAACAGAGCTTTCTGTGATGACAGAAATGTTAGCTATCTGTGCTATTTCCTGCATTAGCCACTGGCTACACATGGCTATTGAGTACTTGAAAGGTGACTGAACAAAGGGACTATATTTTTAATTTTAGCTAATTTGAATTTAAATAGCCCCACATGGCTAATGGCCATATGAGCCATGATCTATGGTAATACATTACTGGTTTCTACAAATATTGTCAGAGCTCCTGATACAGCTAACTAAGCCTTTGATAATATACATAAATTTATTCTTGAATAGGAAAAATGAACTAAAAATGTTATAATCTCTAAAGGCACTAATATGTTTAGGTACTTTATATTTAAAGAGACATCAATTTACTCATTATATAGATTTACATATACATACACAGAGGCACAGATACACACACATGTATGTATACATATTAGTATCAACTCTATTAGCTTAAATTAGTTGTGAGTATCAAGAACCACCAATCCTTAGTGGGTTACAGCAACATAGGTTTATTTCTTACATCTGCTTTTCAGGATTCAGCTATAACTAGCCTCTGGGACCAAGTTAAAGGAGTGGCTAGTATCAAGAAATTACCAATTTCTTGGCAGAGAGAAGAGAACAATGGTGGAACCAACTACAGGCTCTCAAAGCTTTTGTTTGGAGGTGGTGTATGTCACCTGTGTCACATTTCATCAGCTAAGCCAAGATACATGGACAAGCCTGATAGGAGTGGTGCTGAAAATATTATCTTCCTTCAGAAATAACCTGGTAGGAAGGATCTGATAGAGAAGGGCAGGAAATATTTTGACAATAATATGATTTATTTTCTATAGATATATATACACATATATACAGATATAGATACACCATAAATATGTATAAGTATACAGCTTCATTACAAAAAGAGATTTGAATCATATACATATATAACAAATATACAAAAAACCAATAGAACACACAAAAAATGAAGAACTGAGAGTATAAGAAAAATGATATAGTCAGAAAAGAGGGAGTATATAAATATCAAATAATAGATGCTTTACAATTGATAGAGTTGGACTGTAAAATGGATTCTGGACTTTCTAGTATACCAAAAGAGGGATACATAATAAATTCTTACATTTATATTAATCACAAGACAAAAATAAATCAATTTCTTAGAGAAACATAGCTCTTATTGGTAAAGTAATTTATGAAAGCACTATGTGATAATGAAAAAAATTACCTCAGAATAAATATTTATTATAAATATATACCACCACAATAAATAAATAGCCCTAGTGCCTAGCAGGCACTCAGTAGATATCTACTGAATGGAAAAAAACAAAACAAAACAAAACAGGAATGTCAACGTTCCTATAACAGTAACATAAAAAGTTACTTAATGTGTAATGTTAAAGCTCAATAAAATAAAATATCTTTTACAAGAAGGCAAACATATAAATAATTATATGACTTGAAACAAGTAGTTTAGTGTATATGAAAGAATGAATGGACAAGATAATTTATGTAAGAAACAAAAAATTATTAGATCATTTCATGAAAAAAGAAAATGGTTCTTTATTGGTTAAGTAACATCAGAATTATAATAAAATCTAAAAGAATTGTTAATCCAAACTGTATACTTTTAAGTGGATACATAGGTAGTTGGTGCAGTTCTATGTACATTTTAAGGACTTAAAAATGCCTAATTAACAAAAGAATTCAATGCTAGAGATGCCAGCAAGTCTCAAAAGAAATATATGAAAGGCATATTAGATGTTCCCTTTTAAAATATCTATGTTACATACAGAAATCTATTATTTTCAGAATTTAGGAATATCCTAAACCAAAAAAAAGTTTAACATATAAATATTAAATTTATATGTTAAACTGTAAATAACTGCAAATAAATTATAATAACTTATTTGCATTATATTTATTGATTCATAATAAATTATAATTACAAAATTAGAAATTACTTCCTTTAGCTTAGTTCATTCTCTTTATAGATATGCATTATCCAATATGTAACTACTAGCTGCATGCAGCTACTGAATGCTTGAATGCCTGTCTGAACTGAGATGTACGTAGTATATATTTTTTAAAGTTTTTAAGTTAAAAAAAGTAAATGATCTCATTAGCAATTTTATATTGATGACATATAAATCGATGAAATTGCTAGTATTTTGTAAGTAACAGACTAAAGTAAATAAATCAAATTAATTTTACCTGTTTCTTGTTCTTTTTTTTTGATATAGTTACTAGGAAATTTAAAATTGTATATATGACTAATGCTTGTGGTTTACATTATAGCACTATTGAACAGGTAATTCTGCGAGGAGACAGGATAGACCAATCTTATACCTTCTTAAATGCTGATTCAATCAGGATTTAATTAAGAATAGATAAATGAGAGCACAAAAGTATCTATCACATGTCTAGAAAGACACAAGAAAGTGTGCAACATAATCTGTATCCTAAGATTGGCTGATAGAGGCCTTAATTATTGCTAACATTTATTGATTGCTTACTAAGTGCCTGATATAATACATACTTCATCCCATTTAATACTCATAAAACTCCTATGAGGTAAAGACTACATCAGGACCAAAGGTATTTGCTCTATATTTTTCCATGGTCATTTGCCAAAAATTAGTTTGTCTTTTGTACTTAGCTAAAATCTGTAAACTTGGGGCTCTCATATTTCAGTATCTTCCCATTAGTTTTGAGATAGAATTAATATTAAAGAAATGTTAAAGCATTAAAAAGTGAAGGTGGTTTTAAAATATATGTATGCAGGATCCTGTGATCAACAAGATTAAAATATAAAGTAAACTGACTATTAAGTAAATAGAGAGCGATCATAGCCTCAGAGAGGGACTAAATGGGACTAGTCAATGGACTGCACCTTGACTTTTTAAGACCCTATTTCCTAAAGTAAAGCACTTGGCTGAGATCTAGGACAGGCCCCAAGGAAGGATGTTGCACACTGGCCTTAACTGAAAGCATTCATTGTTAATCACTGATAATTACATTGTGATTCAGTAACAGAGTGTGCATTTGTCTTACTCTTTGCATTCTCTCATTCCATCTTTGAGTATCTATACTTTCTCACTTTTTATTTAAAATTTCCAGAAGTTGTTCCAATTGTGCTTTTCCTGGAGAGATAGTATAAAGGTTATTGTTTGCTTTGCTCTCTTTCTTCCTCATTATCACAAAATCAGACCCCCCAACTGCAGTAAAAGTTTATACTACGTTTTGTTCTGACATCTCCATGAATGGGCCACCACTAGGGAAACCTCATTAACTGTGAATTTTAAAGTTTCATGTAAACTACAAGTGTCTCATAAATCTAAACCTGTTATAGGAGACCCCTAAACTCTTAAGGGATACCCCCTGAGTCTTTGAAGAAATCTCAAAGTCAAGAGTACTATGATAGCACATAATTTCTTCCTTAACAATTCAATAACACAGAATGAAAAAAAATATGTAAGTGGATCTCGTCAGACTCTTAATAGTTCTACAAACACAAGGCTAAAATCATGTATAAAGCTATTTGAGAGATAAGAATGGTTATTCTTAGGTCTCTATACTGCTCACCAATATTATCATCCAGTTATTTTCTGGGAAATACTTTACAAAGCAACAAAGTTTCCATAATGTCATGAGTGTAACTATTTAGAAGATGATGAAGAGAGAACAATTAAGTCCAAACATAGTTTGCCAACTGGAAAAAATGGGTGGGGAAGCAAACTCCAGCACACTAGCTTCAAAACATGTGATTTCATTTCAGTTGTATTAAATTACAAATTATTACATATTATTGTTCCTAAAGATTATTTGCAAAATAATGAAAAGAATTTTCTAACACCAAATGTAAAGGATTATTCAAACAATTTAATTGAAGTTGAATTGTATTGTGGTATACTTGAAGGCTCCCTGGGAAAATCTGTAATTATTCTTAATCCTTATTTATGCAATCTAGAGCACAGTTTTATTGAGTGGCTAATGTAGAAGCAAATAGATCAAAATTTAGTACCCAAATTTCAGGGCTCCTACCCACATGGCTTTCAATTTGTGGGACATATCTGAAATCATGGTTTCATTTTCTGTCTGTGGCAAGTTAATATGAGAATTCTAATAAATGCTTAATCATCATCATCGTCCAATGAGCCTATTACCTTTCTGATTTAGCCCTTCTAATGACTGCTTATGTCTTTGTGATGCCCACCAGGAATCCTCCACGTGAATTTCACACATTCCATGTAGCTTTTCTGTTTGTCTGATGCAATAACCAAGAGATTTATTGAATACAACGTAAACCATTAATCAGTATTTGGAAATCTTTGTTTTAAAAAAATGTTTAATGATACTATTGGTAGAAATAGTTGGTTATTAGACACATATTTAGCCCCTTTTCTATTAAGAGAATTCCCTTCCCCAGGTAAGTAAAAATGTATTCAACAGCTCCAATATAACAATTGATGAATTCTTTATTAATGGCTTATGATAGACAATCCAAATATTCACGAATACATCTCCCTCTTTCCTCTTACAATCTTTTTCTCTGAACTATAGCACATAAATGCGTACAAACACCCAATTCACTCTATTTAGTTCTAAGCCTACGTATTTATAATGATTTTTCCATTCCTACAAATTATAAATTGGTAGAATACCATGTTTCTTTCATTTAATTAGAAGTATACTTGCAGAGCAAAATAAATGTTAACTAACATTATTTGTATTCCAGGGATTCATTTTCCATTCCTTCTAACTAACTTAAATGCCATGCTGTGTTTCTGGATTCATTAACAACTCCAGGCACATTTCCCTCCATTTGCCTCTGTCAACCCAGCAAGCTGTTCCTTCTGACTTCAAAGTGTGAATATTTTTGCTTCATCATCACTTTTGTAGTCTGAAGGGAGAGTTGGCTTACCGAAAAAGAAACCATACTTTCCAATGAAAACAACAGAACAGGGATGCTAATTACCACTTCCTTTTAAAATATGTATGCCTTTTCCTCCAAAAAGAAAAAGACAAAGGAACTTTCTTTTGTGAAAGAATAAAGGCAAAGTGTAAAAGGGCTCTCCAAACAGTATTAACTATATTTTTAAAATTCAGGGTATTAAATCACACCACAATTATCCGCTGAATTATTTATGCATTCAGATAAATATTAGATCAGAAATTGAACAGTTTAAAAATATTAAAATGTTTCTAAACAAAAGCTCCCAAGTTGCTCATCATGTCTACAAAGTTACCTGGATATAGCTCAATGCCCAATGTAAAAGAATCACTTTGTATTCATTAATATTGGCTTTGCTTTCTACTAGCAAGTTCTAATCGTTTTAATAGTCCTAATCTTAGCTTCCTATGGCACATAATCAATTTTGCTTGCTTACCACATAGCCAACCCTGAAGAATCTTATCACCTTACACAAAACAAAGTTGAGTTGAATTTAAGATGTAAATATTACAGTGTTTCAAATACATCATCAGAAGACAACATTCATTTCCAACTCACTTTACTGACTTTTTTCCTAAGTGGCTCTCTGAATTTTAGTTAAATTATGGCTCTGCGGGAAGATGGAAACATTAATTATACTTGGAAGAATCATTTGATTTCTTAAAGCTATACATCAAATAAAAGTTTGAAAAAGGAAATAAATACACTGAAATAAAACTAACATTTCTAAGGATCCCATTAAGTTGGGTCAATCATTAGAGTTAGTGCTCCTCAGCTTTTGTTCTTATCAGTGATTTAAATTTCTAAGTTAGTTGTATTTATTACGAAAAAATAAAAGCACATGCCAATATCTGAGGACTTTTGTGCTTGGCAGTGTATGCAATGTTTTCCTACAATATCTTCTTTGATCTCCCCCAGGAACTTATAAGTTATATATCATCTCCTCATTTGTAACTGAAGAAAGAGTGGCATAGAAGTGAAGCAACATGTTCAATGTCACTAAGCCCATACACTCAGGCTTAGCTCTCTACTGCCAATCATGCTTATTTCCCTGGCTTAAGAAGATTTTATTTCTGCTCCATTAGATAAAGGACTTTACAAACTACCTTTATATTCCATAGCAATTACTAACCTCATATTGAAATTTGGAACTGCAAAAGTGTTTAATTATTTATGGTTCATCTAAGCATAGTTTAATTATAGTTCACCTAAGCATACTTTAAAACCAAAGATGGGATTCTTCTACATTGCACTTTGGATTTTTTCCCATTCTTTTTATTTCTGCATAATTACAAAATGAATATATGCATAGCCTTTACTTCACTATTTCTCCCTCTCCCCTTCCCAGGGTCACTATATATCATGTCACATACATGTATCAGAATACGAGAAACAGGAGCGCCTGGGTGGCTCAGTTGGTTAAGCCACTGCCTTCAGCTCAGGTCATGATCCTGGGGTCATGGGACTGAGACCTGCATCGGGCTCCCAGCTCCGTGGGGAGGCTGCTTCTCCCTTTGACCTTCTCCCTTCTCATGCTCTCTCGCACTCACTCACTCACTCTCTCTCAAATAAATAAAATATTTTTAAAAAAAGAATACAAGAAACATCATATAAAAATGAGTAGTTTCGTTTTATGATTTTTTTAATAATGGAAAAATACTGTGTATTTCGTTCTACTATTTTCTTTTATCAGTTACTAATACATCTTGGACACTTACTTTTCACTACATCCGTCTCATAATTTCAAAATGCATACTATGGATATTTTTAGATTATATAATCATCCTTATATTAATAAATATCCATATTGCTTCCATATGTTCATTATTTGAAACAATGCAACAATGACTATTCTTATGAATACACCCATGGGGGGATTTTCTAAGACAGATAATGATAAGTGGAATTGCTAGGTCAAAAAAGTATTCATAAGGAGTAGAAGAGAAGCGATTTCTTCATACAAGCTGATTACCTTTTTATCTTTCTTTTTTTGTTTTGCCCTTGATGAATTAAAATAGTTTGTTTTTAAATTTGAATAATTTTTATCTTTATTAAGATCAATAACTGCTTTATGTATTTATTGGTCATTTTTATTTCTGTAAATTTTCTATTCCTGTAATTTGCCCATTTTTTCAAAGAGTATTGTTCATCTGTTCATGGAGGATTTTAAAGAAAGACTCCTTATTTTGAGCTAATAAAGTATTTTATTAAAAATTTAATTGGTTGGGCACCTGGGTGGCTCAATGGTTTAAAGCCTCTGCCTTCAGCTCAGATCATGATCTTAAGGTCCTGGGATCGAGGCCTGCATGGGGCTCTCTGCTCAGCAGGGAGCCTGCTTCCTCCTCTCTCTCTGCCTGCCTCGCTGCCTACTTGTGATCTCTCTCTCTGTCAAATACAATCTTTTTAAAAAATTTAATTGGTTAAAGAATAAATTCTTGGGGTCATTTTCTGGAAAAAAAAAAAAAGCTTGGATGTGATAGCTCGTTTCTGTATAGCTAGAATCACTCAAATATCTTCCATAGATTATATTCTTCTTTTAATAAGTATTCTTGCCAATAGATTATAATTCCTTGTTTGTTTGTTTGCTTGTTTTTTCTGAAGACAACAGCAATATCCTTAAATTCTAATGTGATTTTGATGTTTCTACTCCCAGAGAAATCTAAACATGCAAACAGTTTTGGTGAATGATTTAGAGGTCTAATCTTTTTGCTTAGGTGGTTCATTAAAAGGGTAGGAAAATTCAGTCTTCAAGGAATTCTTATCCTGTGAGAAGTACAATGTGTTTATTAGACTCCTCTTGGCTCTGCCAGTCATGATCTACTTATCAGACAAATTAAGTTATACTAAATCAAGTTGATGACACTGGATAAGTTCCAGAATTTAAAGTCTTTGTATAAAGATAGGCTGATTCAAATGATATACGTAAAGCCTTGAAGTTACTGGTAGCATGATTTTGAGGATAGAAAAATAATTAAGAAGCTAGAGGTAATTCTAAGATTCTGCCCATAAGGGAATAGAACTTTGGCCTAAAATGTACTTCCTTGGGGAACAAGGGAAATAATATAGTTTGTTATAATGGTCTCACATAATTAAGCTAATGTGGAAGCCTAAGGCTTAGAATGTTTCTGTCAAGGATCACTGTTTCTGATCATCACACATACCCCGGCTATAACTCAGCATGACTAGTATGGAAAGTTGTACACTAGAAACTTCCAAAAGAAGAATTTATATTTTTAGAAGGTGTCTGAGCCTCTTTATCCCATTTTCCACCATTAAAAAGAAAATGGTTAAAAATACACAGATTTTAAATGGTAAAATTACAGTAAAAAAACAAACAATAAAAATACATACCTTAAAAATTCTTTATGTGTTATAAAAAAAATTACCTGCTTTCTCCTGACTGATAAGAAGCTACAAATTTAAACTTTCACTAAAAGTTTTAAAAGATTTTTTATTGACAACATGAAGATTATGGATAGTTCCATCACACCCAGGACATCTGGCATCTTCCTCCTGGCCAATATCTATAAATAGTTTAAACTCACTTAACTTTGTAAAAAGCAACCTTTTTTTTTGAAGCCAAACAACCTAAAGAATAATAATCAGCACAGCAACAACTGCAGAAGCCTCTAATATTAATGGTTATGTAATTATATGCCAGAATAAAAGATTTAAGATTAGCTCAAGTTCAAAGTAAGAATGCTACAATAGTGGGGCTCTTGGGTGGCTCAGTCGTTAAACAGCTGCCTTTGGCTCAGGTCATGATTCTGGAGTCCCAGAATCCAGCCCCGCATCAGGCTCCCTGCTTGGCAGGGAGCCGGCTTCTTCTCTCTCACTCCCCCTACTTGTGTTCCGTCTCTGGCTGTGTTTCTCTCTGTCAAATAAATAAATAAAAATCTTTAAAAAAAAAAAAAAGGCTCTGCGGGGATGCTGTGATGACTGGACATCCCAATGGTCTCTCCAACAAGAGAGCATTAAGTTCCTGGTATGACTTCTCCAATGGTCTGCATGATAAACAGTCTCCTCTGTCTCCCAGGGCCTTTCCCTCATAAACTCCTTAGATAACACTCCTGCAAAGCTTAACAAAACCTCACTCTACTTTGGTTTAAATTGAGCAGTTTAATCTTAGCCTGGGAACCCCAAAGCCCTTGACCCTAGGACCCCATTAAGGCATGTGCCCCAGTCCTCCCAGATCTCTTTGTTGCATCTTGCCTTGATCTCCCCATGTAGTCTCTCCAGGCTTGCTATGTATTTTCTCCAAGACTTCTCTATTTCAGTGGTCTTTTGTTGAACTTCGACTCACCATCTGACACCCTACTGTTTAACTTAACAAATATTAATCTAGTAAAATTACAACAGGGGCCATCTTTGGAGAATGAGTTAGTTTTCTGGCCAAAGATGAAATACCTCTCTTCCATTTCCAAATACACTTACCAGATTCCCTAAACCCTCAAAGTTTCATCGCATTTCCACCTCAGGATTACACTTTAAATCCAGGATCACATGATGTAAATCAGGTTCTGGTGTAGTTGAGGCCACTTGTGCAGGACCACCTCTTGATCAGAAGACAATGAAGTAAAGAAAAAAAGCTACGTGGCCCCCACATACCCAACATACAATGGGGAAGGAGGACCAGGATAACCACAATAGATGTTTCCACTCAAAAAGTGGAGGAAGAATGGGGGCAACATTGGTCACTGGTCTGAAAGTCACCAGTCTGAAAAATTACTGAGATCTAGCAAAGCATTGAAGTTGCCATTCCACTTTGCTCAGAAGGCAGGCGGTATGTTGCTTAGTACCCAGCTGTGTTTTCTGGGTGGTCCTTCTTGGCTGCTGGCCCCATGCGCTGGAGTCTTGACACTACACTCTCAGTCACCTTCTTATTCTTAAGAAATAGCTCATGGGTGCCTGGGTGGTTCAGTTGGTTGGTTAAGCATCTGCCTTTGGCTTAGGTCATGATCTCTGGGTCCTGGGGCTGAGTTCCACATTGGGCTCTCTGTTCAGTGGGGAGCCTGCTTCTCCCCCTAAATCTCCCTCTGTGCTTGCACACTCTGTCCCCCTCTCTCACTCCCTCAAATACATAAAATCTTTTAAAAAAGAAAAGAAAAGAAAAGAAAAGAAAAGAAAAGAAAAGAAAAGAAAAGAAAAGAAAAGAAAAGAAAAGAAAAGAAAAGAAAAGAAAAGAAAAGAAACAGCTTGTGTTTGCTGCTAAGTAGTGCTCTTAGCTTATTCCTGCCAGGAAGAAGTTTGGGGCTTGAAAGTCTTTGTTTTAAATGCTTTGTTCCTTTCTGTTCCAATTGTTAGAATTCTTTTAAAACCTGTGGATTTGTTATGTATAAATTATAATGAAGCTCACTAGACAAAAGTGACAGTCACGTATTTTCCAAATGGGATCTTTACTTTGGGTAGTGAGGAAGCACAGGCACATAGCAGAGAGGATGAATGTGTTTTAAGAGCCTCAGATGTCACTTGTCACTGAGGGAAAAAATGAGACCCTCTTTTACAATTTTCTGAAGCCTCAAGAAACTTCCAGCCACACTTTTGGTCTTGTCTTGAACTAGAGGCCACAATACTTTACCGGTAGCACTCCGGCTTTGATATTTTTTCCTAGATTAAAAAAATACATATTTTCTATCACCCCCTACCCCAAATTATTTCATGCCCCTTTGCAGTGAAAACTTCCAACCCATGGAAACAAATGATCTGCTCGCTATTACTATAGATCAATTTTGCCTTTCTAGATTTTATATAAATAGAATCATTTACTGTTTACTCTGAATTCTCTGGCTCAGCTCATGCTTTTGAGATTGACTCATGCCTTTGTATTCCTTTTAATTGCTGAGTAATATTCTATTTTATGTCCCTACAACAGTATGTTTATCTATTCATCTGTGAAAGAATATTACATTGTTTCTTGTTTGGAGTTATAATGAATACAGAATATATAAATATTCTTGTACATGTCTTTGTATAAATGTATACTTTCATTCCTCCTTAGTAAGTTCCTTTAAGTGGAATGGCAAAGTCCTTCAAAAGATTTTACAGAACTTCTTTTAAAATTTCATCATATAGGGGTGCCAGAGTGGCTCAGTCGGTTGAGCATCCAACACTTGACTTTGGCTTAGGTCATGATCTCAGGGTTGTGGGATTGATTGAGCCCCACATCAGACTCTGTGCCCAGTGGGGTGTCTGCTTTAAATTCTTTCTCTCTCTCTCCCTTCCCCTGTGCCCCTGCCCCATGCTCTTTCTCTCTCTTCTCTCTAAAATAAATATATCAATCTTTTTCAAAAATTTGTCATGTAGTTTTTTTAAAAAGTTGTGTCATTTAATTCCCATAAGCAGGGTATACAAGTTCCAGTTCCTTCAAAAGCACACCAAAAGTTGACCCTATTAGTCTTTCTAACGTTAGCTATTTGGTAATTCATTCTTACTTAATTACTGACAAAGATGACTTTAATTGTAGAGCAGTTGCCCCCCCAAACATTTATGGACCATTTCGAATGCTTTCTTTGTAAAGTGTTCAGATATTCTTTTTCTTTTCTTTTTTGCAATTGTTTTGTCCTCTCACTGTTGAGTTGTAAGTTTTTTTTAAAGTATAACAAATACAAGTGTTTTTCAGATACATGTATATAATATTTTCTCTCAGACTGGGGCATTTCTTTTCCTCCTTAATAGAGTATCTTGAGAAGAGATGACGTGTTTAAATCTGATGACATTCAACATAACTTTTTAAAAGGGGTTCATTCTTGCTGTTTCCTATTTTTAAAAAATCTTTGCCTTCCCAAATTGTAAATATTTTATCTTTGCTTCTAAAAATTATGTAACTTTAGCTTTTTGATATGGGTTTATGATTCATCTTAAGTTATTTTTTGTGTATAGTATAAAGTTAAGGTGGAGGTACATTCTTTTTCCCAGTTGTTTCAATACTTTTGATAAAAATTATCTATTTCCATTGAATTATGTTGGCACTCTTGTTGAAAATCAGTTGACTACTTATGTGTGTATTTCTTTCTCTGCTCTTGCATGCTGCATTGATTTTAGGTTTATCCTTATTCGAGTGCTACAATGTTTTGATTACTGTGGATTTATTAGTAGTATTGGAATGAATTTCTATTTTTATGAAGTCAGCTGAATTTTTATTAGGATTGGATTAAATGTATAGATCAATATATATATTATACATTATATTTTTTCAGAATGATACATCTTAGAAAGTTTTGTATCTAGTGTACCTCTCTCTTTTAGATCTAATTTGGTGTTATCTTTATTAAATGAAAAGATTTTAAAGATTTAATAATTATCAATATCTCATTTAAGTATTGAGATGAAGAAAAATTGATGAACCAATATAGGTATGCTTCAAAAATCAGAGTTTTAGAATACTCATAAATATAGCCCGAAAAAAAGGATATCCTTAATGAAGCAGATCATTAGGAATATTATGCTTTATATATGTGTGTGTATATATACATATATATTTAATGCACATATTATATTTACTGTTATTATTTTTTAAGTAGGCTCCAGTGGCTTGAACTCACAACCCTATGACCAAGACCTGAGCTGAGATCAAGAACCAGATGTTTAACTGACTGAGCCACCCAGGTGCCCCTATTATGCTTAATATATTTATAGAGCAATGGGAAAATAACAATTACTTTTCATAATTAATTACAATTGTTAAATTTTCTGAACTGGCCATTCTGATTGTACATTAAACTTATTCATGGAGGGACGCCTAGGTGGCTCAGTTGGTTAAGCCACTGCCTTCGGCTCAGGTCATGATCCTGGAGACCCGGGATCGAGTCCCACATCGGGCTCCCTGCTCGGCGGGAAGCCTGCTTCTCCCTCTCTCACTCCCCCTGCTTGTGTTCCCTCTCTGGCTGTGTTTCTCTCTGTCAAATAAATAAAATCTTTAAAAAAAAAAAAAAAAACTTATTCATGGAATTCCCATGTACTTTCTCTAACAGGATGGAGTTTGCTGATATTTAAGGTACTGTAATATCCCTTCTAATATCTATTCTCCCTTAGTAGGGGATGTCATAAGGAAGCATCTTTGTCATCAAAATTTGTAACATTTTATAAAAACATCAGTAACTTTGATAATTCTAGGTATTTCATAAAATATTATAAATTTTTTATTTAGCCCCCGAGGCAATCCTCTCAAAAACTGCTATTTTATAAACCATGTTAAAAAAAAGTACAGGGGCGTGCCTGGGTGGCTCTGTGGGTTAAAGCCTCTGCCTTTGGCTCAGGTCATGATCACAGGGTTCTGCTCGACAGGGAGCCTGCTTCCTCCTCTCTCTCTACCTACCTCTCTGCCTACTTGTGATCTTTTTCTCTGTCAAATAAATAAGTAAAATCTTAAAAAAAAAAAAAAAATAGTACAAGGGCTCCTGGGTGGCTCAGTCGGTTGAGCGTCTGCCTTTGGCTCAGCTCATGATCTCATCATCCTGGGATTGAGCCTTGTGCTGGGTTCCCTGCTCAGTGGGGAACCTGTTTCTCCCTCCCCCTCTGCTCCTCCCTCTCTCTCCCCACACTTGTGCATGTGCAATTGCTCTCTCTCTCTCAAATAAATAAAATCTTAAAAAAAATTACATGTATAAACAGGCTTATTTTTCTGAGAAAACAAAAGACAAAATTATCCTGTTTTACTATGGTTTTCAGTCTGCTTATCTGAACAGTAAGTATAATCATAATGTCTTCAACAGCTTGGCCATTGGTTATTGTTTCAAAAAGCTTCCGGGAATATTCAATATAATAGAATGGAAAACAGCTGCTGTGGTCTGAAGCTTTGTGGAATATAATCTATAAATCTACCTACCCAGATAAACCAACTAAAAAAAGAAATGAAGTGTGACTTATGCTGTGCATATTAAACCAAAATTTAATATAATAATAATAAAAGGTAGGTTTGTTAACATCTGAACTAATGTATTTTAAATGAATCTACTTGATATTCACAGCAGGTGTTTATGGGTGTTCGTAATATGCCAGGTACAATTATCAGTGATTTTCCTAAAATAAGCTTGCCTATTCCTCACAACTTTCTGAGGCATGTTATTATCCCTGTTTTACAAATGTAAAAATTGAGGAAAAAGGAGGTTAAACAATTTGCCCTAGATCAACAGTTAGAAACGATGGACTATGGACCTCCAAAACTTCACCCATCCATAAAAGCAATGAGCACTGGCAAAAATCATTAGAATCAACTTTTTCAGAACTCTAAAATTAACTCAATATTTTCAACAACCCAAGAATATTTTATTCAAAAAATGACTTAATCTTGATGACAGCAGCAAGCTTTGTGGTGGCTTGACCCACTTTTGTCCCATTCCTCCCCCTCTGCTCTGTAGTAGCCTCAAAACCCAGCAGACTTACAACCACCAGAGGAACACACTGGGTTGAAGCTCCTTAGAGAACAGGATAGAAATTCCTCAAACAATTAAAAACATATCTACTGTATGATCCAGTAATCCCAAGTCTAGATATGTATCCAAAAGAATTGCGATAAGGATCTCAAAGAGGTAAATGCATTCTCATATCCATTTCGACACTATTTGTAATAGCCAAGATGTGAAAACAAGCTGAATACCCATTAGCAGAGGAATAGACAAAGAAATTGTGGTACATGCATACAGTGGAATACCATTCAACCTGAAAAGAGAAGCAGGTTCTGCAATATGCAAAAACATAGTTGAATCTTGAGTACATGATACCAAATGAAATAAGCCGGTCATAAAAAGACAAATACTACATGATTCTCCTTATATGCAGTATCTAAAATACTCAAATTCATAGAATCAAAGAGTGGAATCATGGTTGCCAGAGGACAGAAGGAGGGGAAAATGAAATTATTAATCAATGGATATGAAGTTCCAGTTAAGGAAGATGAGTAAGTTCTAGGAATCTGCCATACAACACTGTACCTATATTCAATAATACTGTATTATACCCTTAATTTGTTAAGAGAATAGATCTCTTGTTAAGTTCCTACCACGATAAAACAAATTCTTAAAAAGCCTCATTCTCAGATTATTGTCACGGTTACACCAATCTGGAAGCTCCCTGGAAAGCTCCTTTTATAGTCTGACTCTACCCAGTCTGGGAACGACCCTATAGCTAGACATGTATTGAAAACAATCAGCAGCAATTACTTAACATTGCATTTTCCTAAAACTGTGATACTAGTTGTGGCAATCAAAATATAAGATATCAGGTTAAGTGTCCATATTCTAAATACCCCCAGCTCTCGTTTTATTTATCTCTGATTCTCTCCAGCACCCTGCATGTATACCAACCCCCTCCATACCACACCAGAAAGCAAAAACCTTGCATATTTACTCATGTAGATGAAAAGCCCCCAAAATCACCGATCCACAGCATGTGCTGTTGCAGTCACCATGGTTTCTGTATGACATCATCTTTAATAGTATGGTTCAGTGCAATTCAAACCTATCACTACTGCCAAGGAAATGCTTTTCCCTATTCATCTCAAGAGTCTGGCAAATAAATATGTGTGTGTGAAGAACTCCATATTTATACACACACTATTTCTGAGATCTATTTTTTGAATGTATTATAGAGAACAAATGACATACACAATACCTTGACAACTAACAAAATGAGTCTCATTCCTCATCAGTACAAACATCAACATGGCATGAGTCTCATCAGTGCTCATTCTGAAATTTAAGAGTCTGAGATAATGCTCATAAGATAAAAAGTCAGTTTGCCATGGTGTCCGGTAGGTAGATCAAGGATAGATGATGATTGATAGATAAATAGATAGATAGATGACAGATAGATAGATGACAGATAGATAGATAGATGATAGATAGATAGATAGATAGATAGATAGATAGATAGATAGATAGATATCCTTACAAGAAACACAAAGTTTCTGATCAGAGCTTATTATCACAGAGCATCTTAGCACTGGTGAAGCTATAAAGGGCATCACTACTAAAATCATTCTGAATAAATGGCATTGATACAATTGGCTAATTATTTGAGGGACAAGGAGGATTTTGTATAAACAGAAGGACTGTATACAGACTCACAAAATATGATACTCAGAGCTTCACCGGCACACCGTCCTATCCTCTCATCTGGAGAGGGAGAGGCTTTTATTCTGGGTTATAAGCAAATACTACAGGAGAGAGAAGTCTCTGAATCTCCCTGAAGGAATATAACTATCTTCCAGAACATGCCAGCTATTCAATCATCCTTTAACCAAATTTGCCAGTGGTCATTCCTCAGAACGTTTAGACCATGAGGAAACATGAAAGCATTCACGGAGAATTGCCTTCCAACAATCAGATCTAGGGATTGAAGCTAAACAGTCTAGTGACCTTTACTGATTAATATTACAACTTTCTAATACTGAATAATGAAAAGTTGGGTAGGCTGATGTAAATGGTAACAAAAGTAAAATGCTCTCTTCACCATTATTGCCATTTTGATTAACTAAATCAATAATATTCATAATTATTGTCTTACTCTAAACCACCTGAACTTTTAGAGTAATCACTTACTGGCAGCGATTTGGTACTAAAATGTATTTTCAGATTGTAGGTCTCATTTGAAAATAAGGTTTTGTTTTTTATTTATATATTTATCCCTAAATATTTTCTTAAAAACACACAACAAAAACAATCATGCTTCAGAGATTCTCCGTTATCACTGAAGAATCAATAAATTTTTATATCTTACAAATTATGTTCAGACCAGGTTATTTTACTTAATCCTTGTTACCTTCTGCCCACTTGCCCCAAATATAGCAAAACATTAGAAAAATAAAGCCGACTTTATTTACTTTGATATAACAAAGATATTTGCAAATAAATTTTAAAATCAAAACAAGATGTCCTCTAATATCTAGGTCACCCTTTAGAAACAGAACTTCAGTGTCCTGAGCATTACTAAGGTTAATCATGTAGGACATGCTCACAACCGTTGTGATTTTTTTTTAAGATTTTATTTATTTATTTGAGAGAGAGAGAGAGAGAACAGGGGAAGAGGCAGAGGGTGAAGCAAACTCCCCACTGAGCAGGAAATCTGACAAGGGGCTCCATTCCAGGACCCTAAGATCATGACCTGAGCTGAAGGCAGACACTTAACTAACTGAACCACCCACATGCCGCCATAATGATTCTTTAAAGCATAAATGATATCATGCCACATCTCTGCTCCCCCTTTTGATGGTTCCCTATCTCAGTCACAGAAAAAAATCAGAGTCCTTTCAGTGGCCTAGAATAACTTTTATGGTCTGACCATCTCGAATAACAGCTGTTTTTTGTTTCTTTTGTTGTATCTACATATTTAAACTAATTGATGGATGATTTGATAAATTCAGTATGACTGGCATGTAGCCTAGAAATAAGCCCTAGAGTTATTTAGCTTTGCACCGAAACTGGATAAATTCTGTATGTAATCCAAATGGTTTCCCCTGGGAGATTTTTTAAGTATCATGAAAATGTATTCTCTTGTTCAGCCCCAAAGACTTACTAAGTGTCTTTTGAAGACAGTCATACACTCATGCAAGACATAGTATCTAAAGTACAGACTATCCCAGGTCTAACACAAAGCTGTGTACATCAATATTAATATTAGCCGGTGCCTGGGTGGCTCAGTGGGTTAAAGCCTCTGCCTTCGCCTCAGGTCATGATCTTAGAGTCCTGGGATTGAGGCCCGCATTGGGCTATCTGCTCGACAGGGAGCCTGCTTCCTCTTCTCTCTCTGCCTGCCTCTTTGTCTACTTGTGATCTCTCTCTGTCAAGTAAATAAATAAAATATTTTAAAAAATTATAAAAAAATATTAATATTAGCAAAGTAGCAAAAGAAAAAATGAAATCCTAAGGAACGGCAAGGAAACTAGTGTCAAGATCACTTGATTACTTGCCAACTGCAAAACTCTCCTGAGTGAAATTAGGAATATCTAGAGACTTAGTTCTGCTCCATCTCAGAAGATGACAAAGCAGAAGTAGAGCAACACTAATTTTATAAAGTTCTAACCAAAAGTTGGTAGTGACACCTGTGTATATTACAGGTCCACTGGCATAACAGTCTTTACCTGGTTAGCACAAAGAACTAGACTCAGTACAGATCCGACCAGGAAAATGGTATACAACACCTGTCTCCCCCAACAATGTGTCAGCAACAGCATTTTTGTATGAAAAGAAAAAAGGGCTTGCTTCTAAACCTATGCTACTAATTGTACCTAATCACAATGCCTTTCAACTAGAGGAAGTGATTTTATTTCAAATCATGGTATTTGCATAAAAAATTGAGCTTTTAGGTGAGGTCACATTAATTCCCTCTTCATAGAGCTTTTTTTTTTTTTTAAAGATCTGTGTTATTTCTTTGGGTTTTGTCTTTACGATCACCTTATGATGAAAGTGCTGTTGCTCTGCTTTGTCAGTGAAGGAAACAATAAACACAGATATAAGCAAGGAGCAATAGGACAGAAAGTTGCTAGAGACGAGCATACACCACCTTTCCAGGAGCATCACAGGACAGTAAGGAGTGCCTGGGCTCTGCTGACTACACTGACTACAACCTAGAAACTTTGAGTGAGTCTCTTCAGCTATGAAATGGTGACAATGATCCCTGTATCACAAGGTCATGTTACAGGAGCTCAATGAGATGAAGTATACAAAGCCACCGTGTACTATTATCACAGTTCTTAAGAAAGCACAACTTTAAAAATGTGTATACATATATCTACCAATCACCCAGTGTTAGAAAATCCTGAGAATCATCATTTTGGACTGTGTTTCTGACTTTCTCCAAATGCTTCTCATTTTGAACCATTTGCTGAAAAGCCCATGTTGCCAATCAAATCTGAATTACTGCTTGCCTCTACAGACCACTCTCTGAAGACTGATTACCTTTTAACTGTGATTTGAGATTTAGTTTTCATAATAGGAAATACCAGTTTTGCAGAGTGGCCTGGCAGGGCTTTATAGAACGGCTTCAGTCAGGCTGGCAGGCACTTTTATTAACCATACTTCCTGTAGTGGCACAGACAATGAGAAATCCACTTCTGTGAGCAGAACCAATTATAACTGAACAGGTACACTTTTTCTCCAGCCTGGTCATGATGTCGAATGTTTGATTAGAAAGGTCTTATGATTTTAGCAAAATGGGGGTGAGTTTCTTTCCATTTGCAAGAATAAGCTATTTCTGCCTTTCATTTCATAGTCTCTTAGTATCTTAATTCTGGTCTCTCAGTGTCAAATACGAGTCGTAAATGCAACGCCCTTGAGATGGGGGAAACAATATTGTTATATGTGTTTCAAAACAGATTGAGCTAGCTTCTGGGTGGAATAAGTGGCACCAGGGCTCAAAATCAGATGCACTGTGGGATCTTTTTTTTTTTTTTTTGCACTGTGGGATCTAAGAGAGAACAGAGGACAAGGTACAAATGAAGACTATGTCCCAGTGGAGGCAACATGGGGATGGAGGTGGGAGCCCCAGACTCAAGAAGACTGTCAAACACAGGGAAATGTTAGGATGGAACAGATAAAAAGGTACATGGAAATACTGCCTTATGTGTATATAATATGGTGATATGATCACAACAAATCAGGTTTTGGAAGCGTAGGACTGGAATAGGGAAAGGTAAGTCTAAAAAGAGGCAGTTCCTGGGAAAATCCTCTCATAGAAAGTAAAAAAAAAAAAGAGAGAGAGACAGAAAATGGGGACCAAGTTCCCACTAAATGTGGGATTAGAAAGACAAAGCAGTCCCCATGAAATCAAGCATTACACACAAAGGACCCTCTTTAGCTGCCCAAAGGAGAAACTTACCAGCAATGTCAAGAAGATCACCATCTCCCCATAATACTATAAGCTCCTTTCTTGACCTCCTATTTCTTGTCTTAAGAATTCTTCAACTATAGCAAAGCAATCTGCTGATATTTCAAGGTTCTCAAATGAAGACTTTTCAGCTACTTTTAACTCTTTACTAATCAAAGTACAAATACAGAATCATAGATTGGTAGAATATTTAAGTTCCAAAAAATATCAGTAATTTACTCTAACTTCATTTTACAGTCAAGAATGAAGAATGCTAAAATTATCCCATATCACATGTTGAACTAGTAACACAGCCAGGATAAGAATGACATCCTCCTGATTTCCAGACAGTATTTTTTTCCACCACAGCTATCTAAAATTAAATTTTCAATATTTTCTAAAGAGAATTGTACCTATATAAAGTACAAAAGAAGAAACTTGTTAATAAGAGAATCTAGGTAGGAATAAACTAAATTTAAAAGGTCAGCAGCAGAGAGTTATAAAATGAAGATTCTTCATTGAAAGTAAGAAGAGAAAAATGCAACCCAGAAAGAAACACCTTTTGCTTTGTACTCTAATACATATCTACAACTAACCATTTTTTGTTACGTCCATTGCTATCCTGTTGGCCCAAGGCAACATCATGTATAGCAACATCCCCCTAGTCGGTTTCCCTGTTTCCATCCTTGCTCCCCTATTAACAGCAGCACAGAAGTAGAATGAGTCCTTTAAAATGTAATTGTCACACCCCGACCCAATCCTTCAATTGCTTCTTGTCTCATAAAACATTAAGTTAAAATTACTACATTTGACCTACAAACACCTACACAATTTGCTTCCCCCACTTTTTCTCTGAACTCATCCCCTTTCTTCTCCTTTGTCACTATATTCTAGCCATCCTGGCCTTCCACTGATTTTTAATACACAGACACACCCCTGCCTCGGGGTTGTAACAGTCCTTTCCTCCGCCAGGAGCACTTACCCCACCCATGGTCTGCATAACTCATCTTTTTTCTTTTTCTTTTTTTTTTTTTTTTTTAGATTTTATTTATTTGACAGAGAGAAACACAGGTAGAGAGGAAACACAAGCAGGGGGAGAGAGAGAGGGAGAAGCAGGCTTCCCGCCAAGCAGGGAGCCCAATGTGGGCTCGATCCTAGGACCCGGGATCATGACCTGAGCCGAAGGCAGATGCTTAATGACTGAGCCATCCAGGTGCCCCAACATTCCATGTTAAAAAAAAAAAGTTATAAAAATATACAGAACTTTAATAACAATGTTTGACTAAATGATATATCAAACCATTTGCCAAGATGGTAAAATAAAAATTTGTATTCTCATAAATTAATATTTGTTTAATAAAATTCCACTCAAAATTCCCCCAAGATGTTTTTACAGAAATTAATGAAGTGGTTTAAAAGTTCATTTGAAGGAATGAGGAGCTGAGAATCTAAATAATTAATGACAAAAGAAAAAATGTATACCAATATTATAATATATTAGTAAATTCTATCTGTGAGCTTATGATTTTAGAAAAGCCAGGTAAATCAAAAAAATAGAATTTAAAAAAATGAGAAACTTCCTTCAGAACAGATGGGTAAAGAACAGTTTAGTAAATATATGGAACTGGGAAAATGGTTTAACAATCTGCTTTAAAAAAAGTTTTTTTCATACAATACATAACATATAAAATAAATTCCCCATGGATTAAGGAGTTAAATATGAAATAAACACAGATTTAGAATAATTATAAGTGAGTTTGATTATAAGGCAAGTCAAGTTCTCCAAGCTTAAGATTATAAAACTAAATTATGAGATGAGCATTTTTAAGGCATTAATAATAATATGTTGTTATTAAAAAGCAAACCACCAATATGAGATGAACCTAGAAGGAAAGGCACTAATTCTGTGAGATGAAAGCCTAGAGAGGGTTAAGGGTAAAGGATTAATCATTATTAGGGTTTAGAACTTTCACTTTATGTTCCTAGTTATCACCAGATCTTCAGCAAATTTGTTTTTACCCATGAGTGCATTGTTAGTGGCTCCCTGAAAAATCAAAGAGAATAAATGGAATTCATGCAAGTTGCAACACCACTACTGAGACAAAACATAAACATGAAGTAAGAGTGGAAAGCAACAGTAAAGAGGATGGATGGAAACTTCTGGAGGTGATGGATAGTTTTATGGCATAGACTGTTTCGATGGTTTCATGGGTGTATACTTACTACTAAACTCACCAAGTTATGTACATTCATTATGTATAGCTTTTTTATGGCAAAAATATAAGATGAAATAACAAAATCCAGAAAAGAAAGAATGAAGAATAAGAGACCAAAGGAGACCAAAGGAGACTATATAAATCTCTCACATAAATTTTGGAAAGTAAAAGAGGAGGGCACTGGGATGCCAAAAATTATATGAAATTATGGTTTATTTGATTTTATTTGGACATTTAAAAAACTTGACATCCAAAAGACTGTCTGGAAATAACTTCACTGCACATACTCACACTTAAATACTCATATACAGAGATATGCACACCTGAGTGTACAAACACACATGCTTATATAAGCAATTTATTGAGCAAATTGGACTTGATAGGATATAAGAAGGAACCAACTTTATTCTTGTTCTTTTATATCCCTTCAAATTTATGTAAACGGGTGGTTATTCGAACTCTGCATAAAATTTTAAGGCAATCCCATAGATTTTAAGGAATAAGTAGTTTATAAAAATCCACATTTGTGTATTAGCCACTTAGATCCAGTCCAGTTTAGTATAATAAGCAAAGCTCAAAGAGCTTCTCTAATTTAAAGCATCTTCCTGGAGTAGCTTAATCTCTCATGAGGCTTCCAAGCCTACAAACAGAGAAGAAAATATGGCTGACTTCTTAATTATTAGCTCTTTCCATCTCCTTCTGCTCCTCACTAATTTCTTTTTTACTTCTCCAGCTTAGGGTCTAAGGAGAAAAGAGAATAAGGAGAAAGGTAGACAGTCTTACTTCTCCAGATTAGGGTCTAAGGAGAAAAGAGAATAAGGATAAAAGGTAGACAGACTGGCCACGGCAAATGTTAAAAACTGCCCCCATCCGTTCCTGGGATACTCAGCAGATTACTTGCCAACCATCCAGTTGGGAACCACACTGTAACATCTTTGCCCAAGGCTAGCCCCTTACAACTATACCCTCAGATCCTGGACCTCAGGAAATACATCTATTGCATAAGGTCCCTTAAGGGGAAGCCCTCTCTCCAGTTAACATCTTATCTCCAGACAACCCTCTTGCCCTGCCACTGGTGGTCGCGCAGTTTACTCTTAACATCACTTACCCCGAAAGGGGGAAATCTCCAGTTATAGCCTCTTACCTTTAGACTTTGTAGATATGGGTCAAATGTCAGTTCTTACTTTCCTCCAATTCCCACAGCCCAATGACAAGGCCTTCAAATGGATCACTTGAAGAGCCCATCACATAACTTGAGATGAGAAAGAAAAACTCAACTCTCTTTACCCATAATGTTGGGGATAAAATCTCCACAGGGTATGATTAACTCTCTGCAAAACAAATCTTTCCTCGACTTGCTAACTTCTTAACCTTCCTCTTTCTTGACTTGTGGTGAGGAGAAATGGCCTAGCACTTACAGAACATTTGTTCCTGGCTTCCAAGAAGCAAAATTGGCTAATGCTGTTGGCACTGACTGTATGACCTTCACCTTTCCAGTCCACATACATAGTCTAGCAACTCACTTTAAAATGTGGAGGTTCATGGGCTCACCTTCAGTTCTGAAACTTGGGACTTCTGGAATAATTTCAGGGCAGAGTCAAATATAACAATTTGTTAGACTACACACATGTATACATATGCATGTATGTCCATATATCACTTTATCACAGATACAAATACAGAATCATACATGTATGTTGCCTGAGTCTATGTGTTAATGAACAATGGCAATACAATATTTACCGAAAATAAATTAATGTGAAAAAATTACTGGTGATTTTTCATCTTTTGTTTCTCTCTATTTGCTAAAATAGCATGCCTTACTCTTAAAACCACTTAAAAAGTGTATCTATATAGAAACACATAATAATGGATCCTATTTTTAAAATGCAATCCTGATTCAAAAATAAAAGATCACTGAAGCAAAATGAATAACCCAGAAACAGACTTATATGCTAAAAAAAATAGCCAAAAATTGGGAAGAATTACTTAACAAATGGCATTGAGATATTTTGGAATTACCTTCATAATAAAAGTCAGATGGAAGCTCAATAGTGTATAATACATACTATAATATATACACACACATGCACACATATATGCACACCTATATATACCTATCTATGTATGTATACATATATATATATGAAGTATATACATGAAATCAAATTCTAAAAAAATTAGAACTAGGGGTACCTGGCTGGTTCAGACAGTTAAGCATCTGACTCTTGATATCAGCTCAAGTCATGATCCCAAAGTCTTGAGATGAAGGCCCTCACTGGACTCCATGCTCAGCATAGAGTCTGCTTAAGATCCTCTCTCACCCTCTCCCTCTCCCTGTCTCCCCCACTCACAGGCACTAAATAAATAAAATCTGTAAAAAATATTAGAACTAAATGAATTGAGGGACATGTAATGGATCAATTTAAAAAGTTTAAAAGCAATAAAAATAAGCACAAATAAAAAGGTTAATGGGTTTGGCTTCCACCTAAAAGTGTTAAGAACTAGTAGTGTCAGGGTGCCTGGATGCCTCAGTCGTTAAGCATCTGCTTCAGGGCTCAGGTCATGATCCCAGGGTCCTGAGATCGAGCCCCACACCTGGCTCCCTGCTCAGCAGGAAGCCTCTTTCACCTTCTCCCACTCCCTTTGCTTGTGTTTCCTCTCTCCCTGTTTCAAATAAATAAATAAAGCCTAAAAAGAAAAAAAAGAACCAGTAGTTTGAAAACACCCCAAAATGTGACAGGTTTGCAGAATCTTTTTAATGTATAGACACAAAGGAGTTAGTTTACCTAGAAAAAAAAACACTTTCTTCTTCCTTCTTTCTTTCCTTCCTCCCTCCCAGAAATATATGAGTGACTATTCTGAACCAGGAGCCTTAATAAAACACCAAGGAAGCAAACACAAATAAGTAAATATTTATTTATTTATTTATACTTACCTCTATATCTCTAGGCCTAAAGAAGCACAATATCTAATGAGTATGACAGATAAGAGAGCCCTTCTAACACTTTACAGTAAAAACTATGATAACAGTTCGTAAGACCTATTGTGGAAACCCAAATTAGGAGCACTAAACACAGACTTGTGAATTACTGGATGGGAGGTAGAGTGTCAAGGAAATTTCCTTCGAATAGGTAATAAGGGAGAGTAACTTAGATGAAGGATAAAGGATAGTTTAGAATTCTAGCTCTAACACTTATTGATAGCTCTCTTTCCATGGGCAATTATTCTCTGTGCCTCAGTTTCCTTGTCTATAAATTGGGAATGACAGTAACATTTATATGGTCACAGAAAGGATTTAATGAAAATTATTTAGTTATTTAGCATTTAGTAAGTCCTCAATAAACGGTTGTTAAAAACAAACAAAAATTACAAAATTCCATTTGGAAAGACTGGGAACTCAGGAGAGAATAGACTTCGCAAACTGCTAATTCACTATAGTGAAGTATAAATGTGAGGTATGGCATAGAAAGAATTAAGGCTTGAGAAAAAAATAAGAGACAAATAATAAAAATTTTAAAAGAAGGTCACGAAGCATTTTTTTGCAAGAGAATCACACAGTAAGATTTTTCTTTTATAATGTTAATTATATCAGTGATTTGGATAATAAATTTGAATACAATATGACCAAACATAAAAAGACTAGTTAGAAGATGGTGTTAATAATCCAGAAGAGAGATGATGAGGACCTGAGGTAGAGCAGTATATATTTAAAAATGTTAAAGAAGCAGAATCCATAGGACTTAATGAATGATACATGGGAAGAGGAAAAAAAAATAGGAAGGACTGTTCCTAGGTGTCTGCTTTAGGCTACTCAGTAGATGCTAGTGACCTTCTTAAAGATAAGAAACATAAAAGGAAGACTAATATAATTAACTCTTTAAAGATGGTAGAGCTGTCCTTTTATTGTTCACTATACCTTGTTTCCCTCTACTCTGAGGAATAAGGGTAAGTTACACTCATCCCAAAATAGACATATACTGTAATATTCTATAATTAAATGACTTCTTTTGTCCCTTATTTTTGAATTTCCTCATAGAATTACATCTTTTTTCCCTCATGAGCTACAAACCCTCCAGCTTCATCTCATCCTCTCACAGAACTTCATTTACCATTTATATTTGCTGACACTTGAAGCACAAGATTCAGCCTGGAATTCTTTCCTCAACTATAGACCCATCATTAACTTCATACTAGACATCTCAGCTCAGGCATCTCAGACATTTTAAACTGAGCATACTTTAAATGAAACTCTTATCTTGCCCCTGAAAAACTACCCTTCTACCTGTGTCTTGAGCTTCTTATTTAATGAGTTTCCCCACCATCCACAATGATGATGCTTACATCAGAAATCTGGGTATTTTCCTTATTTTGTACCTTTCTTATTCCTTACACTTTGTCAACCATGTATCATACAAACACCATCTCCTAAAACCCTTTTGAATATGTGTCTTCCAGTCACAGAGGCAGTCATCTCTCTTTCTCTCTATCTCTCTCTCTCTGATATTAGTACTTCGGCTTTCTAACTGTTCTCTCTGCTTCTATTTGAATTGATCATCTGCTCTATGTCAGATTTTCCAAAATGGACATGTTAATAGATTTATTAAGGTATAATTGATGTTTTCACCATTGTAAGAGTACAATTCAATGAATTTAGTAAATTTAAAGGGTTGGGCAAACATCCAGGTGTAGAACTTCTTCATAATCCAAAAAAATTCCTTCACGCCTGTTTGGAGTTCATCTCTGCTCTTACCCACTTCTCTAGACAACCATCACTCCAGGCAACCACTTACCTGTTTTTTGTCTCTATGAACTTGCCTTTTCTAGATGTTTTGTATCTAAAACAGAAATTTTATTATTATTTCCCTACTGGGAACTCTAAAATACCCTCCATTTTTCCCTTATCCTCTATAGAAAGTACAAATTCCTTAAAAATAGACCGGTTTAAGGAAAGACTAGTCTTTCATTATTTTTTTAATATGGAATACAATTGATTTTGTTGGTCTTCATTCTCTTCTGTGCTAAAAGAATAAAATGCAGTATTTCTTTTAGGAGGGAGAGGTGAAAATGGGAAGTAGCTTGTTTCAGGTACTAATGTTTTGGCTGTGGACTTAATGGGACATTAGGGTCTATTGTCAAAAAAGCAGTGGAAGTACAGGGGAAAAAAAACCCCAAAACAAAAAATAGTTAGTTACTTGTGGCAAAATAAAAAGAAAGGAAGAAATGACTCAAAAGATGAAAGATAAGGGATGATGGGTAGAGTCCCCAAGAACATAGTTAGCAATCTCTAGGAAATTAGCCAAGGAGAGAGGGATCTATAGTCATGCAATCACCTGATGGCTGAACCAGGCAAAGGAGAGATCGAGTAATGTGAAGACTGAGTCCTGAACACTGGGAGGGCACAGTGTGACAGAGAACTTAAGAAGCTGATATTGAGGGACGCCTGGGTGGCTCAGTTGGTTAAGCGACTGCCTTTGGCTCAGGTCATGATCCCGGAGACCCGGGACGAGTCCCACATCGGGCTCCCTGCTTGGCGGGAAGCCTGCTTCTCCTTCTCTCACTCCCCCTGCTTGTGTTCCCTCTCTCGCTGTGTTTCTCGCTGTCAAATAAATAAAATCTTAAAAAAATAAAAAATAAAAAATAAAAATAAAAAAATAAAACTTTAAAAAAAAAAAAAAAAAAGAAGCTGATATTGAGGGAGTTGAATTCCTCATCTGGAACAGAATGGTTAGGAAGTGAACCAAACTAGTTATGAGCTTGAGCTAAGAAACGTGGTATTGACACACTTTTCCTGATTCTGCCCTATTTGCTCTTCTACCCTCATAATATTGCTCTACACTACAGCAATTATAAAGCTCTCCAGGATCCTGATACAATTATGTCTACACACTATTACAAACATCTGACACTCCTTCTGCCTGGATCCCAGTAATCATCACTTTACATCTAATTCTACTTGTCTAAACTCACTTACTTCAACCTAGACATCTAAATATTCTTTTCTGAGTTCAACCCAAATCTATGCAGTCTCCAGCTAATAGCAGTCTTCTCTCCAGTTTTCAAACTGAAATTATCTTCCTGTGTCTAATCCATTAAACAGAAAATCTCCTGAGCTTAGATACTGTGTTTCATTCTCTTAATGTGTCTCCAGTGCTTATCACAGCAAATGGCATGCAATTAAGGCTTTACATCTACGAAGCTAAAATAAGTATAAACAATAATAATAATTATCTTACCATTTAAAAATAATTATAGGCATAAATAATTTAAGAACTACAAACAATATACAATTATAGTAATATCTAAGAAAATGCAAACAATAGATGTTAAATCTTCCTCCTCAATTTTTACTGCAATTACAGTTCTAGTTTTCCTCTGTGTAGCAGTAATATAGTCTGAATTTTTCTTGGCTTATTAAGGATGTGTCCATTATTCTGAACTCTTACCATATTGACCCTTTTTAGTCATCTTTTCTTTAATATGGTCATCTCTCCCTTGATGAAGAAAAGGTTTGATAGTCTTTCTTGATCTTGTGTTATCACCTACTTGGTATGGAATTCCAAAATTACTAGTCCTAGTCCTTGTCTGAGGTCCAGCTCCTGAAGTTTAAGTGAAACTTGAATTGTTTTTTGTTGATGCCAAGAATGGCCTTAGGCTTTCCCTAAAATTCTAACGTCTCTTACACAGTTTAATGTACTCTCCAGCTTTTTGCCACTAGAGCAGTTAAAAAATATATCCTAAGCATGATAAACCAACATTTATAAGAATAACATCAGAAAGAAGTGTCTCTCCTCAACTGATCACTTTTCTGACCTCTGATAACTCCAACAGACCAGACACAATATCATAGGCTACCATCTCTCAAAGACTGAACTTTCTTTAGAAGATGACATCTAAGCACATTAAAGCAGATTTTGAAGGTAAAGTATGAGTCCATTTCCAGTTTCTTTTCTTAACAAATCCATACATGTGACTAATTCTGAGAGCCATTTTATAGGTATGAAATAAGGAATTTGTAAGTAGGGATGGGGACTTAAAAAGTGAGCCTGGATAGATAGGATACTAAGGATTAAGCTCAAAAGCATTCAGATACTTACACTTAAGGGAAACCACAAGAGGGAGAGACAGTCAAAAATCCACGAGGAAATTCAACTACTACAGTACAATAAAACTAGAAGGGCATGATGTTCTAGAAAACAAAGAATGGATTTCAAAAAGGAGGGAGTGCTCAACTATGCCATTTACTGTTTCATATTCAAATAATATGAGAACTTTGGATACTAACCCTTTATTTGATAGATCATTTGCAAAATCTTCTCCTGTTCAGGAGGTTGCCTTTTAATTCTGTTGATTGCTTCTTTCACTGTGCAGAAAAATTTATATTGATGTGGTCCCAAAGTTTACTTTTTGCTTGCCTCAGGAGACATTCTAGAAAAATGTTGCTACAGCCAATGTCAGAAACATTACTGTCTAGTTCTCCTCTAGGATTTTTATGGCTTCAGGTCTCACTTTTAGGTCTTTAATCCATATTAAGTTTTTCTGTATGGTATAAGAAAGTGGTCTAGCGGGGCACCTGGGTGGCTCAGTTGGTTAAGCGACTGCCTTCGGCTCAGGTCATGATCCTGGAGACCCGGGATCGAGCCCCACATCGGGCTCCCTGCTCGGAGGGAAGCCTGCTTCTCCCTCTCTCACTCCCTCTGCTTGTGTTCCCTCACTGGCTGTGTTTCTCTCTGTCAAATAAATAAAAAAATCTTAAAAAAAAAAAGTGGTCTAGTTTCATTCTTCTGCATGTGGTTGACCAGTTTCCCCAGAAACATTTGTTGAAGAGACTTTTTCTTAGTGTCTATTCATTCCTCTTTTATTGAAGATTAGTTGACCTTATAATTGTGGGTTTATTTCTAGCATTTCTATTCTGTTCTATTGATCTATGTGTCTACTTTTGTGCCAGTACCAAACTGTTTTGATTACTAAAATTTTATAATATAACTTGAAGTCCCGAATTGTGATACCTTCAGTTTTGCTTTTCTTTTTCAATATTGCTCTGGTTATTTGGGGTCATTTGTGATTCCATACAAATTTTGGAACTGTTTGTTCTAGTTCTGTGAAAAATGTTGTTGGTATTTTAATAGGGATAGCATTAAATGTGTAGATTGCTTTGGGTAGTATAGACATTTTAACAATATTTGTTCTTCTAAACCATGAGCATAAGATTTTTCCCCATTTCTTTGTGTTGTCTTCAATTTCTTTCATAAGTGTTTTATAGTTCTCAGAGTACAGGTCTTTCACCTCTTTGGTTATGCTTATTCTTAGGTATCTTACTGGTTTTTTTACAAAGTGAATGAGATTGATTTCTTGATTTCTGCTGCTTCATAATCGGTTTATAGAAATGTAACAGATTTCTGCATATTGATTTTGCATCCTGCAACTTTACTGAATATGCTTATCAGTTTTAGTAGTTTTTTGGTGGGGTCTTTCAGGGTTTCTATACATAATATCATGTCATCTGCAAACAGTAAAAGTTTTACTTCTTCATTACCCATTTGGTTGCTTTTTATTTCTTTTTATTGTCTGATTGCTGTGGCTAGGACTTCCAGCAGTTTGTTGAATAAAAAGAGTGAGAGTGGACATCCTTGTCTTGTACCTGTCCTTAGGGGAAAAGCTCTCAGGTTTTCCCCACTGAGTATGATGTTAGCTATGGATTTTTCACATATGGCCTTTATTATGTTGAGGTATGTTCCCTCTAAACTTATACAACTCTAACACCCCCCCCAAATAATCCAATTAAAAACGGCAGAAGACATGAACATTTTTCCAAAGAAGATATACAGATGGCCGATGACATATGAAAAGATGCTCAACATCACTTATCATCAGGGAAATGCAAATCAAAACTACAATGAGATATCTCACACTTGTCAGAATGGCTACAATCAAGAACACAAGAAACAACAAGGGCTGGAGAAGATGTGGAGAAAAAGCCTCATGCACTGTTGGCAGGAATGCAAACTAGTGCAGCCACTTTGTAAAATAGTGTGGATGTTCCCCAAAAAGTTAAAAATGGAACTATCCTGTGATCCAGTAACCACACTATTGGTCATTTACCCCCAAAATGCAAAAATACTAAGTCAAAGAGACATATGCACCCCTAATATTTACTGCGGCACTATTTACAATAGCCACACTATTTACAATAGCCAAACTACTGAGGCAGCCCAAGTATCCATTGAAAGACAAATGGATAAAGAAGTGTGGTGTGTGTGTGTGTGTGTGTGTGTGTGTGTGTGTGTAATCACTCAGCCATAAAAAAGAATGGAATCTTGTCATTTGCAATGGCATGGATGGAGTTAGAGAGTATTAGAGTATTATGCTAACTGAAATAAACCAGTCAGAGAAAGACAAATACCACAGGATTTCACTCATGTGGAATTTAAGAAACAAATCATGGGCGCCTGGGTGGCTCAGTTGGTTAAGTGACTGCCTTCGGCTCAGGTCATGATCCTGGAGACCCGGGATCGAGTCCCACATCGGGTGCCTGCTCGGCGGGAAGCCTGCTTCTCCTTCTCTCACTCCCCCTGCTTGTGTTCCCTCTCTGGCTATGTTTCTCTCTGTCAAATAAATAAAATCCTTAAAAAAAAAAAAAAAAAAAAAAAAAAAAAAAAAAAAAAAGAAAAGAAAAGAAAAGAAACAAACCAAATGAGCAAAAGAAAAGAGAGAAAGAGAGAGACCAAGAAACAGACTCTTAACCATAGAAAACACACTGATGGTTACCAGAGAGGAAGTAGGTGGGAGATGAGGTGAAACAGGTGATAGGCATTCAGGAATGCACTCATCCTATTTAGCCCTGGGTAATGTATGGAAGTTGAATCACCATGTTGTACACCTGAAACTAATACTGCACTGTACATTAACTATATTGGAATTGAAAAAAAAATACGAGGACTAAGGGTTGACCACAAAATTTGCCAACCAGGACATATACATACATTTCAGTCTCATTCATCTCATCTGCAAAATAGGGATAATGACAGCACCCATTTTATGAAGCTGTGTGAGGATTATATACAATAATAATACATGTAAGCACGTAGCATAATGCCAGGAACAGAGGAAGAGTTCGGTAATGGGCAAGTACTTTTACAGAACACTAAGCAGCTTGGATCATAGACTTTATATTTTATTGAACACAGGATGCCTCTCAACTCTATGAGAACAAATTTGGCTCAAGAAGAGTCTAGTGTGAATGGAAAAATGCAGAAATGATTACAGCCCAGGGGAGAAGCTAGAACCAGAGACAATGAAGAGTAACATATCTTGGGTAGGGCAATTCTCATCCTTGGATTACACAATTCATATGACTTTGTGTTTTATCCTATTTCACAACTAGTAACCATGCACTTTTTAAACATTAGTTAAGGTTTGGAAAGCACTTGGAAATAACAAATTTCCATTAAGGACAAATGGTATATAAAGTTTCGCTATCTAAATAAGCTTAATATCACAAGTTAAAATTGCGTTCTTCTCTCTTACACTAGGAGAACAGGTATTTCTTGCTTTATATAATGTGTAACTCCACAATTTTACAAAGA
Organism: Spilogale gracilis; assembly: GCA_004023965.1. Lineage (NCBI taxonomy): Eukaryota > Metazoa > Chordata > Mammalia > Carnivora > Mephitidae > Spilogale > Spilogale gracilis. Next base: position 163,413 of record PITA01001735.1, read on the forward strand.
GCCCTTTTCAATTCTTCGCATAAATAACAATAGACTTATACAGTACTTGTGGCCTGTGATATATGTATTCCATTTTACTAATTTTGTAGTCTCTGACCTTATGGTCCTCGTATGATTTCTTCTAATTTTTTTCTCTCCTCACCAGATTTTAAATTAGCTATGTGGTTCATTCATGGTAAATATCTTAAACAATAGCATATCTTACATAACAGTTAAAACCAACTTGTTCTATTAGAAGTATATCCTGATAACTAAGTACTAGGTAGATGTTTTCCAAGACAGCATGATCATATGGAAGTTAGATTCTGGATGAAGTGTGATAAAAACAATTTTTAGTACTGTAATAGTTGGCTGAGAGTTTGTCCTTAAATAATGCATTACCATGAATCATTTCTTTCTCTTTGAATTTTTAGAGTTTTTATGGACCCTCTAGTCTCTTAAATTCTATATTCATTTTTACTTACTACTTTCATCTAGTATTGAGATAAATATTTTTCTTCTTAAGTTTTCTACTTTTCAAATTTAAAAAAAAACAAAACACTGATTTCAGGAGGACTTTCCCTAAGCATTCTTTCATAGCATTCTTGTGCTCATTTTCTATCTTAACATTTATCCAGGAAATTTGGTTTGGGAAGCAAAACACGTTTTCACTTACATAGGTCTGGAAAGACCACCAAAAGACTAAAAGTAATGGTTCACTTGTAAGAAATTGTGAATTATAGCAAACTTATTTGGTCAAATATATAGCTTATGTCTTATCAACTTATTTCTAGGTAAAGTTTTTATTTTAAAATAAATTCAGAACTGATATGGTGATGGAAAACTCAGATAAATCAGTTTTTGAAAATGCAAAGCCAGCTGGAATTAACCTCCTCTAGATTTCTCCAACTACTCTAGATTTTTGAAAATTTAAAAAACAAAACTGAAGGCAGTGAGCTCAAAGAACAGAATGTAAATATCTAGTGAGTCCACACTCCACTCAATGAATCAATGAATCCCTATGGGGATTACAGTAAGTTGGCAGTTCACATGCCTTTACTTTATACATATTGTGCACTGAGCATTTCAAATTACTGATTTCTTCAGTGATAGCTGGTCATTTCTAAACAGGGAATTTCAGGTTATGGATGTTTTTTTAAAAATGAAAACTATTCTAATCTTTGTAAAAGCCAGAAATCTAACATGAAATGATTTACTATAAATTTCATTCAATCATTTTGCTAATCCACTGGGAAAATAACTAAATTTTTTTAAACGACTTTTTTTTTCACAGCTAAAAAATAATAACCACTAACACTGAGAATGTGATAATCACATATTTGGTGGTATATTTAGTTCTTGACTCCACAGATGGGAGAAGGAAGCAAGGAGCAGTACTCACTAATGTTTTTCATCAGCCTTTCCTCACTCCCCTGCTGAGAATACTGTCACTTAAAAATTCAAAGAGGGCCAAAATTTTGGTTAATTTAAGTATTTCTGAATAACAGTACACTTCAGCCTCACAGAAGGAAAACTGTTCTGTGGACATAAACTCTCTAGAGAAAATGAGTATTTTATTATTAGTTGAATAACATTCATTTTTTAGTTGACATTTCCTGAAAATCAGGTCATGTCTCCTTAATGCCTAGCTTTAACCAGTTCTTTTTCATTTAAAGGTCATTTAAGCCATTCTTTGGCTATTCAGGTAGAAGTATTAATACAGTATATTATGCCAGAGGAAAACTTTAAAGTTCTATTTACTTTCTCACTTCTAGAAACACAAAAAGAACTTACAACTATTCCACAGTTCCCACTGGGGACAGAGTTCTACCCGCAGGGTTTCAGCTGGAACTTGAGTTAGGCTAATTTTCAACTCAGCACTTCCTTTATTCATCCTCTCCCTTCTCCTCCTGCCTTCTTTACTTGCTCCTACCATAGTTGGCTGTTTACAGGCTCATGTCTTCAAATGAGGCTACAGATGTTGGGCAACTCAAAATCCATGGTGTCTTAATCTGCATGTGCTTTACCCTTGAGGATAGCTCAAATATCTGCTGAAAATATGCTAAATTTTGCAACAACTTTTTTTTAAAGATTTTATTTATTTATTTGACACAGAGCGAGAGCACAAGTAGGCAGAAAGGCAGGCAGAGAGAGAAGAGGAAACAGGCTCCCTGTGGAGCAGAGAGCCCGATGCAAGCCTCGATCCCAGGACCCTAGGACCACGACCTGAGCTTAAGGCAGAGGCTTTAACCCACTGAGCCACCCAGGCGCCCTCAACTTCTTAAAGGAAGATCATAAATTCCTGCTTTCTTATCTCTCAGATTTAAAATTCCAATTTTTTAAGTATGTCCATGTTCCACCATCTCTGCCTTTGGTCTTTGAAGACTGCTAAAACATTACTTTTCCCTATTCTCAGGGAAACAGACTTATGGCTTCTTTGTTAGACACAGAGAACATATCATGAGTAGATGACAATCTTCAGGCCTATAGAGTTGGTTACAAAGCCAAACACTCTTAATGTCTTTATACTACATCAGGTTAACAAAAACAAAAGCAGAGGATATATGATTACTCCCTGATGATCTAGATTTACCCTAGGAGCATGGTTTCTTTAACACTTTTCAGCCACTGTCACACCAGATCAAAAGTGAGTCTTAGCACCCAGCAGTAGCTGGTTAGGTGTTCTCTCTGCACCTCCCAGAAACTACTGCTTCCCTCTGCCTTTTTCAGCTCTCACTCTAATTCTTGGTACCGGGTTTGTTTTCTGCTCAAATCACACTACCTTGCCATTACTGCCTCCCTTGCTCTTTGCCTTAATGTCTCCTTTGGGTGTTCTTGTCCGACAGAAATCTAGAAATTCCAGCAGCAAAAGTAGACACGTGGGCATTAAATGGCCAAACAGAGTTAGTGAAATGCAAGATTTCTGGTCCCAGGTGCAGTCTCTGAAGGAGTGGAATATCTCATCTTTCAACCAAAGGTTTGTTTTTCTATCTGGTTATAGGCCCTTCCATCAGAATACAGAAGTTACATTTCTCCTATGTGGCCCACAGAAGTCATAGCCATATATATCCATGACAGGCAAAAACCCCAGTGAGTATGTATGTGTTCTTTCAAACTATCTGAAACTACTTCTGACATAGGAACTAACCCTCAGGAAAGGAGAGTCTACCCCACAGCATTGCCATTTAGAAAGCAATTTTAAGTCCAGCCATTTATTTAGTCATTTTATGACACTGTTTTCATCTAATGAGGAAACAGAATGCAAAGATCTTAAAGATGCTATGTCTACATTGTCATAAGCCCAAAAAGAATGTTGAGGAGCCACTCAGGACGTTCTCACCCTTTGTTCAGACCCCATCCATTATTCCTCTTAATGGTTATCATGTTTTCAAAATACCAATGAAGTCCTTCCATGGAAAACTTCCTAGGCCTGGAGATGTGCTGTCATCTCAGGTGATAATCTACCACCCACACACCGTACCCCTGCCCTGGCTCATATCCATATAATAATTCTCAAAGTGCTACTATAATCGACCCTTCCCTATTCTAAGCATTGCTCAAGCTAGAGAGCAGTTGCAACTCTAACCTGGAAAACAGTTCTTTCTGTTTATCCTAGTCTCTATAACCTGTCCTCATATAGTCTTAATTTCTAAACTTCTTAGATGCACCTGTAGGGCTCATCACTGGCGGTAGACACCTGTACCCTCAGGCAGCACATGCTTCTGTTCTGTTGTTTCGCAGCACAAGAAATGATCTCGGAAAAGTAATGACCCACTGGGAAGGCATAAGTAAACTTACATAATGAGCAATCTGATACTCTTCTCTACATATAGAATAAGGTATTTTAAGAAGTCAAGTGGGTTTGAGTATTTAAACTCTGAACAGCTCTCCAAATTTAAAGCAATATTCTATATATGCAAGTTAAAATTAACTTAGAGGCTTGTTTTCAATGGCTGCTTCCTGCCTGTGGAGTATAGAAAGTATTTTAACCACTTAGTTCTAAAAGCATACATAGATGGAAGAGCTTTAATGTGATACCAAAAGAAACATAAAAGAAATAAATGAAAGGATGACACTGTGATGATAAGAAATAGTTGGTTGCAAGACCTTTCAAGTAGATTATGCAGAAACTGACAAAGCTTCTGTTTATATTCCAAAAATTATCCACTAAGCAGATTTCTATCCCCATGGTAAGAAAAAGTATTGAAAATGAGGTCAGTAGGTCTGAGCACAGGTAAATTATAGCATTCTCTGCCTTCTTCAGGTAATTTCAGAGAAAATATAATTCTTTATCTATCACACTAACATTGATGAAACTAATTATAAGCAAAGAATTATAGACCCTTCTCAACTGACTGATAAACTTTCAAATGAGTGCAAGTGTCCTGATAACATCTCTGACCTAGGGTTTCCTCGCTTCTGCTTTCACCTTTTAGGGGACAAGAAATCTATTCCCACATATTACACACCAAAAGTGTCTTCCCTTTAACTCTCAGTCAACATTGTGATAGAAAATAAGAATACACTCTTTGCCACAGAGTAGCTCCTGAAATGTATACAACAGTATCAGTCAGCACCAAGTCATTGAAGTTTAGACAATCACTCAGTTCCCTTAACTATTTCTCAGATAAAAATGGTTCCTGGACTTTTTAACATCTTAACAAATGACTCAACATTTAACAAACTTCTATTTTATTTGACATTTCTTTGAAGTGGAATTCAGGATAGCATGGTCAGTCCCTCGGCTTATATACAATACAGCAGCCAATCAGGAGGCTGTTCACGTGCAGCCAAGAGTCCTTGTTACTCAACTGGAAGGCGCTCGTTAGTTGTTTACCACAGTTCTGGCGGTACGTGGCGATCTGCCAGCCGCCATTTTGTGAACACTTATGTAGCCAAGGGATGGGGTCCCGGGCACCCCGACACCCCGACACCTCCTGCTTGTACATACTCTCTCTCTCTTTCTCTCCCTCCCTCTCTGAAATACATAAATCTCAAAAAAAAAAAGAAGAAGAAGAAGAAGTGAGACTCAGAAATAATCTATGTGTGGTCTGTGAACAGACTGTTCACTGATCAGTGAACAACCAGTTAGGAATTATTAAGTTGATCTGGAATCCTACACATATGAATTTAATCAAAGATTGCATTAGTTTTATTTTAGTAACTGTGAGATACCAGACAACATATATAATGTTCTCTAACCTTGGTTCTTGACACAGAGTTCCTAAATCCTCTGGCATTTCCTGGATAATAGGAATTATTTTGTTGTTCTAATGTGGGTACTCTGGGTGGGCTTCTGGATGGAGGGTGGTCAACAGAAAAAATCAACACATAATTGGAAGCTTGGAATTTTCAGCACTTCCCCACCATCCACTCTGGAATTCTCCAGAGAGGGGACAAGGACTAGAAATGGAGTTAATAATTGATCATCCCTATGTGAGGAAGCCTCCACAAGAATCCTAAAAGTGTGGGTTTGGAGAGCTTCCAGGTTAGCAAACATAGCCATTTACCAGGAGGGTAGTGTATCCTGACTGTAGAGGACAGAAGCTCCTGTGTTCAAGACCTTACCAGACCCCGCCCTGCATATCTCTTCCTCTGACTATTAATCTGGATTCTTTACCATATCCTTTAATAAACTAGTAAACCCAATTCCTGAGTTCTCTGAGCCATACTAAGGAATTCATTGAACCTGAGGAGGAGATTATGGGAATTTGTAGCCTTCACAGACAGAAGTTGTAGGTAACCCGAGGATCTACTACTTGGGATTAGCATCTGAAGTGGGGGGGTGACTTGAGGAACTGAGTCCTTAACATGTGGGATCTGATGCTATCTCCAAGTAAGTACTTTCAGAATTGAATTAAGTTATAGGACACCCATTTGGTGTCAGCAAACTGCCTGGTGTCAGAAATCTCACACATCTGGTGTCAGAAATATTGTGACTGTGGCAGTTGTATGAATAAAGGACAAACTGAGGAGGGGGTCTGGAGGTTTCTCCAAGTCAATAACCTAGGTGTAACTTACTGTTTTGTGAGTTTCTCTCCTAATAAAACACTTGGATCATTTTCATCTGGCATGCTGTGAAATGGCATTTCTAAAACTTGCAACCCATTTTTTTTTTCTATGAATCCTTTCTTAGTAGTTTAGGGTTTTCATCTCCTTCCTTTCTGATTGTAAGGGGCAATTCCAGATCTGCACACACTTCACACTTATTTCTACCATTTGAGACAACCAGTCCTCATTCCCTTCCCCACCAATCTTGGGATAAGTTGGGGTAGCCAATGAATTGACTAAACGAGGAAATGGGCATGTGTTCCAAAGTCCCCCTCTTTTTAAACTGGAAAGAAAGAGATGATATTCTTATCAAGTGGTGAAACTATGTGAACTATGTGGTGCCCGAACCATCAGCATAGTGTGCCTTGTATGAATAAAACTAGTCTGTGAAATGAACTCTGTGATGAAAAGCAAGACCCGCTTTGGCCACATTCAAAATCCTGCTTGAACTGTCCCTAAAGTTTAGCTATATGCTTCCTTAGGTTCTCCATAGGTACATGAGCTAATAAATTCATAAAGAAAAAGAAAAGCCACTTTGCAAAAAAAAAAAAAAAAAAAAAAAAACAAGTTCTAAGTTAAATACAGATTTTTCTATATAAAGTTTTTACTTATTCCTCATGCTCAACTTTGGTCTTATAGTAGCTTCTACCACTGCTATAACATAAACGTGGTGCCTTAAACAATACAAATTGATTATCTTACGGTTCTGTACGTCGGAAATCCTACATAAGTCTCATTGGCTTGAAGATGTTGACAGAGCTGATGAGGAAACAGAAGGCTGGCTGAGTCTTTCTTGGTCATTGGCTCTGGACTTCACTCTACTCAGCCTCACTTATATTCCAAAACCACATCAAAGCTGTGTTCCTTTCTGGAAGCTTTGGGGGAGAATATTTTCTTAACTTTTCTAGCATCTAGAGACCATCTGCACCTCTTGACTCAATTCTCCCTTCATCTTCAAAGGCAGCAACCCTGTCTCTCTGTGACCATCTCCTTGAGTCACTTCTCTCTCTGACCCTGACCTTAAATGGGAAAGGTTCTTTTAAGGATCTGTGATTAAGTGGGACCTGTCTGATTAATCCAGAATAATCTCCTCATCTCAAAGTCCTTAATTTTAAGCACAAATACAAAGTCTTTTTTGTCATCTAATGAAACATATTCACAGGTTCTGGAAGTTTAGGCATGAGCATCTTGGGAGGACATGAGGGGTATTATTCTACCTACCACTAAAAATGAGACCAGCATTCCATCTCTCACACAATTCCATCCAGCAATAAAAATATATTAAACAGGAGAAGCCAGATATTCTCCACATTAATAGCTGACTGTTAATCAACATTATTTGGGAACAATTGTTTAATTTAAAATGACTCCTTCAAGATTGTTTTTTCTGGAAAGGAAATTTCTGCTCCTTTTATCTTTTTTTCTGAAGATGAGCTTGAAGATCCTATTGATTTATCCAGCATACACTCGGAATGTAATCTTTGATATGTAAAATTAAAAGCATTCTCATACCCACATCCTTGAAGCCCGAGGCTGCTATCATTCCTGAGTGTAGACAGTAAACACAGCATCTCTTTGTTTTACTAATTGCTTTGTTTCCCCAAGCTGCTAGCACAACATCTGCCAGGCCTGAACACACTCCTTCCGCACATCACAGAACCACGGCTGGCCAGATAAACGACCTACACTCCATGGTGTAAGGGCCAAGTACTTCCCAGGCACTCAGCAGGCAGCTTTCAAGAGGCAAAGCCTTAAGTAGAAATGAAGTTGAAACCCCTTCCCTCCCCAATCTTCCCAATGGTTATGGCGTTGTTGATTCTGTTATGATCTCACATTGTCTGCAATTTTATTGATCTTGTTTTTCAATAGAACTGTTAAAGATTACAATCCTCAGATAGGCAGAATGTGGGCAGATGCTCATATGCTCACACACAGTTCTGCCAAGATATTTTTACATCTTTCTGCACATAAAACAAAATGAAGACATGTGTTATAGATGCATGCTACTGGTAACCCCCCGAAGAAGGGAGTTTATTGTATGCTCATTTCCTGGATGAAGTATTAAAACAACTCTACCTAGAAAAAAGAACAGCACTTCCAAAATAAAAGAGATTTGCTTCTGAGGCACCTTATAAAACATTCCTAATTACTAAAACCCATTGAGATGGCAGTTTGGGTCATCATAGCCAAATGCCATCCCTGCTATTTTCTAATTCAATACAAACTTCTCATCATATCTACTGGTTAAGCATCAAAATATAAAATGCTGGGGCGCCTGGGTGGCTCAGTTGGTTGAGCGACTGCCTTCAGCCCAGGTCATGATCCCGGAGACCCGGGATCGAGCCCCACATCGGGCTCCCTGCTTGGCAAGAAGCCTGCTTCTCCCTCTCTCACTCCCCCTGCTTGTGTTCCCTTCCTGGCTGTGTTTCTCTCTGTCAAATAAATAAAATCTTTTAAAAAAAAGAAAAAGAAAAAGCCCATTTCAAATATGTCATAAAAGAAAGAGAAGTAAGCAAAAAAACAAACTCGGAGAAGACTGGAAATAAATTGCCTCAAGAAAAATGCTAAAAAGGAAAAACTACAAAATGATAGCCTTACCTTGGGAGACTTAGGCAGACCCACAGCCCTGTTTTCCGCTAAGGTGAGTGGTGTTAACTTTGTTTCCTCCACTGAGGGATGTTTGGGAGGGCGAGGTGGGGGGTGGGAGAAAGAGCCTTCATATCTTCGCATCATGTAATACTGTTCTTCGGTGATCTCTTCAACCAGAGTCCTGACTAGAACTGAACCTGTGTCTTTAGAAAAACTATTAACTAACTGAACAGTCATATTTAAGCGGCTGACAGGAATTTCCCAACACTCGTTGGGATTGGCAAAGTCACTTATGAGTAAATAAGAGTCTGTGATAGCTTCCTCCAACCGCAGTCCAGGTGTAGCAGCCAAAATGTCTTCTTCAACAGAAAGATCTCTCACAGATACCTTCACGTTGAAGGGCAAGTGGAACTGTGCACAGAGCTCAGAAATCTGATACTGTTTCTTATCATGAATCACCTCTACGAAACCTCCTTCCATGTACAAAGGGAGCAGTGTTGCCTCATAGGATTTTTTGAGGATTTTTTCACAGACCAGAACATTCACCACTTTTTTGATTCCCTCACAAAGGACTGCAGTCGTCTGTGAGTGATGCACTACGAACTGGTCCCCGACACATACGGATGGCAGCTCGTCATGAGGCGGATGAAAGGCTTTGGTGGCCACCACGTGGAGAGGTTCCTTATCACTCTTTGCTATCTCAAGGTCATAGGCAGTTGGGAACTCCCGAGGTCGCCGCTTGAATTTGCCTTTATAGCTAGTTGGAATCAAGAAGTGCCTTTTAGGAAAATTGCTTCGAATTTCTGAAGCTAAGATCCTCGATGCCTGGTACTTTTTGTGGATCACAATGGTTTTCCCAGGCTGTAAAATGCTTCTGGACAGCCTGTTTCCCTGAGGGGGCTCTATGACTTCAGCCACTACGGGGAACTCTTTACTGGTCATTTCGAAGAGATCTTGTGTGGATAATAGTTGAAGAAACCAGTTGGCATCATAACTGTCAGTGATGTCTTTCACTTCAACATCTAAACTGGGGAGGATGCGGACTATATCCTTTCGGACTGAAAGAAAAAAAAAGACTATGACATTTTGTCCATCAAAATGTTGCTCTGAGATAGAATCCCTACTGGGTGTCATAGATAAATTCCACTTAAAAAAATCATATTTTCATGATAGAACATTTCTTATGTGTGACTTCCTTTTTTCACATTTTAAAATGAAGTAGATCATATGTAAAATCAACACCCTTAAGCTCGATGCTCAGCTTAAAAAGGAGATATTAACCTGTCCCTTGGAGCCCTAAGAAGCTTATCAAAATTTTATCCACCTCACTACAACCTAAGGATAACCATTCTCCTGATTCTAGAGTTAATCATTTTCCTGTTTTTTAAATAGTTTTATCTCGCATTTTATATATATATGTGTGTGTGTGTGTGTGTGTGTGTGTGTGTGTGTGTGTGTGTTTATCCTGTTTTCAGAAGGCTTATAACATCATTTGAAGTCATGCTCTGGGGCTCCAGCCATTACCTATGAAATTATCTTAGAAGAAAGTTTCAGTACTTTAAATAAGAACCCTTCCTGCATAAGGCCCAAGACATACATTCCTTACACAAAAGTCAATGCTCTTGCAGAACAACACTGCTAGATCATGGGATATAAGGTACTGAAGATTAATAAATGGAAGTGAACAAGAAGATGCAAGTGCTTTCTAATGTGGAAGTTATTCTTTCTTGCTGATATTCCATTAACCTGGATAGAAAATGAGTGTCACAGGATGGGTCATAGTCAGGGGAGCCATTCAGGAGCCTTAGGTATGCTGGTGAGATACTTACCAATGTATTCTTTGCCTAATGTGGCACTGGGGACTAATAAATCTCAAATTCTTTCTAAGTACCCACTATCCTAGAAGTCTTTGTTTGAGACTACAGACACTTAAAATATTGTCCTAAAATTATTTATCTGCTGTCCATGCACTATCCCACCTAGATTGTTATAATGGTCTTGAATTAGAAATAAAGTTACTATTAACGGAGTTGTATAATGGCTTATATCTTCTTGACAGTTTCCTGCCATGTGTGTTTCATAGCATTTTCACGATCCACTGTTGTTTCCCAGTATCTCCAGCCATCCTTCTGTCAACACCCTTTCTCCTTTGCATGCTTTTGAAAACAAATAATTTGGAAGATTTTGAAAGCAGAATTTCCTCTTTAAAAGCATTACCTATGTTATTACTTTTTATATTGTTAACTTTATGCAGCATCTGGAAACTATAACTTTATAATTTGTGTCATATTACTTGCACATGCTGTGTAACAGAGTTCCTGAAGGCATAACATGAAAAAGCATTATTTTATATTCTTGAATACAGAACAGAAAAAAGAAGAAAAAATCAATGGTTGTCTATAGGATGAAAATCTGTAAAAATGCTTCATTTAAAAAAAATAAAAAGAAGGCTAAAAGAACACTTCTTACCTTCATCAATTCATTGTAAAAAGTTTAGCATATCCAAACTTTTTTTGAAAATATTTTATTTATTTATTTGACAGAGAGAGAGAGGCAGTAAGCGTGCATGAGTGCACAAGCAGGGGAGCAGCAGAGGGAGAGAGAGAAGCATGCTCTTTGCCAAGCAGGGAGCCCGATGTGGGACTGGATCCCAGGACACTGGGATTATGATCTGAGCCAAAGACAGTCACTAACTGACTGAGCTACCCAGGTGTTCCACATACCCAAACTTTTAAGATCATTGCCACAGGCTTCCCTGCATCTAAAGGTAATTTTAAAAACTCTAAGATCTCAGCAAGTTGGATAGAAATGAATGAGGTTTAAGAACTGGAGCACAGGCACTAAGTAAGCATCATAGTCTCATGCCATTTCTCAAGTTGAGAGAACAGCTAAACATTGGTAGAACAGATGTCATTAAGGATTTTCTGGAGGCTCTAAATTGATCCATCAGAACACAGGGACCCTAAGGTAACCCAGGTCCCAATCTATATTTGGGCACTACAGGTATTGTGGTTATAAGAATTTATGATTATTTTGTTGACTAATATGTCCCAATGTCTCAAGTGGTGCCTGGTATAGTAGGTACTCAATAAGTGAATTGAATAAATGAAAAACTATTGCAAGAACAATGTCCTTGATTGAGCATTAAAGAATGTAATCTGTTAACTAAGTAGAGTTCCACATAAAATTTCATTGGGAAAAAAATTTCTACTGCTAATACTCCTGCTATACATTGTAGAAGGTATTATATACATCGTTTAAAACATGCCCCTATAGGTTGTAGTTTATCTTACTCAATGGCTTATTCGGTGCAATAAAGATTTTTACTTTCACTATTTAATGTCTATAAAACAACAATCTAGACATTTTTAAGGTATAAAAATAACCACAATGAATGTGCCTTAGTAGATTCAATAAGGAAAAATAGTGCATGTAGTGAAAATCAACAACTCTTCTTTGATCCATCAGAGAACTGAGGTTACAGGGCAAAACCATCACTCCCAAAATGAGAGAAATAGATGAATATGGACTTACTGCTTATTGGCAGCAGAATACACCACTGGATTCAACAACTAGTAAGAACACTTTAAGAGTAATTGACTACTTGCTGGAGAGAAAGCCTAGACAAGCTTAAGAGAGAAAACTGCTGGCTCCACATTCAGGAGGATTCCCCCCACACTTTCTTGATTATTCCCAAGAGCCCTACCAAATTATCAGGGTGAAGATCAGAGAAAAATCCCCTCATGCCTCTGGCAGAGTAATAGAAAAAGTCACAGCATTCAGTTTTCCGTAAAAAAAGGTCTGTCCTCAAGGAAAACTATTTTGCCACAGCCTAACCAACTTGGGTTTTACTAGAGTTTAACTGATGTAGGGGAAGGGAAATACCCAACTATAACCTCCTCTATCTTTCCACATGGGGGAAGGGAAATACCCAGCTCCAGCCCCCACTTGCCATATTCTGCCTCCCCTAAGGAGGCATCTGAGAAGCACTTGTGAAGGTAATAGGGTACAGGGCCACTAAAAGACTCAGACCTACATACAGGAGTACAGGAGTATAGAATGCATCTCTTCCCTATACCTTACTAACCATATCAACAGGGCTCCTGTATAATAACAGGAGATTATAACTGAAGCATTTATACTTCTGTTCAAGAAGTGGTCTCTAGGGAAAGATAACAGAGGAGACAAAAAACAAAAACACTGAATAAAATTTTAGCCTCTGACATCTATACATATAGAAAACAGTAAATACAGACTGACAGCTAGATAAACATAAAAAACCTCACATTAAAGGCTTATTTGCCTCAGTTTCTTTTATCTAATATATCATGTCTGCTTTAAACAAAAAACTACAAAGTATATTAAAAGGCAAAAAGACAAGCAAACAAACAAACATAAAAAGCAGTATAGTCTGAAGAAACAAAAGCCAAACTCAGATATGCAGAGATTTTGGAATTTTAAGACTGGAAATTTAGAATATGATTAATATATTAAGAACTCTACTGGAAGAAAATGGCAGAAAAGATGGGTAATGTTGGCGCGCCTGGGTGGCTCAGTTGGTTAAGGGACTGCCTTCGGCTCAGGTCATGATCCCGGAGACCCGGGATGGAGTCCCACATCGGGCTCCCTGCTCGGCGGGAAGCCTGCTTCTCCCGCTCTCACTCCCCCTGCTTGTGTTCCCTCTCTGGCTGTGTTTCTCTCTGTCAAATAATAAATAAAATCTTAAAAACAAAACAAAACAAAACAAAAGATGGGTAATGTAAACAGAGAGATGGAAACTTTTGTAGAAAATTAAAAGGAAATGCTAGGTATTAAAAAAACATAGTAACAGATATGAAGAATGACTTTAACGAGTTCATCACTTGACCAGACATGGCTAAGGAAAGAATCAGTGAGCCTGAAGATATACCAAGATATATCAATAGAAACTTCCCTACCTGAACAAGAAAAAGAATGAAAAAAATGGAACAGGATATCTAAGCACCGTGGGTTAACTACAAAAGGTGTAGCACACACCACAGGGATGCCAAAAGGAAAACAAGAGAGAAAGGAACAGAAACAATATTGAAGTAATAATGGTGGAGGATTTTCCAAAATTGAGGAGCTCAAGAACAGCAAGCATGATAAATACCAAAAAACCTACACTGAGGCATATCATAGTCAAAGTATAGAAAATAAGAGAGAGAGAGAGAGAGAGAGAGAGCGCCTGAAGAAGCCAGAAGGGAAAAAAATCTTACCTCTAGAGGAAGGATAAAAATTAGATTGTACTTCTCTTCAGAATATTCAAGCAAGAAGAAAGGGTCATAATTAAAGTATTTAAAGGAAAAAGAATCCCACCAATTTAGTATTCTATCTCCATCAAAAATTTCTTCAAAAGTCAAGGGTGGCAGAATATGCCACCCCAAAATAAATCATTTTGGCATCAAGATTATTTTGATCTAAAGGCACTTGATAAAACAGCAGGTGGAAGAAGGATATTCTAATCTCTGCTTTTCTTCCTGAAAACAAGAGACAAAACACCCAGGTGAAAGATGCCTTCCCTATACCAAGAGAGAAGAAACATCTTTCTATAGTGAGTTAAAGCCAAGTGAATTGTGTCCAAACAGACCTTGTTAAGTAACTTATTTTCCTTTAGCCTCCTCACATACTTAGGTTTGGTTACTTCCCTGCAAGTAATAAGAATAAGAAATTCTTTTATTCAAACCAATATAAAAGCATGTAGGTTTTGCCATTTTGGGAGTCTTCATTCCCTTTTGAGGACTCCCCTTTCACATAAAACATGTAAATCCGTCTGCTTTTCTCTATTTAATCTAAGTGAGTCTAATTCTCAGGCTCAGTTAAAAAGCCTTAAGAGACTACTGTCAATTCTAGCCCTGAAGTTTCTCTCAACTGCTAGTTCCTCTGACATTATTATCTAATAATAATTCTTATATTTATTGGAAATTTTCACAAGTTTGATTTCCAAGATGATACTTATATTTTTCTCAAAAGTGTTTTCACACCTGATTGCTCAGTGATTTACTTTTTGTATCACATTATACTCTTTATAGTGATTATTAGACGCACTAATAATTTCCAAACTTTGTCTTATTCTAGGCTTTTTTTTTTAAAAGATTTTAATTATTTGACAGAGAGAAACACAGCCAGAGAAGGAACACAAGCAGGGGGAATGAGAGAGGGAGAAGTGCCCCTTATTCTAGGCTTTTAAATTAAAATTTTCTTGGGGCATCTGGGTGGCTCAATTGTTAAGCATCTGCCTTTGTCTCAGGTTATAATCCCTACGTCCTGGGATCAAGCCCCTCATCAGGCTCCCTGCTTGGCAGGAAGCCTGCTTCTCTCTCTCTCCCACTCTCTCTACTTATATTCCCTCTTTGGCTGTCTCTCTCTCTCTGTCAAATAAATAAATAAAATTTTAAAAAATTAAAATTTTATTTATAGTTCACCCATTTGGTCTCAATTTTCTTTATGACTATTCTGTGAATTATCTTTTTTTCCCCCATTTATTCAGCTTCATTTCAACTTGAAAGAAACTATACCATGAATTTCATTTTCTTAGATATTTCTTCCCTGGTTCTATTGTTGTTTGTATTTATGAATAGAGAAAGTGCCTTTTGGGTTGTTCTCTAACATTTGTAACAACAAAAAAAATAATCATCATGACTTTTACTGAGAAATTAAGAGTCATTTAAAATGAATACACTTATATTTAATATGGGCTTATTTGTAATAGTTTTCCTTTTATATTTTTATTCAATTTATAAAAGCTGTGAGAAGTGACTAACCATTTTCTTCTACTGAATGATACATGTCAACATAGTTCTCCCTGATGTTCGTGATGGTTATTATGTATCAACTTGACTAGGGTGTAGTACCCAGTTACTTAATTAAACACTATTTCTAGGTGGTTCTGCAAAGGTATTTTGCAGATGTGGTCTAAATCAGTTGACTTTGGGTAAAGAATGTTATCCTCGATAACACAGGTGAGCCTCATCTAATCATCTGAAGGCTTTAAAAGCAAGTATTGTAGTTTGCCAGAAAAGAGAAAATATTGCCTCAAACTATAGTACCAACTTCTGCCTGAGTTTACAGCCTGCCAATGTGTCCTATAAATGTTGAACTTTGTAGCCACCATAATTACATGAGTCAAGTCCTTAAAATTAACTAATTAATTATACAATATAATTATATATAATATTATAAATATCTTCTGTTTCTCTGGAGAACACTGACTGGTAAAACATTTTGAGTTGGTAGTGTAAGAATAAATAAAAACATATATAAATTGTACCTTATACTGTTAGCTGTTTGATATTTCTATTAGCAATAACATTACTTACTGAAAGGAAGAAAATGAAATGGAAGCAGACTAAAGTGTTCACTGGTTCTAAATATCATGTTAAGTCACAATATTTTCATAGGCACATTAGGAAAAACATCACTAATAAAAAATGAACTGTTATACAAATATCATCAACTTTGGTGCCCTGAAGTGAATACTCTTTCTCCTTACCTATTAAATTCATAAATATGTTATCATAATAAAATCAAATCTGGATATGGTGAGTCAGAAAACTTTCTTCTTACCTAAATAGGAACTTTGTACTATGCAGTATATATACAGAAACAAATATTTTAGTTGTTTCATTCATTAATTTATGTATTCGATTTATTCAATATTGAACACTTTATCTCATGCATTGAGAATATAAAAATAAATACATAAGAAACTGACTGATATGTTTATAAATTACTTAAAATTATGTTTTATTAAAAATACTGTTTATAAATTATACTTTTCTTTTAGCAATATTAGCAACCAGTTCTTTCAAGATTATTCTAGGTCCAAGAAATGCTCTGGGCTGGGGCTACTTTAAGTAAATAGTGAGGTTTATAGGTGAAATATGTGACTTTCCAACCCCTTTTTCTCTCAAACTTACCATGAGGGCAAAAAGAAGAAAGAGACAGAAAAAAAGAGAGTAAAATTCAGTAAATCTAGAAGCCATCTACAACTCTTACATGGAATGAAGGTAGAGCTCAGATTGAAGAATGGTCAAAAATTTGGCCAAACAGAAAAAGGAAAGCCTATGTTCCTAAGAAGCTACAGTACAATAAAAAGCTTGTCCTATGAGATCTCAAAAAGGCTCATAAGTTGGAGGCATAAGGCCCCTCTGACCTGTGGATGAGAATCTAGGGGGCTGAGAGGTTAACCGAATGGCTTAAGAATAGTTAACTCCAGGTCTCCAACTCTATTCCGGCAAAGTTAAGTACTTATCTCTACTACCTCTCTCTTTGCAGGAAACAACTGAAACAGAGTAGCAGAATCTGGAAACAGGCACAGGCCGTCAGGCGAGAGACGGGACTGAAAGCAAAGAGATTAATTCTAAATTTGTGGGGGAATGGTGAAACCCTCAGCAACTTCCCCACTCAACTACAAGAGTTTCAGAAACCCCGCAACCTATCAGAGTCTTCTCAGATGAAACTGAACAAGTCTAGAGGAAAGGCTCACAGAGCCTGAATTTAGGGAATGCTCTGACTAACAAAGCTGGCAAAATGAAACCTAAAACTCAGAAAAAAAGGGCTTGTATGTAAACAGTGCCTCATTAGTAAATTAAAAAAAAAATAGTGTCTCGTGTATAAATATGAACAAATGGCAAATAATCACCAGGCATTTCAGGAAAACAGCTAATGAGAGTGACACAGGTCAAAACTTTTTTTTTTTTTTTTTTTTTTTTTTTTTGGAGAGGAAGAGAGAATCGTAAGTGGGCTCTATGCCAGGCATGGACCCTGACTCAAGGCTCTGATGACCCTGAGATCATGACCTGAGCTGGATTCAAGAGTCAGACACTTAACCCACTGAGCCACCCAGGCACCCTAAACCATTTTTCAAAAAGCCCAAAAGAAGCAGATAAAATATAAGGAACACAGAAAAATTTAAGAAATTGTAAAATATTCTCAGAGAGATAGCTATTGTATTCTTAAAACAAGAAAACAGTAACATTTAAAAAATGATGTAAGAAATAATTCTTGGAAATTAAACACACGATAGCTGAAATTAAAAATTCATTAAAAACAGTTGGAAATGTGGTTAGGAAATTTTCCCTGAAGGTAAACCAAAGACAAGAAAGATGTAACATAGGAAAGAAAATAGTCCTAGATCAGTATGGGAGCTTCAATAAAAGATTAGAAGTTACAGAAAGGGAAAAGAGAAAAAAAAACAGCTGAAAGGAAATTATCAAAGAAATTATCTCAGAAATGAAATATCTGAGTTTCCAGACAAAAAACTGCCATCATAGTGAAAGAACAGGACCACCCAGAAGGTTTTAAATGGGAGTCCCAGGACAACCCTATTATGGATTACATGCTTTCATCCCCCAATATAAATATATTGAAACTCTACTTCCCCACTCCCCTCAAAAAAGAAAAAGAAACCCTACTCCCCAGTGTGATCATATTATTAAGAGGTGGGGCCTTCCGGAGGTGATTAGAATTTGATGAGGTTACGAGGGTGGAGCCTTCATGAAGGGGATTAGTGTTCTTCTAATGCTGCATAAAGTCAATTCCTTGAAAAATAGCACTATATTTACATTATTTAGAAATCAATTGCAAATACAAGAAAACAGGGACAAAATATTTAAAGCAGTTACCTCAAAGTAGCAGAATGTGGGGAAAATTTGGGAATGATCAAGGGCATTAAGTGTGCTGAACACTTTGTTATAAATCTTTTTACCACTATTTGACTTTTTTGACTTTGATAAATATTGAGATTATTTCTAAAAATAAAATGAAAGAAGTCTCAGAACACTAAAAGTCAAATTTTTTTGCCATTGATCATTACCTATAATTCAATATTCAGATACTGCTTTTCTGATACCATCTTTCTGTTCATGTGATTTCAACCCTCAGCTTATAAATGAGCTGATATGTCATGTATCTAAGTAAAAACTGCACCCTTACATTTTTTAAGGCATTGAAGTTTTCAGCTAAAATGAAGTGCAGCTTTTCAACTCTTGAAATTTTCATTAGGGGAAAAGTAATTATCAATCTGTACATCAAAACATAATACAATTAAAAAGTTTTAACAAGCAAGAGTTCTGATTTTTCGTAGCAACTTTAAATAGCTGACTCAATTTTTCATTTGTAAATGTTATGCATTCCATTTGCCACACTAACATAAATTTTATCTTCAGATCTTACTATGACTTATATGAGACTAGTTGTTAAAAGTCTTGGGTGGTTATTTCTATCTACTTTCCAAAAAGATAGAATGTTTACAAATCATGAAGTGCACAGTGAGAGTCAGAGGAGCTTCAGGCCTATAATGGGGATTATGACCAAGAGTTTCTAAGAACTAATATTTCATTGAAGCACATCCTGCTACTTCTTTATGATACCTAAATTTTCACATTGATAACATATTGAAAACCTAAGACCAGTAGTAGAATATGTTATATTCCTTCTTTTCTCTACTTACTATGCTCTCTTTTCAGCAAATCAATATTTCAAAGCTTTCTATAGTTTTTAATCTTTTGCATCTTGCTTTTACCCCTAGGGTTTCCCTAAACTTTTCTATACCTGCCTCAGACCTATTCTTTTTTCTTGTCACTTGAGAAAGGGAGGACTTGCAACAAGACGGTTTTCAACTATGCCTGAACTCAAGGCCATCGGAAAGTAACTTAGCAAGCGATATGTTGTTGACTTCAGGGCAAGTTTGAGTCTTTAATATAAGAAAGAATAATGTAAAACAAGACCACAAATGATTTTTTAAAATAGCCTACATTTTATACTTAGAAGAAAAATGCCTACAACAAAAATTTTTTAAATTGGACTTTTTGTGTTGGACACCTGTCCTCTATTTCCAGGGAATATTCTGCAGTCAGTACACATGTAAAGCAGTGCTATACAGCAACTGTCCTGAAATTGTTATACAACAAGAATTTTTTAAACTAATGTTAAAATAATCCCTAATAAATTAAAGATCCAAAATAACAAATCAAAATTCAATTTAAATACCATTAAAGAATGGAAATTAGACTAAAATATTTTGAAAGGGACTTTAGTTCAACCAAAGCCCTTCTTCTGGGGCCTCGGTTAGCCTGAAACCATATATAAGTCCATCTAAACAATTGTGTTAATATGTCCTGTTCATCTGTCGATGTTTATATTTAGTAAACTGTATCACCATCCAACTAGCAGATCAAGTCAGCAGCCTGTGGATCAGGTTGACCTCTTTCCTCCTTCCGACAGACCTCCAAATCTTGTTGGCTGTACTTCTTCAATACCCATTAGGAGCAAGTGTCCTGCTGATCACTATAGTGCTCACCCCCCAGTACCCTGACACACACCCAATGGCCTCATTATACTCCTCTGCCCCAGCTCCTTCCATTGAAACTCTTTATTAATTTGCCCTTTGGACAAATGTTAACCCCTTAACATGTAGGTCAAGGCTCTCCATGATGGATTCTACTACTCCACTGCATGTTTTCCTTCTTTTTTTTTTTTTAAGATTTATTTATTTATTTAGTTAGTTAGTTATTTATTTATTTAACAGAGAGAAACAGCGAGAGAGGGAACACAAGCAAGGGGAGTGAGAGAGGGAGAAGCAGGCTTCCCGCTGAGCAGGCAGCACCATGCGGGGCTCGATCCCGGGTCTCCGTGATCATGACCTGAGCAGATGTTAACCCCTTAACATGTAGGTCAAGGCTCTCCATGATGGATTCTACTACTCCACTGCATGTTTTCCTTCTTTTTTTTTTT
>PITA01001736.1:0-138607 GCA_004023965.1 Spilogale gracilis
ATTTTTTGATGTGTTCATCTTCTTTTTGGGTGTTGAGTTTGAGTAGTTCTTTATAGATCTTGGATACCAGCCCTTTGTCTGTAGTGTCATTTGCAAATATCTTCTCCCATTCTGTGGGTTGCCTCTTTGTTTTGTTGATTGTTTCCTTTGCTGTACAGAAGCTTTTTATTTTGATGAAGTCCCAGAAGTTCATTTTCGTGAAAGTCTTA
The DNA here is from genome assembly GCA_004023965.1 of Spilogale gracilis. NCBI lineage: Eukaryota > Metazoa > Chordata > Mammalia > Carnivora > Mephitidae > Spilogale > Spilogale gracilis. The sequence continues at coordinate 210 of PITA01001736.1, forward strand.
ATAGAACAAAGACTGGGCTCTCCTAAGTAAGAAGGAATTCTGCCAGCCAACTGATTTACAGCTTGAACTTCAACTCTTCCCTGAGTCTCTACCTTGCTGATCTACCTCATCAGATTGTGAACTTGCCAAGCCTCTGTAACCTTGTAAGCAAATTCCTTAAAACAACTCTCTCTACATATAAATAAACATTTTGTTGATTCTGTTTCTCTGGAGAACTGTGACTAATACATGTGTTTATACAACAGAAATTAAAAAAAAAAAAAGCTATGCTTGTAAAAAGAATACTCAAAAGTGTTTTTACTAGCTTTATTTTAAAAAGTCCCAAACTAGAAACAATCCATAATTCCATTAAACTGAAAGCAACCTATAACTCTATCAAAAGAATGAATAATTAAGGTATAGTGTGAATATACAATGTAATGCTTCTCAGCAATAAATGGACACTACAGATATTTCAGATTACATGGATTACTTTCAAAATATTGGATAAAAGATTCATACACAGAAGAGTACATTCTGTATATCCTATTTAATAAAGTTCAAGAACAGAAAAAAATAATTTTTTAAAGATCTTTTTTATTTATTTAACAAAAAGTGAGACAGGCAGAGAAGCAGGGCAGAGAGAGAGGAGGAAGCAGACTCCCCATCCAGCAGAGAGCCTGATGTGCTTTCTGCTGGACGAGATCATGACCCAAGCCGAAGGCAGGGGCTTAACCCACTGAGCCTCCCAGGCGCCCCAGGAATTAATTTACAGTGATTGAAATGAGAACAGTGGTTGCCTACTGGGGTAAAGAGGAGGCACACATGATTAATAGGAGAAAGGGGGGATTTCTGTGTGAAGTATTTAAGATTTATGCATTTCACACAAAGAAGCATTATTTCTTTAATTTTATTTTTATTTTTTTTTAAAGATTTTATTTATTTGACAGCGAGAAACACAGCTAGAGAGGGAACACAAGCAGCGGGAGTGAGAGAGGGAGAAGCAGGCTTCCCGACGAGCAGGGAGCCCGATGTGGGACTCCATCCCGGGTCTCTGGGATCATGACCTGAGCCGAAGGCAGTCGCTCAACCAACTGAGGCACCCAGGCGCCCCAGCATTATTTCATTTAAATAAAGATGTGTATAAGTGAATATGTAAATAAGTTTTTAAAAATAAATAATATCGGAGTGGAGTGAAATTCTAAATCATGTGATCTGTTCAAGAAGACCTCATTAAGAAAGTGACTTTTGACAAAGACTTAATGGGGGAGAATCAGTGAGCCATGAGGTTATATGAAAAATTGTTCTGGTGGAGAGAACAAGAACAAATATCCCAAGGCAGGAATATGCCTAACATGTGGGAGGAGGAACAAGGAGAATGGTGTGGCCTTGGAAGAGCTAGTGCACAGGTCATGGTAAGTTCTTGTAGGATATTTTTAGCTCAGTAAAATTGATTTCAGATTTCTGACCTTCAGAACTATAAGAGAATAAATATGTATTTTTTTAAGCCGATAAGTTGGAGGTAATTTGTTACATCAACAGTAGGAAGCTATTGTATCCACATTGTGAATAGAAATCTAAAATTGCCTTGTTTTATAGAAAAATCCATCTCTTGCTTACAAGAGTCCCTTATATCCTTATCAGAAGTAGTGCTCCAAAACAAAAGGGGGTTGGGCATATTATTAATGCATCAAAGGGGACTATGTGCAGCCCTGGGAGAGGAATGTTGCTTCTATGTTGACCACTCTGGGGTTGTAAAAAAAAAAAAAAAAAAAAAAAAAATCTATGGCCCTCATAAGGAAGGATGCAAAAGTGGAAAGTAGAAAGTGAACAATCTCAGTCCTGGTATGAGTCTCTGTTCAACTGGTCCCCTTGGTTAACCACCCTCGTCTCTGCCTTCGCCAGGCCCCTTGTAATCCTGCTGCTACTGTTGACAATCCCTATATCATCAACACGTTAGTTCAGTTTGTCAAGGAACGTTTAGGGGTTGTTCAGATGATGGTCCTATGAGCCCGGTATGAGCCTATAGTGGCTGAACGCAAGGTAGAGATGCAGACCGACCCATGGTTGGGCCGTAAGTTACAAGACAAGGGAGGAATAAAAGGGTAGAGCAAGACTGACTCCATTTTGAGCAAATCCCCAGCTTAACTCCTCCCCAGAGAAACCATGTGTGAATGTAAGAATATTGCCCAACCCTGGCCTTGCCCACCCCCTGAGTTATCCAATAAAGAATACAGAAGGACAATACTAAAGTCCAAGTAAGCTGACCACATCTCACCACCAGACCCACTTGCTCCTGGCCAATCAGCATAAGCCAAAGCTGACCACATCTCACCACCAGACACACTGGCTCCTGGCCAATCAGCATAAGCTACGAACTTCACCCCACCAACTGCCCTCAGACGACTGGCTGCTGGCCAATCAGCATAAGCCACGAACTTCACCCTACAACTGCCATCAGACCTATAAAACTACTGTGCTCTTGAAACTCGAGGCTCCCTCTTTTCTCAGCATCTCACCACTGCGTTGGTGGGTGTGGGAGACTGAGCCTGAGCTAGCTCGAAAAAAGGCTCTTTGCTTTTGCATCGGACTTGGCTCCCTGGTGGTCTTTGGGGATCTCTAAATCTGGGCATAATATTTATAATGTATGGAAACTGCTACCAAAGAAAAATTGCACCAGGCAAATTAAACAGGTGAGGACCACTTAACTGAGACTATTGTAATAGTGGTCCAAACTGTAAGAATAGGGGTGAGAAGCAAAATTCAACTCTACTAAAACCAAAAGCAGGAGAGTTTTTAACCAAGGGGGTAAGCGAGTAGAAAAGAACTGATTGGTTAATTTGCTTAGCCTATCTGTGTTTGCTAATTGGTTTGTTATTTATTAAAAAAGTTAATATATACCCTCCCCTAGATGCTGGGACACAGTAGCCTTAAGTCTCTTGATCATTACATTTCAAAAGGATGACTTTCGGATCCTTGAGATATATATTCCTGGGTTGAAATCCTGGCAAGCAGCTGGAGGAAGATTTAAATTTCAAAGTGGCAGAGAAAACTTTAAAATTGCAAGTTCTCTAAAGTACAAGCCCTCAGAAAAGGGAGGTTAGTGACCTATAATCAGGAAAAAGGCTATCTAAAGCTTAGTCAAGTTGAAGGGAGCCTGAGAGCCATCTTGGTCAATGCCTATTAGTCAAAGCCAAACCAGATATTTATCTCAGTAGACTCTGCCACATACACTAATTACATTTATTCATCCTTTATATTGAAAATCTGGAAATTTTAAAATCAGGGTAATGCATGAATAGTTGCCCATAAACAACAAAACATCATTTTAAAGAAATAAATTGAATGTGCCACTTAAAGTCTTAAAATGTACACAGAAATTATTTCTATTGGAATGTGGGTTTTGTTGTTTGAACTATTAGAAAGCAGAAATACTTTACAGTTCTGGAATTATTTTATGAGTATGTTCCTTCTTAAAGTAAAAGAGACCTAGGAATAAGATAGATGTAAAAATGTTATGTACAATTAAGAAAAAAAAAAGAAAAAAGAAAATCCTAAATTAAAACGCTAGAAGAATATTGATACTTCTTAGAATAATTCTCATGTGTGCATATTAATTATCTCAATATTTGTTGAATAAATATTATGGTCCAGACCCTAAAGAAATAAAATTGCTGAGAAAAATTGCATGTCCTTAAAATATACACAAACCAACATATAAAAATAAAAAAAAAAATTGCCAGATAACTGATAAGTGACATTTTAGAGATAAGGGTGAAACAACTATAGGTCATAAAAAATAAAATATCTAACTCTGTCTCAGGGAATGAGGTAACACTTCACCGAGGAAGTAATATTTGAATGGATTTTTGAAGATGAATAGTAAACACAAAGTGGAAAGAGGATCGGAAAGCATTTTCAGGGGAAATAGCTTGTGATAATTCTTAAGATAGAATTAAAGAGCATAATTTGTCAAGATTATGGAGGGTTCACTTTGGCAGAAGGAAGACTTTGTTAACAAATAATAGAGATAAAGTCAGCTAGAGTAGTAGTAATAGCAGAGGTGGTGAGAGAAGCAAAAACACAAAGAGAAAAATATTAGAGTAGCAACAGTAGAAATAGATACCTTATCCTGAGTGCTTATGTTACATTCTAAGTGATTTCAATGCTTTATCACATTCGATTATTATATATGAAGGAGATTTCATGTCTGTTTTACTGATGAGGAGCCCAAGGTCTAGAGGAGATAGAGGATGGTTTACAAGACTGGGAAGCTGTGTGCTGTGAGAAATTTATAATGTGATCTTTAGAAACATGAAACAAATCAGAGGTCAGTATTGTTTTGTTTGTTATTGTACTGGTGTTAAGATGAGCAAATGGGTCATTTTTGTCTTTTGATAAAACAGTTTCTCTTGGAACACTAAAGATAAAATAAATTATTATTTTAAAAAGTTAAAAAAAAAAACAGTTTCATGGTGCAATATAGGTAAGACTGCAGAGTTGGCAATGAAAGGAAACTGAATGACTCTTTGCGAAGTGACCAGTACAGTGACCTAATTAATAGTTCACATGAAAGCTTATAAGATTCTTAAGCATGAGTTTCATATATTATTTATCTTTGGAATCTCAGAATTCAGTCTAGAGCAAAGCAATAGCATTCAATACATATTTTGCTGAGTTTAGCAGATATGAATAATGGACTAGAACAGTCAAACATCTACAGAAGAATGGAAAGTAGCATAACACCACATAAATTATCATTGATGCCTGCTGTGTGGCTCATGCTTAATTTTTTTATTTTTTAAACATCAGAGAAATCCTTAAGATTATTATTACAATAATCTCAGAGATGATAAAACTAAGTCTCATAAATATTCTTTGAAGGAAAGGATCATCCACCAAATCCATAGTCAACTATGGCTCGTTGTGAGTGCCCCAGCTAGTTCAGATAGTTCACATGGCAGTGACGTTATTTTAAAAGAAAGACCATAAAACGTTCAAGGACTCTTGTTGCTATCTCAGAGCGAGCACATTGTCATTTTTACCAGATTCTGTTGGTTAAAGAAGTCAACAACTCAGCCCAGTTCAGAGTGGGATAATAGATGCTACCTCTTGATGGGAGAATCTGCAGTCACATGGAAAGAGTTTAAACAGAGAAGCAAGTGAAGATTGGGGGACATTTTTTTAAATCAATCTACCCAAATGAGTGTCTTAAATTGCCCCTTCTGGCCCTGGTGGCTCTACAAGGCAAAAATAAGCAGAAATAGAAGATAGAATTCCAGAGGCTGACTTTGCATTTGCGGCCAAGTTGATCTAAAAATAGTATTTGAGGCAAAGCTGATCTGAAATATAGCCTCCTAGTTATAGAATCCCAGGTACTTTGGTAGATGGCACCTTGTACCAAGATAAAATCTGTTAGGGGAACTTCACAGTGATACCTGGAAATTTCTGCAACAATAGAGAATAAATTCACCCAATTTCTCTGCTGCAACATTATGAGTAAGTTACATACCAAAATGTGATCAACAAAAATAACTCCTTTTATCTAGCTTCCTCTGGCTTTGAACATTTGCTACAAGTTTCTCCCTTGGTACCATCATGACACAAGACCAAATCTTATGAAAATAAGTCCTATTTTCATTCATTTATTCATTCGTTTATATCTAGTCAACAGTGCCTGGCTAGTAATTCAGCAATGGGGAGATGTCCAAGTTTTATGTCATCTAAATAAGAAGAATGACATTTATGAACCAGGCTCAATCACTATTAAGACAGGTACCCCAAACCTGATACTTGACTTCCATATTGATTATAGTTATTTTTCTGTTTACCAGTGACCCAATGAAGGCAGTAACTCTAACAGTGTAGTAAAGCAAATGGCCAGAATGAAGAAGAATTTTTTTAGGAATGGTGTGGTGAGAGTGTTATTTGCATAAAAGATATATTGTAAAGAATATCAGCATTTGTTTAAAGTACATATTTGATGGATCTAGTGAAGACCAAAGGGGACATCACCAAGAAGAAGTATAATTACTGTTCAAAAGAAGAAAGGAAACTTTTTTTAAAAGATGAGGAAAATAAGAAAGCATGTGCGAGGATCTGCACAAAATTTTATTAAAAATAAAAAAGATGTTACTTGAAGTAGATGATCCCTGATGCCTGTAAGCTCAGTAGTGCAGGTAATGAGTTCATTTTCTGATGTATGATTTGGGAAGAGAATACAAGGAGTTTTACTGTAGTCAATATGACAGTTTTGAAATGGACTGGTTTGGAAACCAAAAGAAAAAAAATAAAAAGCCAAGCCAGGGGCACCAGGGAGCAGTTGAGTCTGATCAGCAAGACTTGTATGGATCTAGAGAGTTTATGGCATACATGGTTTATCAATAATGCCAAGCAGTTTCCCAAAACAAGGGCCAAAATGAAAGAGTTTAGATGACTGTTTAGAAATTTTCTATTTAGGTGAAATTAGCCAAAACACTCTGAGTGTATCATTCAATGTTGCATAAAAGTATCCTGATACTTTACAATGTAAGTGCATTATGAACACTTTCATTAGTACTCTTTCTCCCAGCTTGCCTAAAGGTTCCAGTGTGCAAATAACTCTCAGTTAGTTCTATGAAAGTGCATTTTAAGTCTTTGAGGTTTAATGCTCTAGGGTGACATTCAGTTCCTCTGAGTGGTAATTTACTAAATAGTAGGGTGGGATGCTATCTTCCTTATCCAAAGAGAGTGAACTGGAGCAAAGAATTAAGGGGCTCGTCCATATTCGGAAAGCTTATTATAGAACTGGAGCATCAGAGCTAGTGAACATAGGGCAAGAGTACTACATAAAAAAGAAAAGTGAGTTTCCCTTTGTTAATATATTATTTTCAATTGGCTAATAAAAAGGAAAATGGCATATAAAAAGCATGCAATTTTTCTAATTAGATCAGCATGATCTCTGCAGTCTTCTCCAAAAGTATTCAATACTTTGGGCTATTTAAATCCATTTAGTCCTTTTTGAAAAGAACTAAAGGGAGAACATACTTTCAATGGTGTATATAGCTTTCTTTTTATCTAGGACAAAGGAATTCTCTCATACTTATGAGGCATATTGTCTTCAAGTAACAGGGGTTTTTTTGTTGTTTTTTGTTGTTGTTGTTGTTTTGAAATACTATTCAAAAGTTGGTTATATGAGAAAATTCTAGATTTTAAATTGGCATTTTTTAGCATCAGCTTGAGCTATCCTGTCTGCCAAAATGATCCATGATCAGTGACTTTCAAAATGACTCAAACATCTCAATTCAATTGTGCTCCCCCACCCAGGCTTTTAGAAAAGCAGGAAAATTGTTTTAATATTTTGAAAGGGATCCATTAAGATGATTCCGTTTAAAACACTAAGTGGCTTAATGGTATTTTCAGTGCTACACAAAATATTCTAACCATGAAAAAAAAATTCAACTAACTACCAAAATGTAGGAGCTCATTAACTTTAAAAGATATGAACTGCATATAGAAGCCTAGTGTAGCAGCTAGGAAATTTCTAAGTAGTTAGTAGTTACTCCTTTATTTATTTATTTTTAATTTAAATGAAAATTAAATAAAACACATTATTCTAAGCATCTAATTGAAAAATAATTTTCTTGGAAAAAGGATAGTATATAAAACAGAAGTGAATGTAAAAAATTTCAGTACAGATGTAATATAAAACCTTTGCAGAAGCTTAATGTATCTAAAAAAAAAATCAGTTGAATTCCTTTGATGTGCTAAATTAAATATGCATTAATCAGGTTTGTAGGGGGCTATCATTGGGTAAGGAGTAATGTCCATAAGGATGTTACAAGTACATATAGTTTTGAATTTGTGAGTTCCATAGATGTTGCTTCTATCAATCCCTAAAAGAGACTAAACCAAAATAACACTAGGGAAATGTAATGGGTCCATAGATTGGACTCAGAGGAAGTAACTCCTAAAATCTGTCTCTTTCTGAAATTAAAGCTTTCTAAGAAGAGACTATTTCCTAGGATACTTATTTACTTTGAAAAAATAAATAATATAAGATGCTTGTCTTGATTTGTTTCTCCCAAAGATACTGTTTCCTTTACATCAAACAATGCTAATAACTAATTCTATTCAAAGGTAGTATTTTAAAAATGAAAGCTTTGATCTAGCTTTTGAGTAGAATTATAAGTACTAGAGACTACAAAAATGTATACATTTATTTTAAGGTCATTTAAATCATGTATATTTAATTTATGTTCCCACTACATTTGAAAGCAGATGCTTGAGAAATCCACAGGTAAACAAAAGAGAACAAAATACTTTCATAATGAGTTTCCACTTGTCATTCAGTATAGAAGAAAGGCAATGAGTGTGCCTGGGTAGCACAGTCTGTTAAGCCTCCAACTCTTATTTTAAGGTTGTTATCACATAGTTGTGATAACATGATTGTGATAACATGGAATCAAGCACACCACATCAGGTTCCACAGTAGATGAGAAGTCTGCATGAGATTCTTTCTCCCTCTCCCTCTCCCCCTCCCACTTCTGTTTTCTCTTTCCCTCAAAATAAATAAATAACTCTTCAAAAAAAGTAAAATAAAAAAGGTAATAGTCAACAGCTTTTGGAAGTATTTTTAGTGTTGATTGTCCTATGTTACTTTCATATAAAGCAGAGAAAAACCCATTTCAATAAATACTATTCAAAAGTTGGTTATATGAGAAAATTCTAGATTTTAAATTGGCATTTTTACTTATACAGCTACACTTAACATCAGGCCAAAAGAAGAACAATTTAAAATGGAGATTTTTTTTTTTCCCCAAAGACTAAAAAATAATAAAATAAAATGGAGATTCTTTCCATTTTCCTTAATCTATGAGATCAAATATATCAACTATAGTGTGAATGAGTAACCTAAAAGGAAAAGGATAAGCAAAGAATAAGGGCAGAATACTGAAAGTAAAGTGTTCAGGAAGGGAGGAATTTATTTTTAACATTGAAATCCTAGTAAAGTTTGAGTAAAAGCGCTAAATGGAGTTTTCTTCTATTTTCAGTAACGATTCAGTTTTCTCCTCCCTCTCTTGAAATCGCAAGTAATGTGGGATAGTAAGATTTCATGGCAACAATTTTAGACTCAATGAGTTATGTAATCAAAGATCAGAACATCTGGGGTACCTGGGTTACTCAGTTGCTTGAGTGTCCAACCCTTGATCTCAGCTCAGGTCTTCATCTCAGGGTTGTGAGTTCAAGCCATGTGTTGAGCTCCACATTGGGTCTGCAGCCTACTTAAAAAAATGTTAAACACCTGAAGATTCAAGAATTAATGGTGGGAACAAATGTCTAAAGTTGGAATTGGTCTCCCTATCAATATCAATTCACAAATTCAAATCATGTCTGAATATAGTTTTGAAAATTTTAGTCTTTCCACATGGTCTTTCAGTATATATACTGGCCATTTAATTCTGATAATCAATGCTGTTACAGTAACAACCATTGAGTCAGCCATAATTACAGAAATACATTTGGCCAAGACATTAAACATACAAATGTTAACCACAAATATTTCTCATCTGCTGCAAAAGTGAGGATGGGGGAGATGAGAAGGGAAGTGCTTTCACAGGAAGTACTATGCCATCCATTGTTGGGATACCTACTTTTATCCAGGACAATGATCAAATAGTATCTTTTTATAAAAAGAAAATAAGATCAGAGGATTGTATCAATGTCCAATGCTGTAATATAGTTATGCAAAATGTTACTTGGGGAAAACTGAATAATGGGTACAGAGATCTCTCTGTATTATTCACAATCTCATCTAAATCTCTGATTATCTTAATGAAAATTTAATCAACAATGTAAATTTTGATTGAAAATGGAGTCCGCATGCACTACATTTCACCACAGTCTATCAGATAAAATGCTGATGAGGCAAAGAATAGAAAGGCAGAGATACAAAAAAATGAGAGTCTAGAGGAAAAAGCAGCTACATGGCTACTTAAAAACACAGTGTACTAATACAGTGAAAAGAAAGAAACCAGACCACTTTCATACATCATACACAAAATAAACTCAAAGTGAATTAAAGCCTAAATGTGAGGCATGAAGTGATAAAGCTCCTAGAAGAAAACAGGTAGTAATTTATCTGACATCTAGAAACATGTTTTTAGATAATGTCACCTTAAGCAAGGGCAATGAGAACAAACCTGAATTATTGGGACTACACCAAAATAAATTTTTTAAAAAACCCTTTTGCACAGTGAAAGAAACCATCAACAACAACAAAATGGCATCCTATTGAATGGGAGACTATATTTGTAAATGATAGGTGGTAGATATCTAAGATATACAAAGAACTTATACAACTCAATACACACAGAAAACAAACAAAAAACAGTCTGATTGAAATGGGCAGAGAACCGGAATAGACATTTTTTTCCCCAAAGACGACATCCAATGGCCAACAGAGAAATGAAAGGATGTTCAACAGCACTAATAAACAGGGAAATGCAAATAAAAACCATGATGACTTTAAGGTCAACTTACACCTGTCAAAATGACTAGAATCAAAAAGATATGAACAAGTGTTGGTGAGAACCTTGAGAAGAAAGAACCTTCATGCAATATTGGTGGAAATGTAAATTGATGCGCCCACTATGAAAAACAGTATGGGACTCCTCAAAGAATTAAAAATAAAAAATTTGGTATGATCCAGTAATTCCACTACTGCATATTTATGCAAAGAAAACAAAACACTAATTTTAAAAAAATAGATGCACCCCTATGTTTATAGCACCATTATTTACATTAGTGAACATATGGAAGCAGTCCAAGGTGTCCATCAATAGAAGAATGGATAAAGAAGTTTGATATATGTATATAATGAAATATCACTCAGGCATAAAAAGGATGAGATCTTACCATTTATGAAAACATGGATGGACCTAGAGGTTATCATGCAAAGTGAAATAAGTCAGAGAAAGACAAATACTATATGGGATTTCACTTATATGTGGAATCTAAAAAACAAAACAAATGAACAAAAAATTGACCAAACAAAAAGCAGAAAGAGACCCATAAATATTGAGCTGATGGTTGCCAGAGGGGAGAAAGTGGAGGGATGAATAAAATGAGTGAAGCGGAGTGGGAGATACAGGCTTCCACTTACGGAATAAGTCATGAGGTTAAAAAGTACAGCATAGGGAATATACTTCTATGAAACTAAAAGAATTATTAATGCAAATATTAAATGTTGTGGCTATAGAATGCATAGTAAGGAAGAGCCAGCTCTCCATAATCCATTAACATCACCCAAACCCTGATGCTTCATCCCTTTGGGACCATGTTTATGAGACTTCAGGATACAGTCTTTTTTTTTTTTTTTCATACAATCTCCAAGGTTTCTCAGAACTCCATTGCACAAGCCGGTTTCTTTCTGTTTCCAAACCCACATGAAATTCCAGTATTATCAGAAGCTTATTCCTTCTCCTAGACTGGTCCTAGGAAAAACTTGCACTTGGCCTTAAAGATAGGGAGAAAAATTCCCTCAGCCTTACGCAGCCATAAACAATCCCTCTTCCTAAAGGCCCATGGACCACCCCAAATTTCGCAGATAGAATTCTGGACTTTATGACCTTCCAACTGAAGCAAGCACATTATTCAGACCTCTGGCATGCTAAAGGGAAAAAGGACTTTAATTATTTGACAATTGCTATTTTTTTCATACTCTACCTAATAGTACTCCCTTGTTTTTGTTGTTGTTGTTATTGTTGTTTTATTTCTGTTTGTTTGGGGTCAAATCATACAGTTCCAAAGTCAAATCATGATTCTCCCATTTAACTAAGTTTGCTTCTTGAGACAAGGTCCCAAACTATCAATTCATGGTTGGCATGCTACTAATAGAAACATCAATATCTATAAACTATAGTTTTTTTGTGAAGAAGAAAGCATTTAATATAGGCAAATAATTAAACATAGTATCTGACAAATATTAAGCACTAAAAGTTTAGTTATTATGGTTGTGATCATCTAAACAATGTAGAACTTTACACGTAGTACTTGATTATTTTGTTTCTATTTCAAACTTACTGTGACATTAATGATAAAAGATAAAAAGGAAGAAGAAGATAATCCTAAAAAGCCAGCATGAACAAAGATACGTGAAGTGTTTAAGATTTTTCCCTTTAGAACAACATAAAAAGAAATAAAATCCAGACACGCTAAGAAGAATTAATATTTCTTCAGGCATTTCAGCCAAGTATTTCCATAAATTTCTGAAAGAAAATGAACAAAACATTTCTACTTGAATCCATTGCAGACCCTTTAGCACAACTTCACTTTTATGTTTACCTTTCTCTTTCCAATTACAAATAGTCATTTCAACAAAGCATTTTGATCTTTTTACAAAAACTTGATATTTTTATTTGAGCTGGCAAAGTAGAACCAGGTCCCAATAACACTCTCCCTATGCCTATCATCTGACATGCTTAAGAAACAAACATGATGAATCAAGAATAAAAGGTAACTGGTCAATAAGTAAATGGATAAGATAGTTTTCTGAGATTTTGTATGGCTTGCCAATTTGAAACTTTATAGAGTCTTTCACAACACTATATACATCCTTCATAAGAACACTAAAAACTAGAATTAATTCCTGAAAATTGCCCAAGGACTTCTTTCTTGAAGAAATCATACAAAGAGCAGCCCTAGGGAAACACACTGAAGTCTCAAAGGAAGAAATAACCCCACTGTAAAACAAAAACAAAAACAAACAAACACAAACACCAAAATGCTAGTCTTAGACATGTTGGGAATTCCCTGCTTAGAAGGAAGCAAGTGATAAAAAACAGAAGGACCCCTAAGCCCAGAGCTCATTATCTCCACTGTTAAATAGAAATATAGTGACACGGAAAACAAATGAGAAGATAAGAGAGGCAAGCAGGAGGCAGAAGCAAAAGCATACTGAGAACTCCTGATGAGCATCCTTCTCTATGTCAGCTCTTCACACAGGCAGAAAAATGACCTTCTTTTAGAAAGCAAAAGTTCCCAGTGGGACAGAGGAAAGAGGATGAGCATTCAAATTAAGTGGAGTTCCCTTGCAGGGCGTCACTGTGTTTGAGGAACTACTTGAAGCCCAATGGTAATCCAGACAACATGAAGCAAGGACTATATAATACCCCCCCAAAAAAGGACAAATTTTCAAACAAATATGTTATTCAAATATAAAAGTGGCATCAACTCTTAGGATTAGCAGCTATGAGCATTTCTTCATATTAAGAAAATAAACAAACAAAAAGTAAAGCAAAAAGAACTCAAGGGAGGAATCCCATCAACTAAATGTAAAGGAACATCTCAGCTGGAAGTCAGGGAGGAATCATTGATCCATATGCTAGTCAGTCTATGGCTAAACAACTCTGAGAAATGAGACATGTCATGATCGATTTGAAGTTTAAAATTTGGTAATGTAAAAATTAAAGTGTAAGCAAAAACTATAAGTAAAGATGAAGAAGAATGTGAAGAAATACAGTTGTTTTCTAATAGCCCTGCGATGATTGTCATGAAGTCTCATCTAAATTGACTTTCAAAATGAGGACATTTATTGTCTCACACATCTATAATTCCAGTGTTAAGTGAAGCCTCCAAACAGGTACAATCAGCACCTTAATCTTGTCATCAACAACCTAGTATTTTTTTTTTGTCATTCCATTTTATAATCATTAGCATTGGCTTAATCCCAAGTCTATGTCTATCCTTGCAAGTAAGCTGCAAAGAGCTCTCCAAGTTATGTGCTTTCCTCCCAGCCCTTCATATTTGACAGTAAAGAGTCAGAACATATCTCTCCTACAATCACAAAATATTAATCCTTTCTTTCAGGAAGATTGGGTGGCATAACTCACCTATTTGCTATTAAACTAATACTTACCATTAAAAAAAAGAGGGATTTGTTGAGAGTCGTGTATAGATGAAGAAAGTTTGATGCCTAAGTGCAGATACAGCATCCTTTGTGCCACACTGTTATCTGGGACTAGTATATACACTTGCACAAAACACAGATCTGTTAGGAAGGCAGGAGGTATGCAGAAGGAATGCAGAGGTCAGAACTGATACTGGGAAGGAAACCAACAGTTTCAAGAGAAAAGGATGAAGGTGGATAAACTAAGAAACAGATTTAAGTATATTATTTAAGTCACAAATATACTAACCAAATCATAATTTTTGATAAGAAAAAACATACCAATAAAAATGGAAAGTTGAGAAAGAAATGAAAATAATAGGAAATAGTAGTATTTTAGCATTTCCATTTTTCAAAGTTATGAATTAATAACAATGAAAAATGTTCAAACAACTTGGTTAAGTAAAATATAATGTTATTGTTATAACATTGTTATTGTTATAAAGTTCAAAAGATAACAATTACATTAAACTACAGTTAAAACAGACCAATCAGCACTTTCAGTAAAAAATAATATTAAATTGTTTGGTGTTTCGTATTTATTTTTCTATATAATATCTCTTGTCCCTGTCCTTTGCTTATTTCTTAATTTGGTTATGTTTTTCTAATGCATTTGTATAAGCTCTTCTAAATTAGGAATGTAACCCTATTTTTGCCATATCCTTAAAAAAGTATTTTCTTTATTTTTTTCTCTTTTCTTTTTTTTATTGTTACTTAATTTTTTTTCCCAGTGTTCCAAGATTCATTCCCCATTCCCCACACCCAGTGCTCTATGCAATAGGTGCCCTCAGTACCCACCACCAGGCTCTTCCATCCTCCCACCCCCTCCTTCCAAGTCCCTCAGTTTGTTTCTGTGTCAAAAAAGTATTTTCCTTGTCTAGCTCTTATATTTAGATCTTTGATACATTTTGAGTTAATTTTGTATATACTTTGATTTTTTATTTATTTTTAAAATCTTGATTTCTCATGAGCTCACAGTTATACACTTTCCTATTATTTCTTTTCTGTCATATTCAGTTATTCTTGCATTTCTGTGATATATGTTTTATGAATATTATTGATTAAATATTATGATGTTTATACATTTATGACAGCTATGAATATTCCGTACTGAATCCTTTGTAACTGTAAAGTGAATCTTTTTATATGTTTTAATATTTTATACAAATTAAAGCTTGATATTAATATCATAACTTTGTCTGAAATCTGTTAGTATTCATCTGGTAAGTCTCCTTCTAATATTTTCATGTTTATTTTTTCTGCTTTATACATAATCTTTTAGGGCAAAAAGATCCATTCTTGTATTTTCTGTTTTTCTTCTATTTGTGTGTGTATGTGAATATCTGTAACTCTCTTTTAAGTAAGTGAGAATATTTAACAATTATTTATTGTTGCAATAGTAAATCGGGATTCTCCAGAGAAAAAGAAGTGATAAGACATATACAGGTAGATATCATATTTATAGAGATTTGTTATAGGAATTGATTAACATGATTATGGAGGCCAAAAGTCCCACAGATTGCTTTCTGCAAGCTGAAAAGCAGGAAAAGTGGTAGTAAAATTCAATCCAATTCTAACGGCCTAAAAAACAGGGAAGTAGATAATGTAAGTCCCAGATCAAATTAATAGTCTAAGAACTAGAGTGCAGATGTCTGAGCATGGAAATGGGTGTCTCAGTTGAAGCACAGAGCAAATTCCCCTTCCTCTGCCTTTTGTTCTAGTCTGACCCTCAATGGATGAGATGATGCCCACCTGAACTAGTGATGACCTTCTTACTCAGTCTACCAATTCAATGTTAATTTCTTCTGGAAACTCAGACATGTAAAGAAATAATGTTTCGCCAACTATCTGGTCATCTCTTAGCCCAGTAATGTTGACACATAAAATTAACCATCACATAGGGTATTAATTATGTCACTATATATTTTATCTTTTAAAAATGTTCTCTTTTTCCTTATTTTTTCATTTTGATTATGCTTTTGATTTCTTTATACATTTGTGTTTTACTTTCTCGTAATGGATTCATCTGTTTTAACTGTAATTTAATGTAATTGTTATTTTTTGAACTTTATAACAATAACATTATATTTTACTTAACCCAGTTGCTTGAACATTTTTCATTGTTAATAATTTACAACTTTGAAAAATGGAAATGCTAAAATACTACATAACTGTGATACCAAAACAGTGTGGTACTAGCATATAGACAGGCACATAGACCAATAGAATAGGCTGGAGAGCCCAGAAATAAACCCTTGTATGTTTGGTCAAATTTTTTTTACAATAATGACAAGAACATTCAATGGAAAAAGAATAGTCTTTTTAATAAATGGTGCTGGGAAACTGGATGTTCACATACAAAAGAATAAAGTTGACCCTTACCTAACACCACATACAAAAATTAACTCAAAATTTATCAACAGCCTACATATAACACCTAAAACAAAACTTTTAGAAAAATATATATGATAAAAGTTTAATGGCATTGGCTTCAGCAATGATTTCTTGTCTACAATGCTAAAGATAACAAAAGAAAAAGCAGGCAAATTGAATTTCATGAACTTTAAAAAAAATGTACATCAAAAATTTATCAACAGAATGGAAGAAAATGTCTGATAAGGGATTAATCTATGGTATATAGAGAGAACTCTTAAACTCAACAACAAAAACATGAACAACTCAGTTAAAAATGGACAAAAACCTCAGACAGTTCTCCAAAGAATATGTACAAATAGCTAAGAAGTGAAATATGCAAATCACTAATTATTAAAAAAATGGAAATTGAAACTACAATAAAATACCACCTCACACTTATTAGAATGGCTACTGTAAAGAATAGAAGAAGGAGAAGGAGGAAGAGGAGGAGGAGGAGGAAGAGGGGGAAGAGGAGGAGGAGGAGGAGGAGGAGGAGAGAAGGAAGAAAACAGTAAATAACAAGAGTTCATAAAGACAAAGAACAAATGAAACTCATGCACTGTTAATAGGAATGTAAAAAATGGTATAGCCAGTATAGCCAGCGTGGGAAATAATATGGGCAGTTCCTCAAAAAGTTAATTATGCAAATAGTATATGAATAAGCAACTTCATTTTTGAAGATACACTTCCAAAAAACTGAAAGCAGGATATTGAAAAGAAATTTGTACACCCATATTCATCACAGCATTATTCATAGTAGCTAAAATGGGGAAACAATCCAAGTGTCCATCAGTGTAGAAATGAATAAGCAAAATGTGGTATATGCATACAAAGGAATATTTTTCAGCCTTAAAAAGGAAGAATATTCTGACATGTGGGGTACAAGATAGATAAACCTTGAAAATATTAATCTGTGTGAAATATGCTAGTCACAAAAAGACTCTGATTCCATTTATATGCTACACTTAGAACGATAAAAATCACAGAAAAAGAAAGTAGAATGGTGGTTGCCAGGGACTGGAAAGAAGAGGAAAATGAAGAGTTATTTTTTAATGGGCATATAGTTGCAGTTTTATAAGATGGAAAAAGTTCTGGAGATTGAATGGTGGTAGAAGGTAGCCCATTATGAATGTATTTAATACCACCAAATTATACTTTTAAAAATGGTTAAAATGATGGCGCTGCCTGGGTGACTGAGTTGGTTAAGGTCTGATTCTTGCTTTCAGCTCACATCATGGTCTCAGGGTGGTGGGATTGAGCCCTGCATTGGACTCTGGACTGGTCAGGAAGTCCACTTGGGATTCTTTCCTTCTGCCCGTCCCCCCACACAAGCGCGTGCGCACGCACACACACACACACACACACACACACACACACTCTCTCTCTCTCTCTCTCTCTCTCTCTCTTTCTCAAATGTATAAATCTTAAAAAAAATAAAAATGTAAAAGTAAAACATTGTTAAAATGGTAAATTTAATGCTTGTGTATTTTACCACAATAAAAAAAATTGGGGGGAAAAAGACAATGAAGTGATTATCTTCTGTAGAGTATAAATATAAACCTATAAAAGAAATCACATATAGTGTAGTATTGTAAGGCAAGTAAGTTTCTGTATGCCTTGAGATATAATTCTAAAGATCCTAGCATACATGGACCCCAACAGCACAGGTTTTTATTTGTTGTTTACCTCTTAATATGAAGATCTAATAGGCTTTGTTAAACTATTTATGAATTGGACAGCACCCCATCTAGCATGCAGAGGGGAGTTTTCTGAAAGTGTTGGTTTTATGAAGAGGTTGAAGAAATCTATTCATGAAATATAGTACTGCAACATAACAGTATTACAAATTAACATATTACTGTATATTGTGTATGCCTGAAATATCTATGTTAACTAAATTTTTGAATTACATGTCATAGTAGCTCTCACTCCCTCTGCCAAATGAGGACACAGGGAGAAAGCAGCCACCTAAAAACCAAGGAAGCTGATCCTCACCAGATATTTAATTTGCTGGTACCTTTATGTTGGATTTTCCAGTCTCTAGAAGAGTGAGAAATAAGTGTTTGGTGTTCAAGCCACTCTGTAATATTTTTGTTATAGCAGCATGAATGAGCAAAGACAGACATCTTATTTTTTCCATTTAGACTAAAAGACCAGGTCTTTGGGACAGATAACCCAGTCTACTTGATGGACTAGCAGTAGGCCAAGAGTGCTGGAGCAGAGATCTGGCTCCTACATTTGCAGCACCTTTCCTTAAAGAACTGATTAAACTGAAAAGTGGCTTATAGAAAGTTTCAGACTCTGGCCAATTGTATTAGTCACATATCTTCCACTTAGAAAAGGAATTAGTGTTAGAGGGAACCCTCTTATACTGTTGGTGGGAATGCAAGTTGGTGCAGCCATTTTAGAAAACAGTATGGAGATTCCTCAAAAAATTAAAAATAGAGCTACCCTATGACCAGGCAATTGCACTACTGGGTATTTATCCCAAAGATACAGATGTAGTGAAAAGAAGGGCCATATGCACCCCAATGTTCCTAGCAGCAATGTCCACAATAGCCAAATTGTGGAAAGAGCTGAGATGCCCTTCAACAGATGAATAAACATGTGGCCCATATATACAATGGAATATTACTCAGCCATCAGAAGGATGAATACCTAACATTTGCATCAGCATGAATGGAACTGGAGGAGATTATGCTAAGTGAAACAAGTCAAGCAGAGAAAGTCATTTATATGGTTTCACTTACTTGTGGAACATAAAGAGTAACATGGAGGACATTAGAAGAATGAAAGGAAAAGTGAATTGGAGAAAAAAATCAAAGAGGGAGACGAACCATGAGAGACTGTGAACTCCAAGAAACAAATTGAGGGTTTTAGAGGTGAGGGGGTTGGGGGGATTGGTAAGCCTAGTGGTGGGTATTAAGGAGGGCACATATTGCATGGAGCACTGGGTGCTGGAAATAAACACAATGAATCTTGGAACACTGCACCAAAAACTAATGGTGTATTTCATGGTGACTAAAGTAACACAGTAAAATAATAATAATAATAATAATAATAATAATAATAATAATGATATAAAAATAAAATAAAAGTATATCACAAAAGAAAAAAATTAAATTTAGAATGAGGAATGGAGAATGGTGCAGAGGAAGAAGTTTTCTTCTCTTGTGGAAAGAAGTAGAAACAGAAGAGAACAAACTTCCCTGCCCTCCTCATAAATGCAAATGGCCTTCCTGTGTGCAGTTTCTAGCCCACTAGCCTGATTTTACCTGCTCTTCTCCCACTTAAGAACTATGTCATTGGTTTATAGTATATTGTGATTATAACTCAGTACTGAACAAATAGTTTTTTAAAGATTTCATTTATTTTTTGGAGAGAGAGAAGGAAAGAGAGCACTCATGCACAAGCAGGGGGAGGTAGAGAGAGAGTGGCAGAGAGAGAGAGAGAGAGAAAGGAAGAATCAGACTCCCCACTGAGCAGGAGCCCAACATGTGCCTGGATCCCAGGACCCTGAAATCATGGCCTGAGCCAAAGGCAGCCACTTAACCAACTGAGCTACTCAGGTGCCCTAATAGCAACAAACTTTTTGTAACATATGAATATTAAGTCCATCATGGGATGCTATATTATGAAAGAGTAACAAACACAAAATCAGGAAAGCTGGGCACAAATCCTCCCTCCATTATTTTCTAGATTTAATTATTTTGGCAAACAGTTAACTCTCTAAGCCTGATTTTCTTAATCTTAAAAAATAATAAAAATCAAAATATTTTTCTCACAAAAATAGTTTTTTCTTACTCCCTTACTGTGTAACCCTAAACTTCTTTACTCTAATTATAAAATAAACCGATTCCCTGCTTGGCGAGAAGCCTGTTTCTCCCTTTCTCAGTCCCCCTGCTTGTGTTCCCTCTCTAGCTGTGTTTCTCTCTGTCAAATAAATAAAGTCTTTAAAAAAAAAATTGGGGGCGCCTGGGTGGCTCAGTTGGTTAAGCAGACTGCCTTCAGCTCAGGTCATGATCCCAGAGACCCGGGATGGAGTCCCACATCGGGCTCCCTGCTCAGCGAGAAGCCTGCTTCCCCCTCTCAATCCCTCTGCTTGTGTTCCCTCTCTGGCTGTGTTTCTCTCTGTCAAATAAATAAAATATTTTTAAAAATAAAATAAAATAAAATAAAATAAAATAAAATAAAATAAAATAAACTGATTAAATATATCAATGTTTCCCAAACTTTGCTGATGATAAGAAATGGCTAGGAAGCTTGTGGAATTATAGATTCACAGGCTCTTCCAGTGGAGATTTTGACATACTATATCTTGGTTTCTTGGAAATTTACATCATTAATGAGAATTCCAAATGATTTTATCATCACAAGAAATTTAGGGAAGTGACCTAGGTTGATTTAAAATGCAAAGTTCTGGGCACCAACCTAAATATGACAACTGAAACTCCAGAGGAGATGCCTTGTAGCTATAATTTTAATCAGTGACTCATGAATTTTTGTGCTTAAGCATGATTGAGGAACACTACATTGGATGACTGGTAAGGTCTCATCCAGTTCTAACATTCTTTGAATATTACACGAACTAGACCTTAAACCAATTTTTGTAAAATTTTATAAAAAGCATCCTACACCCAAACTTTCAAGTATCTCAAATCACTCTCAACATATGAAAGGCACAGTGCCAAGTAAAGGTAGAGATTTTTTACTTCTCCTGCCATTTCTTTGTTTATAAAAAGCCTAAAGATAATATGCTGATAAGTGTGGAGGGTGGGATTTTTTTGCTTTTGTTTTTGTTTTATATGGCAGACATATTTAATCTCCATGTTCTATGCTTACTGGTCCTTCTTTCTGCAAATTCTAATCAATTCTGAGGAGGATCCTCAAATTGAGCATTTGAAATAAATCTAGGAAAACCTCTATTTCATTTTTAACACATGTGAAATCATTGAACAAATATGTTAAATTCAATTTTATGTTAAGTAAAATTGATATTTGGTATTACAAACATGAATAAAATATAGATCCTATTCTTAGAGGTCTTATAGGCTAGTAAGAAAAGAAAAAGAACATTAAAATAGTATGTAGGTAATATGATAGAAGTCTGTATACTGTGAAATTTTGTAAAGGGGAAGATTGCTATTAACACTTTGGGAGGTGGTTGTGTTGAGTTGAGTCATGAAAAACATCACAGAAAACATATGGCTTAATCTACGTCTACAAATAAAAGAAGGTAGAAGGAACATGAGGGACAAAAAAAAACATTCCACGAAAAAGTAGCAAATTATGAAAAAAGTATGTTTTATTATAGCTGATATTTTAGTTTCAAGGAATCACAGGAAGAAAATGAAGAAGACAGTAAAGTCAAGTTGAATCACATTTGTCAAAACAAAAGTGTGAACATTCTTTAGTTGAAGATGTCAAGCCATCAAACAGACGCAAGCCTACAACTAAAGTGATCAGATTTATCTTTCAGAAAGACTATTATAACAAAAAAAGAAAGAAAATAAACAAAAAGTTTACAAATTGGAGTGAGGTAGCAAAAATCAATTCAGAGACCACATCAGTAGTCCAGATAGAAGATTATAATGATTTGTTTTAAGAAGGCCATCACAGAATCTTTGGAGGAGAAAGTTCAGTTCTTTATGAATTTAGAACTAAAAAAACATGAATACCAAGTGCAAGTATAAGAGCAAAGAAATAAATGATGTAAGATTATTTCCAGATAATTTATTTTGATGATTGGATGAGTAATGGGACCATTCACTGAAATAGAAAATAGAATAGTTTATTCTAGAACAAGGATAGAAGTAAGGTTAATACAGGGGCGCCTGGGTGGCGCAGTTGGTTAAGCGACTGCCTTCGGCTCAGGTCATGATCCCGGAGACCCGGGATCGAGTCCCACATTGGGCTCCCTGTTCAGTGAGAAGCCTGCTTCTCCCTCTCTCACTCCCCCTGCTTGTGTTCCCTCTCTGGCTATGTTTCTCTCTGTCAAAATAAATAAAATCTTAAAAAAAAAAAAAAAAGAAGTAAGGTTAATACAGAGTTTAGTTCTGTTGTATAAATCTTTAGGTGGCCCAGTAGACTATTAGGAATATTTTCCTATAAACTCGGGAATAAACCCATCATTTTGAATTCAACCATTAATTAGCAGTTTATATTAAAACACTGGATACTAACTGGTATGACCATGCAGTTTATACTGGGAAACTTTGGTATAAATTTTAATACTTTACTCTTTCACATTCAAAAGAGTTCCAGATTAAATGACAAATTGTAAGGTTTCTCTAACTCTAATATATACCTCTCTAAATAAAAAGTTAAAGAAAGTGTAAGAGCAAGATCTTAAGTGTGGTTAAAGAAGTTTAATATGTTATTCTTTTTTTTTTTTTAAGATTTTATTTATTTGACAGAGAAAAACACAGCCAGAGAGGGAACACAAGCAGGAGGAGTGAGAGAGGGAGAAGCAGGCTTCCCGCTGAGCAGGGAGCCTGATGTGGGGCTCGATCCTGGGTCCTCCGGGATCATACCCTGAGCCGAAGGCAGTCGCTTAACCAACTGAGCCACCCAGGCACCCCTTAATATGTTATTCTAAGAAGTTTTGAGAGATGATTGATATTCGTAAATGATTACATTTTCAAACAAGCCATAAGGTCAATTTCAACAGCATGATTTACTTAAAGCTATGCATAGATAGGATTTCTGCTCCTAACCATGACTAAATAATTGGCATTGGATCTTCTCCGCCTTTAAAACAATTATAAAACTAGATAAAATATTTGAGTCAATTCTTTTAATATTAAAAAGCAGACACAGTATGACAGTGATTCTTGAGAAAAAAATATACAAGATGCTCTCCATGTTCACTCAAGTTCACTCCAGTTTCTTTTCTAACAACACTTCTTTCTACAGAGTAGTGAGTAGGATCCCAAGTGAAGTAGTAGTCTAGCTAAGCTGAAGAGGCAGAGATCAGAGTCCAAAGCTGCTTAAGTAACTGCAGTTGATGGGGGGTTGTGCCTGAGAAGTGAAACTTCTCAGTGGGGTGTGAGTGTTTTATAAATGAGGATTAAAATGAGTCCTGGGCCTAAGGGTTAATTGTGCTTGCCCAGGGCCAGACGTCATGAGGTGTAGAAGAAATCTGTTACAGGACTGAAATCTAATGCCAGAATTCACTGGTGAGAGACAACTGGACTTCTAGCCCAGGTCAAGAGACCTAACTAAGTAGCATACGGATTCAGCTGAGACCCCAGAAAGGCCAAACTAAAGAGTAAGAATCATACTTTAGGGTAAGGGTTGCTCTCTAAACCCAAAATCAAAATCAAAAAAAGCCTACATTACATTTTTTAATCTTTAAAAAAGTTTTTATTATTTATTTAACAGAGTGAGAGAGAGCACAAGCAAGGGGAGTGGTAGGCTGAGGATGAGAGACAAACATGTTCCCCAAGGAGGAGGGATCCCCACATGAGGCTCTAAGTGGAGCTCAATCCCAGGACCCTGGGATCATGACCTGACCTAAAGGCAGATGCTTAACCAACTGAGCCACCCAGGTGGCCCATAAAAACAGACCTACTTTAACAAAGAATAAAACTAAGCCTGACAAGACTAAAAAGATCTAGCAATACGTTGACTGCCTATCAGAATATAACTCAATACTACTAGAACAATAATATAATCCAGACAATAAACCACACAATGTCCACTCTATAGTAAAAAAACTGCTAAACACAAAAAGAAATAGAAAAGTGTGACTCATGTTCAAGGAAAAAGTGGTCAACAAAACTAAATGCCAAGAACATCCAAATGTTGGAATTGACAGGCAAGAATCCTGAGGACTTAGCCCATTTAGACATTGTGTCACGGCCATTCAGGTACAGGTACTTAACACTAAGATAATAGTAGTAATAACTAAGCATACCTACTGAGTTTACTATATGTCAAGTATTGTGCAAAATGTTATAAATACTATATATTATTTCATTGAATCCTTGTAAAAGCCCTAATGATATACATTATTATTTGTTCTTTATTATAAGTAGAAAATCTGGTATTTAGAGAGGTTAAGGAAATCACCTAATTCTATTGCAATTGAAGAAATTAGTCACCTAACATGTATGTGTACACATTTCTTGAGGTAAAATTATATGTTTGATAAAGAAAATTTCAAATAAGCATATGATGCTCTGGGAAATTCATCATCAGAAATCTTGTTGGCTA
Organism: Spilogale gracilis; assembly: GCA_004023965.1. Classification (NCBI taxonomy): domain Eukaryota; kingdom Metazoa; phylum Chordata; class Mammalia; order Carnivora; family Mephitidae; genus Spilogale; species Spilogale gracilis. The sequence continues at coordinate 24,748 of PITA01001736.1, forward strand.
AATAGCTAATTCATTAATACAGTTCTGTTTTTCTCTGTGTGAAAATGTTTCCAAAGTAGAAGAATCACCAACCTACTGAAGCAGATTGCTAGCATGGGTCCTGCAACTGCTGTAGAAAGAGACCACAGACGAAAGTGCTAGGCTTACCTAGAGTAACAGAAAATGTGGTCGCAAGGGAAATAAAGTGCACTATTACTATAGCTAATATTGAAAATCAGTTTTCATTTTACTTAAATCTACATTAAGTGCCTTAAAACTCACTAGTCAAAAATGTTGATTCTTGGGTGAAAAATGTCAGAGAACAAATGATAATAATGAACATGTCATACCTACAAATACTTAACTGTCTCAATTATCTTTAGGAATTATCTTTAGGAAGGAAGTTATAAATATACATGATGAAATTTCCTTATCACCTTCATTTTTGAAGTTCTTAAAATGAAATATCTACTACAACCCTCAGAAAATAAGCTAACGCAACAGTGGTGACTCAAGACAAGTTTTTGAAATTATCTTTACAGAAGGACAAAAGTAATCATGTCTACATCAAATTGACAAGTTGAAAAATAAGCCAGATGTGTATTCAAACTCTCATACACCCTTCTGTTGACATGATGATCTGAGAAGACATCAATGCTAATGGCACATGGAAAGAAAGTAGAATGAGTGGGGGAGGTTGGAGAAAGAAGGTCTACACTGAAGCTCCCTTTATCTCCCCAAATTTTAACACCTCCACTTTTGTTGTGACTCTACAGCTCTCTTTTTGTGGGGGAAACTTTTACAGCGCTATTTCAACATCTTGTTTGCCCAGGAAGGTATTTTTTGTTCAGGAAGTTAATTTTCTGCTGTCATGAAAAACACAATTGTCAAACAAACAAAAAAAAATGGTTTATGCTAATGCTTTTTATAGGTAACTAATCTACTGTGTACCATTTGTAAAATATTGTGCTAAGTGCTTTAGTACATCACCTAATGTAATTCTCACAACACTGTACCATTTTGGGACAATGAAGCTTGGAGAGGTTTTATGAGTTACCCTGAGACTTGAGCTAGTTAGAAATGTGACAAAAGTCGATCTGAGTCCTCAATCAAAGCCCACATTTTTATAGCTACTACCTCTTAATCATAAGACCTTCTCTTCCAGAAGTTAACTTGCAACACTAAGATTCACCAGCCTATATCTGTTCTAACATAAAAGATACCTACAAGAAATACACACAATCATAAGGATGAGTAGGAGACCTAGATACTATCAGGTCCCAGGAGCTCAGCTAATTATCAGACCAGTCAGAACACCTACAAACTCAATGGGAAATTGAAAAGAAGAGCAGAGATTCTAGCTACAGAAAAGTGACCACTTTCTGGAAGGGGGAACTATAGAGAAGTGAATCCAAGGCAAGTATGTTTTGAGTTCTTTAGTCATTCTGTAGTTTGCTATTATGTTTTCAAAAATGAGTTTACAGGGGCGCCTGGGTGGCTCAGTTGGTTAAACCACTGCCTTCAGCTCAGGTCATGATCCTGGAGTCGTAGGATCAAGTCCTACATCAAGCTCCCTACTCTGTGGGGAGTCTGCTTCTCCTTCTGACCTTCTCCCCTCTCATGCTTCTCTCACTCACTCTTTTTCTCTCAAATAAATAAATAAAATCTTTTTAAAAATTAAGTTTACAAATATGGAGTAAATGAAATATTTGCTTAATTGTGTTTTAAATCTTAAGAACAAATTATTGTCCTACTAAAATAACACTAAATGCAAAAATAGATAGAAACTGGGGCTATTTATTACCATAAAAATAAAAGCAGCATTTTAAAGGCTTAGTTCAAGTAACATAGGTTTTTTTTTAGTTTGTTGTAATTCTTTTTAATTTTAATAACTATCTATTATTTTATTTCCAGTTCTTCATACAATAGAATTTTATGCATACTTATACTATCATCTTTCTGATAGACTTTTTCAAGTCAGATTTCTGGCTCAGGAATTAATTATTTGGGTTTAAGATAAGTTATCATTTATCATTTATCATCACTTCAGAATCTGTCAATTTCTTTCTTAATAAAAATATTTTTCAATGTCTTAATATTTTTCTGAGGGACTTTATTTAAAGAGGATTGGTGGGGAGCAATTCCCAGGAGCCTCAACATCCTTTGATATTCTTTTTTTTTTTTTTAAGATTTCATTTATTCATTTGACAGAGAGAAACAGAGGTAGAGAGGGAACACAAGCAGAGGGAATGAGAAAGGGAGAAGTAGACTTCCTGCCAAGCAGGGAGCCCGATGTGGGGCTCGATCCCGGGACTCTAGGATCATGAGCCGAGCCGAAGGCAAATGCTTAATGACCGAGCCACCCAAGTGTCCCATCATCCTTTGATATTCTTACAGAATATAAGAAAGAAACAAAGTGAAAGCCAGATGAAAAAATATAATGAGGAAGAAGACAAAGGTACCAAATGCAAATGTTATGCTTCTCTGAAACTGTAATTATTTGTTGACTGACAAGAGTCATTTTGTTGTATCCTTTGAAGGGAATTACTGCTAAAAGTTAATATGTAAGCACTCTATGGAAGGAGTAAAATTTGATTTATTAAGGTTGTATTTCTCATCTCAGGCCACCATAACAAAATACCACTGATTGGATGGCTTAAATAAGAAACTTATTTACTTAACGGTTTTGGATGCTGGAAAGTCCACCATCTAGATCTGGCAGGGTCTTTTATTAACTTTCACGTATTAAAACCATCTCCACTAGTATGTTACATTGTTTTGGGGTTTTTCCCTTTATTAGTGAATTACTGGATAGCAATGTGTCTACTTGTGATTGACTCAGACTTAAGATAAAGTATTCAAGATCAAATTAATGGGGCTTTGTCTGATGAAATGAATATTTCAAAAGCTAGTGTTCTTGGGAAGAATTTGTGCCCTGAAGATAATTCCAGGTCAGAAGACCTAGAGCAATCTGATGAGGTAGGATTTCTGCTTTTGGCCATCTGAAGAGATGGGAGTCGCAAGCATCATTCACAGTGATGAAGAGGCAGCAGCATCAGCAGAGAGGTAGTGAGGTTCTGAGCAGGTAGAGTCTAGGATGGCATTGTGGGTCCTTCAGAGAGTTGGGTGAATTTAAAGCAGAAAGATAAAGCCAATAAATCCACAATCACCTTGATAGGAACACAATGAGATTTAGGTGTCAGCCACTGACACAGAAGCAGCAGCTGTGATGAAGAAAGAGAGAGAGAGAGAGAGAGACAGAGAGGAAGGAAGGGAGAGAGGGAAGGAGGGAGGAAGGAAGAAAGGAAGTGAGGAAGCAACCTCAGCTGAAAACCCAGAGAGACTTGTTCAGTAATACACAGGCAACAAAAGCTCTGAAATTGTCAGAAGCAATTAGGAGATCTTTTCAGGAAACTAAGTTCTAGCAAATAGATAGCTGGGAGTTTGGTCTTTTATAAAAAAAACAAAGAAGAATATGTTTTCCCTATTTTACATTTCAAAAGGTATATTTTATTCAGGTTACTACCCAGAATAGTTACCACATCACAGACAACTTTGGGACCCTGCCTGGTTTAAGGCATTCCTTACAAATACAGAGTAACAAGTAAACAGAGATATTTCATCAATAACACCCAAAGAGTTTAAAGACTTACGAGTTATTAAAATTGGAATTTATTACTAACACTAGTCTGGCTGAATCATAACCACTAGGCATAGGGAGCAGAAATATTTTATTTTAGCATTTTTTTTTAAGATTTATGTATTTATTGGAGACAGAGAAAATGTGCATACATGCACATGACCAGGCAGTGGGAAAGCGTGCTAGGCACAGGACTTAACCCCAGGGCACTGTGATGATTACCTGAGCCAAAATCAAGAGTCAGATACTTAAACAAAGACTGAGTCACTCCAGCACCCTTTAGTTCAGCAACTGCTTTGTTCTCATGTGGCCAGTCTGACATCTGCCTGTGAATGGGCAGGTAAAAAGGCCAATAAGGAACTCACTCTTATAGTAGACAAACCTGTAATTTCCTATAATTCAAATGATTTTTCACTGTTTTTTTAGTGTGCCCAAATAATATTTGCATTAAATGGAGATTCACTTTTAAGACTCATCTTGCCATTAGAGTAAAACTTTTAATTATGTATGCAATTGTACAAGAAAAGAACAGAACACATGGAAATGCTATATATGCATTATAACAGAATGGTATTACTGTCACAATTAAAATGAGATGACAAAATGAATTATAAGTAAAATCCTATTTATATATAGAAAAATTTTCTATACCTAGCAAAGATTACTTCTTTCTTAAAAGTTGTTTTCTAAATAGATATCATTTATAGAACAGTTCTAGTATCACAAAATTTTTTATTTAAAAATAATAGTTTAGGGGCATCTGGGTGGCTCAGTCAGTTAAGCACCTACCTTTGGCTCAGGTCATGATCCTAGAGTCTTGGGATCAGCTCCACATCAGGCTCGATGCCAAGTGGGGAATCCATTTCTCCCCTCCCTCTGCCCCTCCCCCCCACTTTGCTCTCTCACATACATAAATAAAATTTTTAATAAAATAAAATAAAAATAATAGTTTATAAAATAGTAAGGAAATATGAAAGGCTGAGATGCAAAGTATTCTTCATAATTCTGTGAAAATTTCAGTAAAAAAATCCTTATTATCAAAGATAGATTAAATACTTAATGAAAATAGTTGCTTGGCATAGCATATTTCAGACATCTTTTCCTTATTTAAGAAAATAAGTGTGATTTCTGATTTCAACAGCATGAAATAAACATTTATACTGTAAAAATAGAGGAGTTTCTCATACTGTTTTCAGTAAGTGTATTCTTCAATAGACTATCTTCATGATCTCAAGTAGTCACACTTTGATAATCAACAACTGTTTTAAGATGCATACTAGGGCACCTGGGTGGCTCAGTGGGTTAAAGCCTCTGCCTTCGGCTCAGGTCATCATCTCAGGGTCCTGGGATCGAGGCCCGCATCGGGCTCTCTGCTCAGTGGGGAGCCTGCTTCCTCCTCTCTCTCTGCCTGCCTCTCTCTGCCTACTTGCCATCTCTCTCTCTGTCAAATGAATAAATAAAATCTTTAAAAAAAAAAAAAAGATGCATACTAAATACCAGAAATTGCTGCTTTAGCTCTTTGGTCCACATTGCCTCTTGTGAACATATCTGACAGTTTCAAATCAGACATAGGAAAAGGAAGGTATATTGAAGATAATGTTACATGAGCCAACACTAAGTATAATGTTCAAAAAAGTTCATGCATGACTAACTTACACTTTTATGACAGCATTTGTCACTTCATCAAAGTGGGCAAAATATAATTTATCAGCAAATTTCCCATTAAAGAAGAAAAAATATTGAGACCATTGACTAAAGTAAGAATAAGTTATTTACTTATAAATTGTAATATAAAAACTCAAGTTGAAAAAAATATATAACATTTATTTTCTATAAACAGGCTTAGTTTTTACCTGCAGATTGGTAGAAAATACAACCAGATTCTTTCATGGAGCACCCCCACCCCCACACTCACTGGGTCTTGTCAAGATTCTGAAATCATATGAGATACAAAGTCTCTGAGAAGGAGCCTCTTATTTGCTTAGTCGTCCATGCATATGGTGGAGGTAGAGCTAAGACATGCTGGTCCAAGTTAACATGGATGCGTTCAGGTCTAGCAGCTCAGAAGGTTTGTGCCAGTGGGGAAACTGGGATCTTTTACAAGGACTGAGAAGCCTGATGCTTATAGCACCACCTCTGTGAGTAGAGATGGTCCTCTTCTGAGCCAGGTGCCTTCTTTGGATTTTTTGTGGGTAAGTCATACAGTTCTAACTGTTCAGGATACCATAAAACTATTTTTGCTCTCTTCCAAGGAAAACCCTTGCAGTGAAAGAAACACCTTTCTTTCTCAAAACCTATTCTTTTCAAGAGTTTTGAATTTGGGGCAAAAAAGCGCATAAGTTTTCAAAATGCCTTTTGCATTCAGCCCAAACAAACACCTTCCATGAAGTAATAAAACACAAAACTATTTTCTTGAGTGGAGAGAAACAGAAGAGAAAATGCAAAAAAAGAAACAAATACCTAAAACAAAAATCAATGACACATTCGATATATATTCATTTGGATTTTAAACTTCAATTGCATGAACAATATCATTAGAAACTGGAGAAATACAAATTAAAACCATATGATACCTATTAGAATGGCTTATATTAAAAAAAAAAAAAAAGGAATAAACTGATAATACCAAGAACTGGAAAGGATGCAGAGCAATTGGAACTCTCATGCACTGTTGGTAAAAATAAATTAAAAAAAAATAATGGTACAACAATTTTACCAGTTTGGAATTTTCTTATAAAGTTAAGCGTGAACTGACCTAGTCGATCAGCACCTCAATCCAGGGCATTTACTTAAGTGAAACGAAAACCTATGTTCACAACAAAACTGTATACAGATATTTACAGTGGCTGTTTTCATTGTTGCAAAAGACTAGAAACCATTGAGGCACCTGAGTGGCTCAGCTGGTTAAGCAGCTGCCTTCGGCTCAGGTCATGCTCCCCGAGACCTGGGATCGAGCCCCACATCGGGCTTCCTGCTCAGCGGGAAGCCCGCTTCTCCCTCTCTCACTCCCCCTACTTGTGTTCCCTCTCTCACTGTATTTCTCTGTCAAATAAATAAATAAAATCTTAAAAAAAAAAAAGACTAGAAACCATTCAGATATCCTTCAACTTGGAAGTGAATTAAAAAAGTGGAAATTTATACAATGGAACACTACACTGAAATAAAAAGGAATGAAGTACTGACACAGGCAATAACATAGGCTGACCTCAAAAAGTTATGTTTGATGGGGCGCCTGGGTTGTTCAGTTGGTTAAGCGACTGCCTTCAGCTCAGGTCATAATCCCGGAGACTCAGGATTGAGCCCCACATCAGGCTGCCTGCTCATCGGGAAGCCTGCTTCTCCCTCTCTCACTCCCCCTGCTTGTGTTCCCTCTCTGGCTGTATTTCTCTCTGTCAAATAAATAAAATCTTTAAAAAAATAAAGCTATGTTTGATGAAAGAAGATACAGTCAAAGTGCTATGCACTTTATTCCATTTATATAAAATTTTGGAAAAGACAAAACTATAAAAACACAAAACAGATCAATGATTGATAGGGACTAAGGATGGGGAAGTGAATCACTACATGGGAATGTGGAGGAATTTGGAAAAGTGATGAGACTGTTATATTTTGATTCTGCATGGCTGTACACATTTATCAAATTCACAAAACTATATACTAAAAAGGAAAATTGTATTACATGTAAGTCATATGTTAATAAAATGGGAAGATTTTAATTACAAAAATGTATTATGAGGAAAAAATACTAAAAGGCTTTTGGTTGGTTTCAAAAATGTAGAATGATAGCTCAAGCCCAACGTCTAAAAGTTAAGGCAAACTTATGAAAATATTAGTGAATATTTAGAATTGGGAAATGGATGACATCAGTCTTTATTTTCATTGAAATATGATATGGCAAATGATATATATTTTATATTTTCATTTTAAGAAATTAGATTTATTTACTTACAAATTAATAAATATTGTCTTCATTTTTTTTAAAGACTGTTTATTTATCATACAGAGAGAGAGTACAAGCAGGAGGAGCAGCAGGCAGACAGGAAGAAGCAGGTTCCCCACTTTGTAAGGAGCCTGATAAAGGGCTTGATCCCAGGACCTGGCGATCATGACCTGAGCTGAAAGCAATTGCTTAACTGACTGAGCCACCCAGGCATCCCTATTTCCTTCAATTTTTATTTCTTATTTTTTTTTATTTCAGTATAAGTAATTCTTTGTTTAGGGAAGAAGCCTTAGAAATTTTGGAAAAGAAGTAGTAAATTTAAAATAAAGAAAAATAAGTACTAAAGACAATCAAGGTAAAAATTTTTATTTAAAATCTTCCAGAATTTTTTGTTTTGCCATGCATTATTTTTTTGTCCTTATGAATTGATTTTTAAAGTTTAAATGTGCCTTTGTTAGATTTTATGTAAATTGTCTTTTAGCAAGGCACACACACAGACATATATAGTATATGTGCATATATAATAGTACATTTTGTAATAGGTATTTCTTATAGCAATAAATTATGAATATATACCCAAGTTTCCTATAAAATAATTTTTAATGGTTGTATGTTCTTTTAGTTGACCTCAACATAGTTTATTAAATCAATCCTCTCTTACTGGAACTATAAATATTTTCTTTCCTACTATTTTAGTGCTGAAGCCTTTATACTTGCTTGTCAAGTGCAGCTGAATATTATGGATATGATACTAAAATTGTCATAAAGAAAAAAGGAAGTAAAAACAACTGTATTAATGAGTCCATATTGTGGTTGAAATTTTTTTAAAGATTTTATTTATTTAATTGACAGAGAGAAACACAGCTAGAGAGAGAACACAAACAGAGACACGTGAGAGAGGGAGAAACAGGCTTCCTGCTGAGCAGGGAGCCTAATGTGGGGCTCCATCCCAGGACCGCTGGACCATGACCTGAAAGCAGATGCTTAACTACTGAGCCACCCAAGCCACCCAAGCGTCCCTGTGGTTGGAAATTTAATAGAGTGTAGTCACTAAAAATTTGATTAGAACAGTTTCTATTAGCTCTTGTGTGGAACCATATCTAGGAACTACTCTCAAAAATATTTCCTTTCCATTTCTTTTACTTCTTTTAGAATAAGTGTCAGAACATAATTCTTAGTCCTTGTTTTTGTTTGTTTGTTTGTTTTACCACAAAAGGAAATACATTAATGGTAAACTAATTCTGTCTTCTAGAAAGACACAAAATAGGGAGAAGAATCCATTCATTTGCTTTAGTAATAAAAATTAAGGATAATGTTTTTTAGGTTTATAGAATCTTTTCTTTCCTACCATCTGAAGAATTCCATGACTTCTTTTGTTTATCTAGTTGGAAGGTTTAAATGTACATACACATTAAAAACAGGAAGGAGAAGGAAAGAGGAAGGAAGGAAGGAAGGAAGGAAGGAAGGAAGGAAGGAAGGAAGGAAGGAAGGAAGGAAGGAAAGAATGGAGGGAGGGAATATGTTTCCTGGTCCCAAGAACCTATGTAGATTATTTTTCCCTTGAGGCATCCACCTCAAACTTAAAGATCACAGATGCTGGTAAACTAGTGTACTAAAATATTCAATATTAGTTTTCCATGATCAGTATTTGTTAAAATATTTGAATGCATTTATTTTACTCTGCTCAAACACTAACCAAATTCAAATATACCATGAGTCACTCTCTAAGGTTTATATACCATAGAAGTAAAATCAAAGAAGATATTTTTTTCCATTGGTAATCTTTTAATGATAAAAATCATTATTAAATAAACAAAGGATAGTAAAATATTGTAAATCATTTAACTAAGATTTAAATAATGAGATAAATAAGAGATGATATAAAAGATCACTAATTATAGATATTATGATAATTCCATTATAATTTCATTCAGTTAATTTATCATTGCATCATGAGCTAAATTATGTCCTCCTAATGGGGTGCAAATAAAGTTAAAAATTAAATGTGATGTGATTAACTGATAAAATGAATGTATTCTTTTTAAAAGTTTTTATTTAAATTCTAGTTAGTTAATGTACAGCACAATATTCGTTTCAGGTGCACAACCTAATAATAAAATAGGATACTTGAAATAATCCTATGCAATGTTTAAAAAAGTTTCTCACTACATTTTTAATACTTCTTTTCATAAATTTTCTCAATTATCACTTTGCCACCAGAAAAAAGCAGACTAATTTTGCTTAGATTGCATCTTTCATGGGATCAGTGACATACCCTTTATTTCAAGTTTGTACTAGCTCTTTAGTCTTGCATGATCTTTCAAAAGCAATTACAAATGATTAAATCAATTCACTGTGGTTTTTCTCCTATGATTATCTTGCCTTTTAAATTTGTGCAGGCTTAAATATTCCCAGTATTCTTTAACCTATTTCTTACAATAGACTGCTGGGCTGACAAGGCTTTTATTATATTTTAATTACACAGATTCCTCTTCTTCATATTCCTGTCTATAGGAGATATTAAAAGTTAAGAATCCCTTATTTTAATATTGTCATTATGTTCATGAATTTTCTCACTTAGAAGCCAGGCTATTTCTTCCTATCCAGAGCACAATTTCAAAATTGTTAATTATTCTCATCTATTTCATCCCATTTTATGTTGTTCTTCTTATATTTTGACAGAGAACATTTATAGATATACAAATATTTTTTTGACCACAAATATAGATTTCCCACATCTGTGTGGTAATATTCACTATCAACTTTTCTCAAGTAATTTCACCAATAAACTGAGCCACCATCATCAATCTAATTGTTCCTGGAAGAGATTTCTCTATAATAAAAAAAATGTATAAAGTAGCAATCACACAAATATCAGAAAAGAAAGTCAAGACATCACTAAAATGATTCAGGATTCCTAGGGAGACTCAGTGCATTTGATTATCTGTTCACATTAAGTGATACAATGCACTAATACTATGTAGCTCAGCAACTGGAAGCCTTTTATGCTTATCCATGGCAATGTCTGACACATGGCAGGTTCTTTACAAATAGAGGTGAAAGAATCTATGTTTACTAAACCATTCCTAATGATAGAAAGAATAGAAACTTTTATGAAAGCAATAGTTGAAGTATAGATAACCTCCCTTTCTTAAAGTCACTTGTTCATATAATGTATAATGTAACCTAATCACTTGAGTAAAACTTATCATCCACAGTCCCAGCCAATATGCAGGGTGTTTATACCAGGGGCAGATAGAGTCAGGTCCACCTGAGAATTCTGCCATCTATATAGTTCACTAATTAAAAATTCAGGAAAAAAGAATATTTATTACCCTGTATAAGCATATCTCATTTTATTGTGCTTTACTGTGCTTCACAAATACTGCCTTTCATATGAATTGAAGGTTTGTGGAAACCCTGTGTCAAGCAGGTCTATTGGCACCATTTCCAATAGCATTTGATAGTTGCAATATTTCAAACTATTTTGTTATTACATTTATTATTGTGATCTGTGATCAGTGCTCTTTGATGTTACTATTATAATTGTTTGGGGGCTCCACCAACAGGGCTCAGATAACACAAAGAACTTCACCAATAAATGTGTGTGTCCTCACTGACTCACTGATTGGTAGTTTCACCATCCCTCTTCCTCTCCTCATTCACCAAGACAACAACAATATTGAATTAGGCCAATTAACAACTCCACAGTGGCCTCTGAGTGTTCAAGTGAAAGGAAGAGTAGCATATCTCTCACTTTAAATAAAAGCTAAAAGTGAATGTGTTTAGTAAAGAAGGTGTGTCAAAAGCCAAGATTAGGCAAAAGCTAGGTCTTTTGTGTGAAATGATTGACCAAGTTGTGAATGCAAAGGAAAAGTTCTTGAAGGAAACTGAAAGTGCTACTCCAGTGAACACAGAAATAAGAAAGCAAGACAGTCTTACTGTGATATGGAGAAAGTCTGAGTGGTCTGGATAGAGGTCAAACCAGTCACAACATTCCCTTAAGCCAAAAGATGATCCAGACCAAGGCACTATCTGTCTTTGATTCCATGAAGGCTGAGAGAGATGAGGAAGCTGCAGAAGAAAAGTATGAAGCTAGCAGAGGTGGTTCATAAGGTTAAAGAAAGAAGACATCGTAGTATAGAACTTTCTGCAAGGTGAAGCATCAAGAGTACATGTAGAAGCTCACAGCAAGTTATCCAGATCCAGCTAAGATAATTAATGAAGGTGTCTACACTCAACAGCAGATTTTTTCAATGAAACAGCCTCCTCTTGAAAGAAGATGCCATCTATGTCTTTCATAACTAGAAAAGAGAAGTCAATGTCTAAATTCCAAACATAAAAGCACAGGCTGACTCTCTTGTTAGTGGCTAATGCAGCTGGTGATTTAGGTTGAAACCAATGCTCATTTACTATTCTGAAAATCCTATGAGGCCCCCCCAGTTTACTCTGCCTATGCTCTGTAAATGGAAAAAAAAGGCTTAGATGACAGTGTGTCTGTTTACAGCATGGCTTGCTAACTATTGTAAGCCTACTGTTAGGACCTACTGCTCAGAAAAAAAGGTTTCATTCAAAATTTTATTTCTTATTTGTCAATGTACCTAGTCTCCTAACCTGATGGAAATGAGATCAACATTTTCATGCCTGCTAACATGGCATCCATTCTGCAGCCTATGCATTAAGAAGTACATTCCTTAAGGTGAGAATTGCCATGGATAGTGATTCCTCTAATGAATCTGAACAAAGTGAATGGAAAACTCTCTGGAAGTAATTCACTATTCTAATGCAACTAAGAATATTTGTGATTCAAGATTGAAGCAGTGATCAAAAACCTCCCAAAAAACAAGAGCCCGAGACTTGACAGATTCCCTGGGGAATTCTACCAAACATTCAAAGAAGAATTAATACCCATTCTCCTGAAGCTGTTTCAAAAAATAGAAACAGAGGAAAACTTCTAGACTTTTTCTATGAAGCCAGCATTACTTTGATCACCAAACCATGCAAAGACCTCTTCAAAAAGGAGAATTACAGAGCAATATCCCCGATGAGGATGGATGCCAAGATTCTCAGCAATATCCTAGCTAATAGGATCCAATAATACATTAAAAGGATTATCCACCACGACCAGGTGGGATTTATCCCTGGGATGCAAGGTGGTTCAACATTTGCAAATCAATAAGAGAAGGGAGAAGAGGGGTGCCTGGGTGGCTCAGTTGGTTAAGTGACTGCCTTTGGCTCAGGTCATGATCCTGGAGACAGAATTGAGCCCTGCATCAGGCTCCCTGCTTGGCAGGAAGTCTGCTTCTCCCTCTCTCACTCCTCCTGCTTGTGTTCCCTCTCTCACTGTGTTTCTCTCTGTCAAACAAATAAATAAAATCTTAAAAAAAAAAAAGAAGGGAGAATAACCACATGGTCCTCTCAATTAATGCAGAAAAAGGATTTGACAAAATACAGCATCCATTCCTAATTAAAACTCTTCAAAGTATACTATAGAGGGATCATCCCTCAACCTCATAAAATCTATCTATGAAAAACCCACAGTGAATATCATTCTCAATGGGGAAAAACTGACAGCCTTCCCACTGAGATCAAAAACAAGACAAGGATGCCTACTCTCGTCACTGTCGCTCAACATAGTGCTAGAACTAGTCCTAGCAACAGCAATAAGACAACAGAAAGAAATAAAAGGTATTCAAATTGGCGAAGAAGAAGTTAGTCTCTCTCTTCACAGGTGACATGATTCTTTATATGGAAAACCCATAAGATTCCACCCACAAACTACTAGAACTCATACAGCAATACAGTAATGTGGCAGGGTACAAAATCAATGCACATAAATCAGTTGGTTTTCTATACACTAATAATGACAATCTAGAAAGGGAAATTAGAGAACTGATTCAATTTACTATAGCACCAAAAACCATAAGATACCTTGGAATAAGCCTAACCAAAGAGGTAAACGATCTATACTTGAAGAACCACAGAGCACTCATGAAAGAAATTGAAGAAGACACCAAAAGATGGAAGAGTATTCCATGCTCATGGATCGGAAGAATAAACATTGTTAAAATATCTATACTACCTAAAGCAGTCTATACTTTCAATGCCATCCCAATCAAAATTCCACAAGCATTTTTCAAAGTGCTGGAACAAACAATCCTAAAATTTGTAAGGAACCAGAAAAGATTCCAAATTGCTAAGGAAATGTAGAAAAAGAAAAACAAAGCTGGGAGCATCACATTACCTGATTTCAAGCTGTATTACAAAGCTGTGATCACTAAGACAGCATGGTACTGGCACAAAAACAGACACATAGACCAAAGGAACAGAGTAGAGTTCAAGAAATAGACCCTCAACTCTATGGTCAAATAATCTTTGACAAAGAAAGAAAAAAATATCCAGTGGGAAAAAAGACCTTAATGTGAGGCAGAAATATCAAAATCCTAGAGGAGAACATAGGCAGTAACCTCTTTGACATCGGCCACAGCAACTTCTTTCAAGACACGTCTCCAAAGGCAAAGGAAACAAAAGTGAAAATGAACTTTTGGAACTTTATCAAAATAAAAAGCTTCGGCACAGCAAAAGAAATAGTCAACAACAACAACAAAGGCAACCACGGAATGGGAGAAGAAATTCACAAATGACATTACAGACAAAGGGCTGATATCCAAGATCTACAAAGAACTCCTCAAACTCAACACAAAGATGATCACTTCAAGAAATGAACAAAAGACATGAGCAGACACTTCTCCACAGAAGACATACAAATGGCTAACAGACACATGAAAAAATGTTCATCATCATTAGGTGTCAGGGAAATTCAATGAAAACCAATTGAGATATCATCTTACACTACTTAGAATGGCCAAAATTAGCAAGACAGGAAACAACAAGTATTGGAGAGGATGTGCAGAAAGGGGAACCCTCTTACACAGTTGGTTGGAATGCAAGTTGGTGAAGCCACTTTGGAAAAGTGTGGAAATTCCTCAAAAAAAAAAAAAATTAAAATAGAGCCACCCTATGATCAGGCAATTTCACTACTGGGTATTTACCCCAAAGATACAGATGTAGTGAAAATAAGGACCATATGTACCCCAATGTTCATTGCAGCAATGGCCACAATCTCTGAACTGTGGAAACAGCCAAGATGCCCTTCACTAGACAAATGGATAAAGAAGATATGGTCCATATATACAATGGAATATGTCACCTCCATCAGAAAGGATGAATTCCCAACTTTTGTATCAACATGGATAGGACTGGAGGAAATTATGCTGAGTAAAATAAGCAAAGAAGGGAAAGTCAATTATCATATGGTTTCCTATACTTGTGGAGTTTAAGGAGTAACATGGAGGACATTAGGAGAAGGAAAGAAAGTGTAAGTTGGGGTAAATCAGAGAGAGAGAGATGAAGCATGAGAGACTGTGGACTCTGAGAAACAAACTGAGGGTTTGGGAAGGGAGGGGTGTGGGGGATGGGTGACCCTGGTGTTGGGTATTAAGGAGGGCATGTATCGCATGGAGCACTGGGTGTGAGGCATAAACAATGAATCTTGAAACACTGGAAAAACAAAATAAAATAAATTATTAAAAATTAAAAGAAGAAAAAATGAAAAACGAAAAATGCTGTTGGTATTTTGATAGAGATTGCATTAAATCTGTAGATTGCTTTGGGTAGTATGGACATTTTAATAATAAAAATGATTGCTGAAATGATAACTAAGTATTTCAAATATTTAATAAACTTATTTGATAAAGCAGCATCAGAGTTTGAGAGGATTGACTCTAATTTTGAAAGTTCTACTATAGGTAAAACACTATCACAGTATCACAGAGATGCCTGGGTAGCTCAGTTGGTTAGGTATCTGCTCTTGTTTTTGGCTCAGGTCATGATCTCACAGGCTCTGGGGCCAGCCCTGAGTCAGACTCCATTTTCAGCATGTCCCTCTGCCTCTCCCCTACTTAACTCTTTCTCACATGCTCTCTCTCACTCTCTCTCTTAAATAAATCTTTTTAAAAAATCAACATAAGGAGTAATATGGAGGACAGCATCACATGCTACAGAAAAATAATTCATAAAAGTAAGAGTCAACTGACATACTGACAAAAGACAACTGACAACTGACAAAAGAGTCAACTTTTTTCTTTTAAAGTATTTATTTAATTTCCAGTTAGTTACATACAGTTTAATATTAGTTTCAGATATATAATTTAGTGATTCAACACTTACATACAACATCCAATGCTCATCACAAGTACCCTCCTTAATCCCTATCATTTATTAAACCCATCCCCCCCACACACACCCCTAAAGACCATCAGATTGTTCTCTATAGTTAAGTGTCTGTTTCTTGGTTTGCCTCTTGTTTTTTTTTTTTCCCTCTACGATCATTTGTTTTGTTTCTTAAAATGCACACCATGTGAGTGAAATAATATGATATTTGACTTTCTTTGACTGAATTATCTCACTAAGCATAATTCTTTTTAGCTCAATCCATTTCATAGTAAATGCCAAGATTTTATTCTTTTTTATGCCTGAGTAATATTCCATTGGTTATATCTACCACCTCTTCTTTATCCATTCATCAATTAATGGACATTTGGGATCTTTCCATAACTTGGCTATTGTAGATAACGCTGCTAAAATATCAGAATGAATTATCCTTTCAAATTAGTGTGTGTATTCTCAGGGTAAATACCTAGTAGTACAATTGCTGGATCAAAGGATTGTTCTACTTTCAACTTTTTGAGAAATCTTCATCCTGTTTTCCAGAGTGGCTACACCAGGTTGCATTCCCACCAACAATGTAAAAGGGTTCCCATTTCTCCACATCCTCCCCAACATCTGTTGTTTCCAATGTTGTTAATTTTAGCCATTCTGAAAGGTGTGAGGTGATATCTCATTGTAGTTTTGATTTGCATTTCCCTGGTGATGAATGATGTTAAGCATCTTTTCATGTGTCTGTTGGCCACTATCTGTATGTTTGTTTGTTTGTTTGTTTGTTTGTTTGTGGAGAAATGTCTATTCATGTCTTCTGTCCATTTCTTAACATATTTGTTTTGGGGTGTTGATTTTGATAAATTCTTTATATACTTCATTTTAACCCTTTATCAGATGTCATTTGCAAATATCTTCTTCCATTCCATAGGTTGCTTTTTTGTTTCATTGTTTCCTTCACAGTGCAAAAGCTTTTTATTTTGATGACGTTCCAATAATTTCTTTTTGCTTTTGTTTTCCTGGCCTAAGAAGACATATCCAGTAAGTAGTTGCTATAGCCAGTTTTGAAGAGGTTACTGTTTGTGTTTTACGCTAGGATTTTAATGGTTTCCTGTTTCAATTTAAGTCTTTAGTCTATTTTGAACTTACTTTGGGTATGGAATGAGACAGTGGTCTAGTTTCATTTTTTGCATGTTACTGTCATGGTTTTCCAACACCATTTATTGAAGAGATTATTTCCTGCTTTGTCAAAGATTAATTGACTGGCTAGTTGTAAGAACCTTCCTGGATTACCTATTCTGTTCCATTGATCTATGTGTCTATTTTTCTGCCAATATTTTACCATCTTGATCACTGCCGCTTTGTATAATAACTTAATGTCCAGAATTTTGAAGCCTCCAGCTTTGCTTGTCTTTTTCAAGTTTGCTTTGTCTATTCAGGGTCTTTTGCGGTTCCATACAAATTTTAGAATTGTCTTTTTCCTAACCTTAGGGGAAATGCTCTCAATTTGTTTCCCTGCTGAAGATGGTATTTGCTGCATCCAAAAGGTTTTGGACCATTGTATTTTCATTTTCATTTGTTTCCATGTATTTTCTTATTTCTTTTTTGAATTCTTGGTTGACCCATTCATTATTTAGAGCATGTTATTTAACCTTCATGTATTTTTGGTCTTTCCAGATTTTTCTTGGGATTGACTTCAAGTTTCATAGTTGTATTGTCAGAAAATACTTGTTGAGGCATGATTTGGAATCTAGTATGTGATCTGTTCTCGAAAGTGCCCCCATGTGCACTTGAAAGGAATGTATATTCTGCTGCTTTGGGATAGAATGATGTAAGTGGGGTGTTAAAGTGCCCTGCTATTATTATATTATTATAAATTATTTCCCTTATATTTCTTATTGTTTTATGTATTTGGGCACTCGCATGTTGGGTGCTAAATATTTATAACTATTAGATCTTGTTGGATAGTCCCCTTTATTATAATATAGTGCCCTTCTTCATCTCTTGTTGTAGTTTTTGTTTTAAAGTCTAGTTTGCCTGTTATAAGTATAGCTACTCCAGTTATCTTTTGAGACCTATTAGCCTGATAAATTGTTCTCAATCCCCTCGCTTTAAATATGCAGATTTTCTAGGTTTAAAATGAGTCTCTTGTAGGCAGCATATAGATGGCTTCAATTTTTTTTATCCATTCTGACATAGTATGCCTTTTGATTGGACCCTTTAGTCCATTTACATTCACAGTAATAATTGATAGATATCTATTTTGTGTCATTTTATTACTCGCTTTGTCATTTTTGGAGATCTTCTCTGTTCCTTTCTTGTCTTTGTCACTTTTGGTCTTTCCACTCTGAGCCCCCTGTAATAAACACATGGAACATGATTTAGCAGTCATGAACTTGTTTCATTTTGTCTGGAGAACTCTTTATCCCTCCTTCAATTCTGAATGATAACCTTGTTTGATAGAATATTCTTGGCTGCAGATTTTCCCCATTTATCATGTTGAATATATCTGTCCCTCCTATCTGGCTTGCCAAGTCTCTGATGAGAAATCTGCAGCTAGCTTTATGGGTTTTCCCTTATATATTAAAGACTTCTTTTTTCTTATTGCTTTTAAGGTTCTTTGTTGCTATATTTTGAAAATTTAATTACATGTCTTGGTGTTGGCCTGTTTTTCTTGATTTTGTTGAAAGTTCTCTGTGTCCCCTGGATTTGGATATTTCTTTCCTCCTCCAGGTTAGGAAAGTTTTTAGCTATTATTTCCTTAAATAATTTTTTTACCCTCTTTTCTCCCCCTTCTTCTTCTGGGACTCCTATGAAATGAAGGTTATTACATTTGATCAAGTCACTGAATTCCCTGTCTATTTTCATGCTCCATAATTCT
The DNA here is from genome assembly GCA_004023965.1 of Spilogale gracilis. Lineage (NCBI taxonomy): Eukaryota > Metazoa > Chordata > Mammalia > Carnivora > Mephitidae > Spilogale > Spilogale gracilis. Next base: position 43,405 of record PITA01001736.1, read on the forward strand.
TTTTCTCTTTTGTTCAGCTTCATTATTTTCCATTATTTTGTCTTCTATATCACTTATGTGTTCCTCTGATTCTTCCAACCTTGTGTTCACGCATTAAGCCTGTTTCCAGTCTCAGTTATTGTATTTTTCATTTCTCATTCACTTTTGCCATTTTATCTCTGTAGTAAATCCCTGAAATCTTTCATTCTTCTCTCAAGACCAGCAAATATCCTCATGATTTCTGCTTTATTCTCCATCAGGCTGGATGCATTCCTCTGTCTTGGCATTTTGTCTACATTTCTGCCTTCTTCTCTGTGATAGAAAAGCCCATTGTGTTTTCTGCTCCTAAGAGTAATGTCTTTATGAAGAAGAGATCCTGTAGTGTCTTGGTCCTAAAGGTTCAGGGGGTATCTCTGGTGTGTGTTGCATGAGCTCTGCTATTCTGTTTTGGCTGCTCTATCTTTCAGGCCAGTCATTTGCAGCATCTCTCCTTGCCTACAGTGCATAGTGTTTGTTCCTTGGCCAATAAGTGGTGAATTTTAACTAGTTATGCTCCAGTATGCTTGATAAATAAGATCTGATACTTCTTTCACTATAACTAAAGCCCTGTAGAACTCTGGTCTGAAGATGTGGTATGGACAGGGGTTCCTGCTGCTCTTCTAAGGTGGGACTTGCCACACTGGGACTGAGCAAGCTTGACTGAGAGGGGAAGTCCCACCAGAGAGCAGGGAGGAGGGTTTTGATATAAGCACATTTAGCAGCCAGTGTGGGTGCTGTGTTGCTTCTCACAGGTGGCTCTGTGTTTATGCTAAGAACCAGGAGAAGGAAATGGTGCCATCCAGCTCCTTTCCCCACCAGAAAGGTGTCTTCAGAAGCACTGCCTCTCATGGAGCACCCCAAGAAGAGCAAATAATCACACTTCTGTGTGTTCTGTGCTTTCTTCAGATCTGTTTCCATGCTGTCTGCCACTCACTTGTTTGCATGTCTTCTCTCCAAGAGCAAGACAGTGATCTCAGCCAAGCTCTATCTTAGCCAAGCCTATTAAACGTTAAAACTCCAATCTTTAAGTCTTGCTGGTTGCAATAATTTATGAATATCAGCTCTTCTTATTTTCCCAGCCAATGACTTTGGGAGAATGTTCTCCTTGTGTACTCTCCTCTGTGCTCCTCTCTCTCTTACCTTCCTTTGTGACCACTCCCTTCTGTCTACAGCACCCGAGATCCATTTCTCCCCTAAGCCACATCTCTTCGCTTACTGCCTTTTCAGTGAAACTTCTCTCCCTTTAGTTTTGTATTTTGTTCTGTCAATCTTCAGGTTGATTTCTGGGATATTTAGAATGATTTGATAGCTATGTTATGTTCAAGAGATGAGATGAGCCAAGGGTCCTCCTACTCCTCTGCTATCTTATCTTCACCCACAATCATTGGTGTAAAATGTGAATGAAGCTGGCAATTCTTCAGGAATTCATTGTTTTGTTACCATAATAGAATTCATAAATAGATTAAGTCTTTGTTGTTTTTGTGATTTTACCAGACAAGTCCTCAGTTTCCCTAAATGCTGCCACCACCTGTATTCCTTAAAAATGAAATGAGAACACTGTCTTTGATCTAGTTTCTTTCTTTTTTTATTTCCATAATTACATTTTCTTCCTTATCCTTTTGCAGAACATTTACTCCCAAGTGTATTAGGATGGCATCAAAAAATGAAAAATTCATGTTCTCACATTTCTTCAAGAAAGTTGAATAAATCCAGTGTACTACCATATAAGTAAGAAACTTTAAACAGAAATGTAGCCATTTTATTTCATTTGGAATGAAGAAGTACACAAATTAATTACTTCATAGGTAAATATACAATAAAAACTAAAATGTATGGTAACATGATAGTATCTATATCTGCATGTACATACTTATGGATTTAAAATTGTATATATTTTATTAAGATAGGTCTTATTTACATCAGTGCTAAGTGATGTATCTATTGCCAGAACTACTCATCTATTCATCTGTCAACTATTAATTATGCCAGACCCTGAGTTATATGTTGTTAGTAAAATATTGAGTAAAGCAGGCAGACCCCCAATCTTCGTGGAATATACTAACAAAAGAGCATACAAAAATCAACTAGTCAGACAGTAAATATGTAATTAAAAACTGTGATAAGGGGTGCTTGGGTGGCTCAGTTGGTTAAGCGACTGCCTTCAGCTCAGGACATGATCCCAGAGACCTGGGATCGAGCCCCACATTGGGCTCCCTGGTTGGCAGGAAGCCTGCTTCTCCCTCTCTTATTCCCCCTGCTTGTGTTCCCTCTCTAGCTGTGTTTCTCTCTATCAAATAAACAAATAAAATCTCTCTATCAAATAAATAAATAAAATCTTCCTGCCGAGCAGGGAGCCTGATGTGGGACTGGATCCCGGGTCTCTGGGATCATGACCTGAGCCGAAGGCAGTCGCCCAACCAACTGAGCCACCCAGGCGCCCCATGAGGGGAGGATTTTAAAAAGAGGATAGGATTTTGATACAATGATGAAGAATGAAAGTAAACAGTACATTATCACAAAAAAATAACAGCAATTTCAGAGATTTTAAAAATAAGTTTGCATAGAATATTCTCAATGTTAAATACAGTAAGTCCTGATTTTATGTATGTGTGTGAATATTACGATTTATCAATTTACTGAAGGTCATCATAGATATAACTAATATAAAGAGACTGAAAAAGACATAAATGTATACTTCAATGATACAGCAATTTAATTAATGGACAATTAATTGTCACTGTAAATATTTTCTCTAAAGCAATTTGTATCTACATTTTATAGTAGCAGGCTTTTCCACACTCTTTGAGCTATGACACCAACATTGGCCTTATAAACACATAGACTGAATCTTCAGCAGTAGGCTAGTGGTCATCATGACTTAACCAGCCAGCTCATGTGAAAACTTTTTTTTTTCCTTTTTTATCTTTCTTTCTTACTTTTTTTTTTTTTTTTTACTCTCTCACATAGAGACTATAAATCTGGCCTAAACATCTGGGACAAACACCTCATTTGGAAGAAGAGCAGCTCTCTGTTTATATCAGCTTCCTGGGGTGTAGAATGTAGATCAAAACACAGTGGTGGCTGGCCAGCCAGGTCTAGAATTACAAAATATATTTCTCAATTAATCAGAGAGGAATAATGCAAGAAGAGGAAGTTTCTTCTTAAAGAGGTAGATGTATCATTTCAAAATTTACACTATTACACACAAATATATTATAATAAAATTCTAGTTAATTCATATAATAGTAAATACCCCCATTCATATGTTTGATGAATACCTTCAATTTTACTTAAATTTTTTCTCATTTATTCTCTCACTTACTTCAGTAAAGAAAGCAAATAAGAGACAGACTTTACCATTAGGACTCTATCAATGTAATACAGTATTGATTAATTATTGACTTTAGATTAAAAGATATTTCTTTCAAATAATTAGTGTAAAAATAGTCGTTGAAATCATTCCAGTCATATTGTTCTTGTCAGTTAACCAACATCTGTAGTGTGAGTTTCTACTCTGAAATTAACCCTAAGAAAATACTGGAATAGTACTGGATATTTATCATGGGCAAAAATACATGCACACACAGAGAAACATATAATTAGCACTGCAAAAATCAATCCCCCTTAAATAAGAACTAAGTAAAGTAAAATAATATCCATTAAACTCATTCATTGTTTCTACAATAACAAAATAATAATAATTATTCCAGTCTTAACAATCCTTATTTCTCCAAACACCAGTTGTGATCATTCACTCCTACACAGTCTAACGTGAAATGCACCAAGGTGGGATCTAGAGGAATTTTCCATCCCCTCCTTTACTTCCTTTTCTCACACATGGGCAAACATCAAATTAGCCATCAAGTCTTATTAACCTTTCTTCTATAACTTCAGTGAGAAACATCCTATACTCTCCATTCCTACAGACACTATGTTATTTAGACTATCATCTGTTTAACTTCGTTATTACAAAATACTATAGTTTTCACCTGTTCATTTTCTTCTTCTTCAAACTGTCCTTTGATCACATCAGCTCGACATTTAAGAAAGAGCAAAGTAAGAAAATAACAGAGAGAAAAATGTAAACAAAAGAAAGTCTCCCACAATTTTCACTCTGGTAGTTTAAGTTCTTAATCTAAAACAAATTTAGTAAAGCATAATAATTACCTGAGATGTCTGAAAAATCCAGAATCAGAGATTCTCAATAAAATGTTTTAGTGGAATCATAAGAATCTACTTTTTTCAGCACATATTTTAAGTAATTCTAGCACAGCTGGCCCTAGACTACACTCAGAAACTTAATCCTAAACCTTCTCTCTTTTCAGTTTTGTGAAAAATCTCCTGTAGCTAATAAAAACATATTTTCATTTTTCTGACTCTGTTACTGTGCTAGTCAGTTTGCCTAGATTTTACTTTCTACATTTCCTAATCTCCTGCTAATCTCAATTTCCACTCATTTTCATACACCCCATAATGCCTTCTCTGATTATCCCTCACCAAAAGTAATCTCTGTCTATTGTGCAGTTGGGTTTTGATTTCACATGACATTGATTTGATAGTGCCTGCATAGTTTTCTATTACTGCATAACAGTTGACCACAGCCTTAGCAGCTCAAAACAAAACAATTTATAAGCCACAGTTCTATAGATCAGAAGTCTAGCAGAGTGTGGCTGGGTTCTCTGCTCAGAGTGCAATCAAGATGTCACCTGGAGCTCAGGATCCACATTCAAGTACATTCATGTTATTGGTAGAACTCAGTTCCTTGACTTTTAGTACTGAAGTGCCCTTTTCCTTGCTGGCCTTTAGTCAGTAATACTCTCAGGTCCTTGGGGATGCATTCAGGCCCTTGTACCATAGCTCCCTCCATCTCAGTCTCCTTCATGTGGAATCCATCTCACTCTTCTATTATCTCTGACTTTCTCTACTTTTACCACTTGGAGAAAACTATCTGCTTTTAAAGGGTTCAAATGACTAGGTCAAGCCCACCTGGATAATCACCTTATCTTAAGATCAACTGTGTCATATAATATAACCTAATCACAGGAGCAAAATCTATTAAATTAATAATTCTGGAGATTATGCAGGACATATACACCAAAGAGCTGAGAAATATTAAAGGATATCTTAGCATTCAGTTACTTATTTCTCTGAGATATATATTTATTTTTCTCCTTCCTAAATATAATTTCCTGGAGAGCAAGGATAATGCATTATGCACTTTTGCATGCCACAAATCACCTGTCCTAATGCTTCACACACACCAAACATTCAATAAATAATTGCTGAATAAATGGGTTCTTTCTGTGGTAACCTCTTTCCTGAAGCATTAAATTTAAATTAACTGATAACACAGGACCTAACAAAAAATAAATATATAGGCATGCACTGAGATCTTTATTTTCTTCATGTTAGTGAAGATTAATAATACCACCTCCCAAAGTTCCTTCAGATCAGAATACAGTAAAATATCCAAAAATGAAACAGAGGAAAGACTTAAAAATAAAAATCTCATTAGTGTATCATGGTATAACTTTTGCAAACATCACAATATATGAGTAACTGAAATTCTCAATGGAAAAGAAAAAGGAGAAGGAAGAGAAATAATCTTGAACAAATAATGGGCTAAAATTTTCCAGATTTGATGAAAACCATAAACCCAAATGTCTAAAGAATTCAATAAACTCCAAGTGTAACATATATGAAGAAAATCACACAAAGCATATCATAAAGGCATTTCTTAAAATGAGTTACAAAAAAATTTTAAATGAAGAAAAATCTTTAAAGTATCCAGACTAGATTAAACTGGAAAGAAACAAAATTTGTAAATAAAAATTTTTCAACTACAAAAACATCAGAACAAAATTTTACTGACAAATTCTACCAAACATCCCTTAAGGAGGAATCAATTCCAATTCTACACAATTAAATACAGAATATTGAAGTGAAAGAAATACTATCCTACTAATTTTATATGGTCACAATTAATCTAATATCAAAACTAGAAAAAGGGGACACCTGGGTGGCTCAGTTGGTTAAGCCACTGCCTTCAGCTCAGGTCATGATCCTGGAGACCTGGGATTGAGCCCCACATCGGGCTTCCTGCTAGGCAGGAAGCCTGCTTCTCCCTCTCTCAGTCCCTCTGCTTGTGTTCCCTCTCTGGCTGTGTTTCTCTCTGTCAAATAAATAAATAAAATCTTAAAAAAAAAAAAAAAAACTAGAAAAAGGCATTGAGAGAAAGCAACAGACCACATAATTAGATGCAGAATTTCACAACAAAATAATAATAAATAAAACCTAAAAATATCTACAAATATAATACCTAATGATAAAGTGGTTTTTATCCCAGGAAAAAAAAAATGTTTAAATATTTGAAAATCAATTAAGGTAGTAATTTATAATATGCAAAAACTGAAAAAAACATATGATTTTCTCAATATGTGCATAAAAATCTTGCAACAAATTCAAGATCAATTCATGATAAAGACTTTCAACAAACTGAATAGAAGAAAACATCCTTGACCTAATATAAGGAAATTATGAAAAACTTATAACAATATCATACTTATTGGTGAATGACTGAATGCTTTCCATTATATAAAGTACCAGGAAAAAGTATCCACTCACTATTTCTAAGTGCCATGCACAGAAGGTTCTAATCAAAGCAATAAACCAAGAAAAAGCAACAAAAGTCACTGAGCTTGAAAAGAAGATGTAAATACAAAAGGTGTTTTTTCTAGATATGTGAAAAATGCCATGGGAAGTTTGATATGGAGTGCATTAAATCTGTAGATTGCTTATAGGCATTTTAACAATAATTAATTCTTCCAGTCCATGAGCATAAAATATCTTCCTATTTATTTATGTCTTCAATTTCTTTCATCAATGTCTTAGTTTTCAGTGCCCAGGTATTTCACTTCCTAGGTTAAATTTATTCTTAAGCATTTTTTGAGATTATTTTATTAATTTCTCTTTCTGATTGTTCATTGTTAGTGTATAGAAAGGCAACAGATTTCTATATATTCCTTTTGTATCCTGCAACTTTATTGGATTCGTTTATTCTGATTGTTTTTTTGATGAAGTCTTTAGCGTTTTCTATATACAGTGTCATTTCATCTATAAAAATTGACAGTTTTACTTCTTCCTTTCCAATTTGGACATCATTTCTTTTCTTTTTCTTTTTTTTTTTCCCTAATTACTATGGCTAGGACATCCAATATTGTGTTGAATAAAAGTGGTGAGAGTGGGCATCTTCGCATCATACACCCTGATCTTAGAGAAACAGCATTCAGCTTTTCATTATTGAGTATGACATTAGCAGTGTGTGTGCCTTTATTATGTTGAAGTACACTTTTTCTACCCACTTTGTTGAGAGTTCCTATCACAAATGTATGTCAGATTTTGTCAAATGCTTTTTCTGCATATATTGAGATGACCATGTGATTTTTATCATTCCCATTGGTTAATGTGGATGATACTAATTGATTTGTGGATGTTGAACCATCCTTGACTACCTGAAATAAATTGCATTGATCATGGTGTATGATCCTTTTCATGTATTATTAAATTCAGTTTGGTAATACTCTATTGAGAATTCTTTTTTTTTTTTTTTAAAAGATTTTATTTATTTGACAGAAAGAAACACAGCCAGAGAGGGAACACAAGCAGGGAGAGTGAGAGAGGGAGAAGTATGCTTCCCGCCGAGCAGGGAGCCCGATGTAGGACTCGATCCCGGGTTCCCAGGATCATGACCTGTGCGGAAGGCAGTTGCTTAACCAACTGAGCCACCCAGGTGCCCCCAAGAATTCGTTCATTTATGTACAACAGGGTTATTGTATTGTAATCTTCTTTTCTGTTTTTCTTTTCCATTCACTTTTACTGTTGTTTGGGTGAAGTTCTTGTCTGGTTCTGTTATCAGTGTAATGTTGGCCTCATAAAATGAGTTTGAAAGTATTCCTCTCCAAAGTTTTGGAAGAGTCCGAAAAGGATGTATATTAATCTACTTTGAATTTTTGATAATACTCACCAATGAAGTTATCTGGTTCTAGGTTTCTGCTGTTGAGAAGTTTTTGATTGCTGATTCAATCTCCTTACTAGTAATTGGTCTATTCAAATATTCTAGTTTTTCATGATTCACTCTTGGAGGATTGTGTTTCTATGTACTTATTTATTTCTTTTCTATTTTCAAATTTTTGGTATATAATTATTTATATTAGTTTCTTATGATCCCTCATATTTCTGTAGTATCAGTCATAATATCTCCTTTCTCATTTCTGATTTTATTTATTTTAACCTTTTCCCCTCATTTTTTTTGTGACTCTAGCTAAAAATTTGTCAATCTTGTTTATTTTTTTCAAAAAATAAGCTCTCTTATTTATATTTTTAGTCTCTATTTCATTTATTTCCCCTCTAATTTTTATTATTTCCTTCCATCTACTAACTTTGGGAAATTTGGGGGGTCTTTTTCTAATTCTTTTAGATATAAAATTAGATTGATTAATTGATAGCTTTTTTTTTTTTTTCTTGAAGTAGACCTATATTGTTACTATATTGAAGTAGACCTATATTGAATTTATCTCTTAGGTTTTTGCTACATTCCATAGATTTTGAATTATGTTGCCAAATCTCAATGTATTTCCAGATTTCCACAAAAGACTCTGGATAGTCAAAGAATCTTAAGAATAAATCTGGAGTTATAGACACTCTCTGATTTCAAACTATACCACATACCTATCATAATCAAAACAGTATGGTATTAGCACAGAACTGAAGACGTAGATCAAAGGAACAGAATAGAGAGCCCCAAAATAAATCCATACACATATAGACAAGTAATTTATGACAAAGAAGCCAAGAATATACAATGAGGAAATGATATTCTCTTCAATGAATAGTGTTGGGAACACTGGACAGCAACATGCAAAAGAATCTATCTTACACCATGCACAAGAACTAGGTCAAAATGGATAAAAGACTTGAATATAAGACTTGAAACCATAAAATTCCTGGAAGAAACCTAAGCAGTAATCTCTTTGACATCAGCATTAGAATTAACTTTTTGGACCTCATTCTAAAAGCAAAGTCAACATAAGCAAAAGCAAACAAGTGGGGCTATTTCCAAATAAAAACCTTCTGCATAGGAAAGGAAAACATCAAGAAAATGAAAAGGCAATCTTCTGAATGGGAGAAAATATTTGTAAATCCTATATCCAGTAAGAGATTAATATCTAAAATATATAAAGAACTCAAACAACTCAACAGAAAAAAATGCAGATTAAAAACTGGGCAGAGGCTCTAAATAAACATTTTCCCAAAGAAGACATACAGATAGCCAAAAGGTATATGAAAAGATTTAACATCACTAATCATTAGAGAAGTGCAAATCGAAACCACAGTGAGACATTATCTCACACTGATTAGAATGGCTATTATCAAAAAGATCAGAAGTAACACATGCTAGAGAGAATGTGGAGAAAAAGGAATCCTGTACACTGTTGGTGGGCATATAAATCAATGCAGCCACTATGAAAAACAGTATAGAGGCTCCTCAAAAAATTAAAAATAGAACTATTATATGATCAAGCAATTCCACTTCTTGATATTTATCCATTGAAAATGAAAGCACTCCTATGTTCATTACAGCATTTACATAGCCAAGATATGGAAACAATCTGTGTCCACCAGTGGATAAATGGATAGAGAAGATGTGTCACACACACACACACACACACACACACACACAGGAATATTATTTGACCATTAAAAAAAAGGAAATCTTGCCATTTGTAACAACATGAATGAACCTTGAGAATATTATAATAAGTGAAATAAATCAGAAAGACTAATACCATCTAATTTCACTTACATGTAGAATCTAAAAAGCAAAACAAACAAAACAAAACAAAACTCATAAATAGGGAGGACAGACTGGTTGTTGGTTAACAGAGGGAATTGGGAGGTGGACAAAAACGATGACGGGAGTCAATTGTACAGTGGTGGATGGTAACTATCCTTACTGTAGCCACCACTGTAGTGTGTACAAAATTCAAATTTTTATGTCGTAATCCTGAAACTAATATGTTCTACAGCAACTTTACCACAATTTTTAAAGTAAAATTTATTAGCCTAAAAAATTATCATATTTAGAAAACTAAAAGAATATGCAACAAAGCAGTAAGAAATGATAAGTGATTATAGCAATGTGAGAGGATGCAAGAACAATATATGAAAATCGATTTTATTCATAAAACTTAAACAATTAGAAATCAAAGTGTGGAAAATGTTTTCACTTACAATCAGATCAGAAATTATTGAAAAATAAAGATAAATCTTATAAAACATACAAGACCTGTACACTGAAAATTGTAGAACATTTCTAAGAGAAATAAATACATAGAGAAACATAATGTTAAATGTTTTCATGAATCAGAATATTCAATATTGTTCAGATATCATTTCTCTACATACTAATCCACAAATACCATTAAATCCTGGTCAACATTCCAGTTGGATTTTTTTCCCCAGAAAATTTGTAGCTGGTTCTAAAATTCACATGCAAATGCTGAAGACCCAAAATAACTAAAATAACCATGCGAATACAAACACAAAAGAAAAAAACAAAGTTTAAAAGCTTAAACTACTCACTTTCAAGACTCACCATAAATCTATAGTAATCAAGCCAACATGATAACAATAAAGATTTGGAGAAAGAAATAAGTGAAACAGACTAGAAAGCGCAGAAATAAAACTACACATATGAGTCAAATGAACTTTGTTAGAGGTACTAAGGTAATTAAGAGAAGATTATCTTTTCAATATATGGTACTGGCAGAGTCAGATTTCCATATGCATAGATATGGAAATCTATATCTCACACCAAATACAAAAGTAAATTTAAAATAAATCATTAACCTACATTTAATATCCCAAACTATAACATTTCTAAAAGAAAATATTGGAGAAAATCACTGACTTTTCAATAGGTTAAAATTTCTTATATATGACAACAGAAGTATAAGCCATAAAGGAAAATTTGAGAAATTGAACATCAAAACTAAGACCTATTCTTAAAAATACTTTTAAGTAAAAGAAAAGGCACAGATTTGAAGAAAATATTTTCAAATATATATGCTAAATTAATTTTTCCAGAATATATAACAATCTGTAAAACTCAATAAGATAATGAACAGAAAAATGAGCAATACTTTACCAAAAGAAAAAAAAGTAAATAAATAAGTACATGAAAAGATGGCCAACATTATTAGCCTTTAGGAAAATACACATTCAAGTAACAATGAGATATAACTACATGTCTATTAAATTAACTAAAATTAAAAAGACTGATCATACTACATTTATTGAGAATATGGGAAATCAGGCAATCTCATACACTGATGATGAAATGTAAAATGGTACAATCTCTCTGGAAAACAATTTGGTAGTTTCTTAAAAGCTAAACACCCCAAGTGACTCCACCATATGTGTGTGTGTATCTCTATCCAAGAAAGTGACAACACAAAGATATGAAAGATATGTATACAAATATTCAGAGCAGATTTATTTATGTTAGCCAAAACCCGGAAACAATCCAAATTTCCAACAACAGATGAATGTATAAACAAATTTTGGCATCTCTATACAACAGAAGCAAATTTTGGTGTTTCCATGTTTCCATACAACATACAACTAATATTCCAATTTATATACTTACCAACAATTAAAGAGAAGGAATTATTTATACACATAATGACATGGGTAAATCTTAAAATAATTTTTTTGACTGAAAGACGGTAGACCAAAGAAATAAAAAGAGTACATATTTTTGGGCGCCTGAGTGGCTCAGTTGGTTAAGCAACTGCCTTCGGCTCAGGTCATGATCCTGGAGACCCGGGATAGAGTCCCACATCGGGCTCCCTGCTTGGCAGGAAGCCTGCTTCTCCCTTTCTCACTCCCCCTGCTCATGTTCCCTCTCTGGCTGTGTTTCTCTCTGTCAAATAAATAAAATCTTTAAAAAAAAAGAGTACATATTTTTGAATGTATATAAATGTCTATAAAGCATAAGCTAATATCTAGTGGTAAAAATAAATGAATAGCTGTGTGCAGTCACAAAGAGCAAGGAAGGGCATAAGATAGGAAAAAACAGTGTACAAGGAAAACTTTGAAATGATAGATATGCTTATTATCTTGATTGTGGTGATGGCAGTGGTTTTACACCCATATGTATATATTAAATCTTATCAAATTATGTATTCTAAAAATGTGCATTTTAGTATATGTCAATTATATGTCAGCAAAGCTGTTTTTTAAAAGTAGAGGTGAAGATGGAGAACTGAAAGGCATTCCCCAGAGATATGTAGAACTTTCAAATTCAGGTTTCCCCCATCAGCAAAAGGACACAGAGCAAGAGATAAGAAGGATACTGATTAAAGGCTTCCAAAGCATTCAACTTTAGGAGGCCCTAGACAGGTAAGAGATATTAGAGAAACTCATTGAGGAAATCCAGGCGTTTTGCCACAAAATGCCGAGGTCAGGGTAAGTCAAGAAAAACCTCTATTAGGCATTCAAGGCTTTTATAAACTAGAGGACCTCTACCTGCTCAATGTAAAATGATTAGCCATTGTGCTAAAGCATACTGCTTTTAAGTACTCATGAACATTTGCCAAGGTAAATTATATATTCGAGGTAATATATATATTTATATTTTTTAAATGTGTCAATAATTATCAAGATATTGAATGCATATAGTATCTGTTCTCTGATCACAACTGTATTAAATTAGATATCATAATAATATTTAGACAATCCCAAAATTTGGAAATTAAACCACTGCCCTCTAAATAACTCATCTATAAAAGAATACATTAAAAATTTAAAAATATTTTCATTGAATAATAATAAAATAAATCATAAAACTCATGGAATATAGCTAACATACTTAGAGAAAAATACATAGCTTTAAAATACAAATTTTAAAATTAGAAAAGACCAAAAAGGTAAATATTTACTATGTTCCTACCACAAGAAACTAGAAAGAAGCAAATTAAAACCAAAGTAAGACAAAGGAAATAGTGGAAGTGAATTATTTAATTACCAAAATAGACAAATAATGGAAAAAAGCCAATGAAATCAATAACAGTTTGATAAAATTAATAAAATTACAAACCTCTAGCTAAATTAATTAAATTGAAATTAAGAATCAAATTACTAAGATCAAGAATAAAGTACAATTAACTTACTACAAGTTCTACTGACTTTACAAGGACAATAAGTAACTCTTATGCAAATAGAGATTTCTTAGCATAAACTCAAAACTCAAAAAGCACTAATCAAAAAAAAAAGAAAAAGGAGCACCTGGGTGGTTCAGTCAGTTAAGCATCCACTTCTTTTTTTTCTGCTCAGGTCATGATCTCAGGGTCCTGGGTTTGAACCCAGGGTGGGGCTTCATGCTCAGCGGGTGGTCTGCTTAAGGATTTCTCTTCCTTCCCTTCTTCTCCTCCCCCTACTTGATCTCCCTCTTTCTTTGAAATAATTAAGTAAATCTTTAAAAATGTAAAAGAAATACATAAATCAAACTGCATTTTTGAAAATCTGCTTATCAAGAAGCACATTAGAAACTACATAGAAACTAAATAGTGAGAAAAATATTTTCTTCACATATGTGTGAGAAAGTTTTATCCAAAATATATAATTCTACAAATCAACAACACACTAATAATCAAATAAAAATGGCCATGATAGCCCCAAACTTGTAACAAGCCAAATGTCCATCAACAGGAGAATGAATATAAAGAAAATGTGATAGCGCAGATGAATCTCAAAAATGTTTACAGCATAAAAAACAGTCACCTGAGAATGCATACTATAAAGTTCACTAGTATGAATTCACAACATGGGGGAAAAATACATAGTAACAGAAATCAGAAAGTGGTCGCTCTGGGTAGGTGGATAGGAAGAGTATTAACAGAAAAATCTGTAAGGAAATCCTCTGGGGAGTTTAAAATGTTCCACATCTTGATCTAGATGATGGTTATACAGGTGTCTACAATTGTTTGAGCTTATTTTATAATAACTGTACTCATTTTTTTGAAGGAAAATATGAAATGACTAAAAACAACCTACATGTCTATTAATTAGAGAGTGGATAAATTGTGATATGTTACAATAGATAACTATAAGCATCAAAATGCTTGACTTAGAGCTACATATATGGATATGGATTTTCAAGAAGAAAGAAAGAAGAGAGAGGGAAGGGAAGGGAAGGGAAGGGAAGGGAAGGAAAAGGAAAGGAGAGAGAAAGGAGAGAGAAAGGAGAGAGAAAGGAGAGAGAAAGGAGAGAGAAAGGAAAGGAAAGGAAAGGAAAGGAAAGGAAAGGAAAGGAGAGGAAAGGAGAGGAGAGGAAAGGAAAGGGTAAAAAAAGGTGTGAAACTGTGTTCATGTAGGTCATGACCAGAGGGTAAGCAAGGAGAGGAATGGGACTGAGAAGAGATCACAGATTATTACAATGAATTTTTAAGGGGAAAAATATATAATGCCAAATAAGTGTTAATTTTTTTTAAATCTGTGGTAGTTTAAAAATAATGGACTTTCATATTGCTGGAAATTTACCAATATAGGATTTTAATATTATCAGTTAATTTAATATATAACAGCCTGATTCTCTCTCTTTTGGCTTACATAGTCATTAAAAATATTGCAGGTTACTTCTTTTCTTTGTACTTAATTCACTAAGTGTGCCTGTCATAGGAAACAACCTGAAACAACTTGTGATTAGCAGACCATGGAAAACTGAGTCTTTGTCTTACGATGAACAGGGTGTTCTTTTTCTTCTAGAGAGAACAAGGCCAGCAAGCAGCATGGGTTTTTCCTATCACTATAAAGTCATTGGCCACCAATTAATAACCAAACAAAGTGAAATCTATAGAGTAGAATATGCCACTCATAATTCCTAGAGATGTGCAGCCATCCACCTCCACCAGGGACTCCTGAAATGACTCTTCAAGTGGTCATGTGTCCATAACTAGAGGTCATAATTTAATTATAAATTGAAGCAATAAACACTAGGGCACTCTTGGTCCTCGTATCTCCCGGTCAATCTGAACTCAGCATTTAGAATGAGATTAAGGAATTGTTAAACATTACAGAAATAATGAGCAGTGGGCTTTTGTCAATTGTTTTGGATCAAAACCTCCAAAACATTGTTGTTGATAAAGACATAGTATTTACGATAAACTTTAAACATACATACATAAAATAAAATGAACATATATACATAAAATATGATTTTTCTACAAATGGTACCATGGGGCCCTGTTCTTTTTTAATGACATAAAAAATAAGAGTTTAAGGCAATCAGAAGATAAGCAGAATTTATCAGAAGAAATTCAGTCTGACTCAGAATAAACTGTATGTTTTTAGCTACTTTAAGCTAAGATTTCCCACCACTTATCATGAGAAGGTCTATTTTATCAGAACCTGGAGGTAATTCTTATTTATATCTAGTAGAGCACTTTTATATTATTTGCTAAGCTCAGAACAGCCAGCTTAATTTCACCCTCCCTCAACATTCCATAAGGGTAATTTTTAAGGCAGCTTTTTTGCCTCCCCAATGTGACCCAGTCGATTGGACTCCTGACCCAGCTGTGCCAATCAGAGTACCTTTCTCTGTGAATTTGGAATTCGGAAAAGAGACACAATTATGGTTATACCATATGTCCAGAGTATAGCATGTAAATTTTGGAGTCCTGAGTAACTACCTAGGAAGAAAGGAAAAAAGAAAGGTGCTGTGGACCCAGAGAAACCCAGTCTGTTAAGAAGAGTGAAGCAGATGTAGATGTATGGAAAGAAAAGACAAGTGTGTGTATGAGAGTGCCTTGAATTCTAACATTCTCTTAGTTCAAGTTGCCTTAGAAAGATCTATTTTTGTCTTAATCCAACATATTATACACTTACAGGAATGCAGTCCAAGAACATTTCAGGCAAGATTTTGAGAACTCTGGATGACAAGTACTATGCCTGCCAAGTAAATCAATGGACAAGAAAAACATAGATGTATGGCAAAATATAAGCCAATAGGAAGGCTATCATTCACGCCTGCCTTAAGACATGACCTCAAGGGGCACCTGGGTGGCTCAGTCCTTGACCATCTGCCTCTGGCTCAGGTCTTGATCCCAGGGTCCTAGGATCCAGCCCCACGTGGGGCTCCCTGCTCAGTGGGAGGCCTGATTCTCCCTCTCCCACTCCCGCTGCCTGTGATCCCTCTCTAGCTGTGTTTCTCTGTCAATTAAATTTTAAAAAATCTTAAAAAAAAAAAGAAGAAGCATGACCTCAAGAAGCTGCTAGAGGGCAGGAAGCTTAACCTTTATTAAGAGGCCAACAATTGGGTTTTCTAGATATAATTAAAGATAGTATTTTTTGCACAATTATTGTGTTACACTCCTCCAAATGTTTGGCATTGATTAAAGAATTTCATTTTTGCAACAACGCATTTGGTCATTACTATTTTTATCTCTGTTGTACAAATGTCTCTGCTGAAGATACAACACAATTTAAAAACTTGCCCAATGTGACACAACCATTAAAAACTGAGCAGTTATCAAACCAATGCAATCTCCCTTCCCCAGCACTTCCTCACTCATTTGCTGTGCTATTTCTCACAGATTATATGCATGATTTTGCTTTTCACAGAACTGTGCCACTGTGAGTGACTTAAGCCAAGGGAGAAATATGAATTTCAGGCAAAGGAAATATACCAAGTCCCAAGAAGGAAACTCTTATTTTCACTTATATTACCTTACTATAAATCAAATGCCCATCTCTTCTAAAGAAACCCTAAAATTAATGCAATGAATTGAGTAGCTATGGACCCCCCACCAAATTCATATGTTGACATCCTACCCCCACCCCATGTGATGATATAAGCAGGTGGGGCCTTTGAGAGGTAATTACATCCTAAGGGTGAAGCCCTCATGAATGACATTAGCGCCCTTATAAAAGACACCCCGGGGCGGGGGTGTGACTGGGTGTCTCAAAAAGTTAAGTGTCCAACACTTGATTTTGGCTCAAGTCATGTTATCCGGGTCATGATCTCAGGGTTGTGAGATCAAGTCTGCTTTGGAATCTGTGCTGAATGTGGAACCTGCTTAGGGTTTTCTCTCTCTTCCTCTATTCCTCCCCCATCTAAAAAAAAAAGAAAAGACACCCCAGAGAGCCAATTAGCCCTCTTCCTGCCATGTAAAGACACAATCTATCTATGAATTAGGAAGTAGGTCACACTAGACACCAAATTTGCTTGTGCCTTGATCTTGGACTTCCCAGGCTCTAGAACTGTGAGATATAAATGGACCCCGAGAAACAAACAGAGTTTTAGAGGGGAGAGTGGTGGAGGGATGGGTGAGGCTAGTGGTGGATATTAAGGAGTGTACATATTGCACGGAGCACTGGGTGCTATACATAAACAACGAATCTTGGAACACTACATCAAAAACTAATGATGTACTCTACGGTGACTAATATAACATAATAAAAAAATTTAAAAATAAGAAATAAATTAAAAATTAAAAAAAATAAAAAAGAAATAAAAGAAAGAAATGCACATTCTCCAGTTACTGGATAAATCCAGGGTTGAAGCCTAGAATCTGTTTTAACAAGCCTTCCAGGTGATTCTCCTAACACACTCAAGTTTGAGACCCACTGGTCTCTAACACTGGATTTCAAACCTGGCTCCACGTTAGAGGATCCTAGGAAACTAAGAAACAAGATGCTGAGGCCCAGTTTTCACACCCACCCCCACTTCTGAGATTCTGATTGAATTGGCATCACTGCAGCCTAGGCATGTGAATTTTTCGTAATTCCCTTGCTAATTCTAATGGGCAAGAAAGTTTGAAAACCACTAGAACAAACTCAGGAGATGAACATAAACAGACAACTTCTCATACCTGGGGTAAAAACCATATATGAAGTCAACAGGAATGCAGAAGCATCAATTACAAAGAATAATAAATAATCTACACTGATGGGCTCAACAATGTTTTTCTTTGACTATATTTCAATAAAAAAGAAAATAGATCCCCCCACTCAAAAAAACACCCAGTTTATGATAATTGCTTCTAGCAGGCCCAAATGACTAAGACAGTTAACATGCCAGTAACAAAGTTACATACTTAACTTTGGTCATACTTAAAAGCCTTCCTTACTTTTGTTCTGCTTAGATTCAAAAAAGAAGTAAAGCTATAGTAACATGATTGCAATGCAAATCCATGCAAAATGAAGAAGGAAAAGAAACATCTATCACATATGAAAAAAAATGACTTTAAAGCTCAGCAAAACATTTTTAATCTAGGCATAGTTCTTGTGATCTATCATTCTGGCCCTAAAACATAAGAACCAGGATGATTCAATGTTGCATTAACCAAATTCATAAGAATTTTTTTTAAAGATTTTATTCTTTAATTGAGAAAGACACAGGCAGCAGCCGAGAGGGAACACAAGCACGGGGTGGGAGGGGGGAAAGCGGGTTTCCTGCTGAGCAGGGAGCCCATTGCAGGGCTAGATCCCAGGACCCTGGGATCATGACCTGAGTCAAAGGCAGATGCTTAACCAACTAAGCCACCCAGGTGCCCCCTTAAGAAATTTTAAATAACAAGTTGTTGAAGCAAAATAAAATGCTTTGCTAATAATTATTCTGAGTAAAAAACAGAACTTGCGCTACAAATGGATGGAGATAAAACACTATCATTAGCAGTAGTGAGGGAAACAATGTAATAATCACAGAACTAACTACCCATCTCAAGAATTAGAGCTCTGTGACCAGATGCCTGGATTCTAATTGAGGCCCAAATCTCCGCAGTTGCAAGACTATGGCATAGTGCACTGTCTCTCAATTTTCTCCTCTGTAGAACAATGTCAATGATAATATGTAATTTTGGGGGTTGTTAATAGATCACATGAAAACGTAGGTAATATACTTACCATAATATGTGGAATATGGTAATTGTTCAATGAATGTTAGCAAATATTAACAGCAGCATACTTGGTTCTTTACATCTCTTGAAATGATGTTAAATCAGTTCTCTTTACTTCTCTAAGAATGTATCTACTACATATGAGAAATGCAAACTCTTTGATATGAAAGAAAAATCAGTGGTTAAGATGAAAAACTAACAAAACACTAATTTTTTTCTCTCTCACACAGTTTATTTAACAATAGGTAATAAATCACATTTAACCCTGCACAGAGATTCAAAGTTCATTTTTATGGGTAACCAAGTTTAATTTCATGATTTACAACAGTTGAGGAGTTTCGTTTTCTGTTTTCCAAGTTGCACAGAAAGGCAGGGAGACAGGAAAAAGAGGAAGAATCTCATAAGCAAAGAAGAAATCCCAGGGATATTTTGCATGTTGTAATCATCCTACCAAAATAGTTTCTTACCCTCTTTTTAATTTTTTATTTGGTAAGTGTAAAAACACTAATTTTAAAAGGGAACAACATGTACAGATGAAATATAATGCCCTAGGACCTCCCTGCCTGTAAGTCCAATTACACTAAATTTTGAGTGATACCTCAAATACCAAAGTGACAGGTTATCTTGAGCTCAAACAGCAGGAAGACAAGGGTTTCCCAGAATCTCCTCCTACTTTCTTTTGATATTCTAAAACCCAAGATTGTTCACAAGTCTTTGAAGAGCAAAAAAGATGGAAAGAACCTAGATAACCTAAACACATCAATGAGCCATTGTCTGGGTCCTGGGCTATAACCTGAGACTACTCACTGTATGGAACTAATGATCCCTTTCTTGTTTGTCTGATTTTTCTATTGGTTGCTGCCAAGAACATTTCTAACGGAGCCTTTAATGACAGGATGTTTTCTTTTATAGCAAAATCTTCTTTCTCCCAAAATAGAAGTAGGCTACTGCTTGGTCACAAGCTCATTAAGTCATGTGGTCCCAGGAGTAGCCAAGTTCTACTTAAGCACAGCAGACCAGTTTATTTCCAGGGTACACGCCAGGCCACAGTCCTGAGAGGGACCCAGTCTGCCACACCATTTTCATACCTGAGGCAATTTGTTTGTGAGTTCCAACTGCCCCTCTAACAAATGCTCTCTTCTGACATCTTCCTTCTATCAAAAATATCATTTTATAACTGAACCACATACATGAACAAGGTTCAGGAAATATATGAGAGTCCTGGAAATGTAACAGGGTAGCTTTTTAAAAGATTTTATGTATTTATGTATGTATTTACATATGAGAGAGAGGAAGAACAGGAGCAGGGGCAGAAGGGGAGGAAGAGAATCTCAAGTACATTTCACACTGAGTGCATAGCCTGATGTAGGGTTCAGTGTGGGGCTCAGGGTGGGGCTTAGTCTCACGACCCTGAGAACATGAGCTGGGCTGAAATTAAGAGTCCGAAGCTTAACCAACTGAGTCACCCAGGCGCAGAGCTCTGTAGGGTAGCTTTTTTAAGAATTTCTCAACCTTCTATGTTATTTAAGCAGTTTTCAAAGTTTCTAAGGCCGTATTGTCGGCTTATCTCTTAGAAAATACAAAGGATTTACTTAGGTGTCGTTTTCAAAAACACCACAGATCAGCCGATCAGAATTTTAACTTGATGTTGCCAAATGCTATTGCCAATCTAAAAAGTCCTCTAGGTCTATTTAGATGGGGTAAAGGAAGATAAATTCATTATTAGAAATATGTTTTTATTATTCTAATTTATAGATATTTTTCCACTTTTTTTCTAATTCATAGATGTTCATTATTTTATTATCTTATTTAGTTTCCTTTGTTTTTTAGAGAAGGGGGATAGGGAAGTGCACAGGGAGAGGGAGAGAGAATTTTACACAGGCTCCACACAAAGCATGGAGCCTAACACAGAGCCTGGTCCCACAACCCTGAGTTGATGACCTGAGCTACAATCAAGAGTGTCCCCTTGGGACACTCAACCAACTGAGCTACCCAGGTGCCACCAGTAACCATAATTTTATGATTATGTTTATGACTATGCATTGCTTATATTTCTAATATTCTTTTTTTTTTAAAGATTTTATTTATTTATTTGAGAGAGAGAGAGAGATCACAAGTAGGCAGAGAGGCAGGCAGAGAGAGAGGAGGAAGCAGGCTCCCTGTTGAGCAGAGAGCCCAATGTGGGCCTCAATCCCAGGACCCTGAGATCATGACCTGAGCCGAAGGCAGAGGCTTAACCCTCTGAGCCACCCAGGTGCCCTATATTTCTAATATTCTAACATTCTATTGGAACAGTAGTCCTTATACATCTATGTTTTAAGTATTACATATTATTTATACTTGAGGTAGTGTTTATGCAGAACATTCATATCTCTACCTTAGAAATGAAAAGGATATAATTAAATATAAACAATAAATATTTTAGAAATACATTACCTTTCCTCAGATTCCTCCCCTTATTATTTTTGTTCATTTTCTTATATAATAGACGAGATTTTCCTTTCCTCACAGCTGGTTTTTCTAGCTTGTGAAAATCATAAATAATCACCATTAATTTTAAATACAAAGCTAGATTTTCATGCTTCAAATTAAGATGAATTATTTTAAAATAATTATTCTACTGGTTTCAATATGGAATCAGTCAAAATGAATAAAAAAATCCAAAATTGTCAAAATAGTTGAGTTTGGACAAAAGAAAGGCAGATATTTCTTAAATTCTTCTGTTGCACATTATGCATTAAAAAAAACAGCAGCTATAATTCAGACAGCACTCCTACTGACTTCTATGTGAACACTGAAAAATTCTGTTTCAAACAGAGGTAATTAGTCAGTGATTAAGAGACAGAGAATAATTAGTACAAAAGAGAATTGCCTTTGCTTGTATAAGACCTGCCAGTCCAGAAAAAGAAGACTTAGGAGAAAACTTTTGTGAGATATCTAAAGTTTTAAGGTTAATTGATTCCAAAGTTAAAAGTTCAAAACTATCAGCACAAAAGCAAAAAGTAAGGCAGTGTAAGAACACCCTTCAGTGCCTGGTTTGCACTGTGTGGAATGCTTGCCCCCATTCTCATGTTCCTGCCTCATCATGCAGCTGTATTCACAAATGCCTTTATTCAAAGAGGGGTTCCTTGATCATCCTTGCTAAAAGTAGATCCCAACTCTTCACTCTCCCTTCTCTAATTTAGAGCATTTATCAGATTCCAGAATTATATGGAGATACATTTTGGTTTTGGTTGTATATCTCCCCACTAGAGTATAAATTTCATGAGGATAAAATGTTTATCATGTCTCCAGCTCAATCTCCCTGTACTATCATATACTCTTGCATGGCACATATTAGGTGATCAATGAAACATTTGTTGAAAAATGAGTACTTAATATGAGAATGCACGTTTTTGTTTACAAAGCTCTCTATGGAGGGTAAAAGCATTGGTCGTTGCAAAAGATTTTGTTCTTGGTAACAGCTGTATGAGGTTTTTTTTTAGAACAGCTGGAAATAATGCATAGAATCAATGTGCATTATTTACCTGAGTCTTCATTAATGAGCCCAAATGGAACCCCCTCTTAGAAGACTCCCTATTAAGCCAAATGAATCAATTGCCCAGTTGTGATCTGAAAGTTCCTTGCTCAATGGTGTCTCCCTCAATAGTGAATCACTCCGTGGTGAGGATTATATCTGATTCATTTTTTAAAATCACATTTTAATTTTTAAAATAAAAACCATACATATTTAAGAGGTATACACACATAGAGTAAAATGTTTATTATAATGAAGCTGACATAGCTTCTCTTAACACAGTTATATTGTTGGTTTGTGTTATGGCAGCAACTGAAATCTGTTCTCTTAGCAAATTTCCAACATTCAGTACAGTACACTGTTGGCAAGAACGTAAATTGGTGCAGCCATCATGGGAAACAATTCCTCTTTATAATTGCCTCGGTAGCTAACCCTGCCTGTAGCATCAGTGCCTAAGAAAGTCTCATTGAATGAATAACTCAAAACATCATCTCTTCTGATGAAAATACTATCCTTTCAACCATTTAATAAAGACCTCTGCCCAATACCAATGCTGCCCAAACTTGAACATCTACTCGCTTACTATGGTAAGCCCCATTTTGCCTATGGTACACTACATAGCCCATTGGACACCTGCATGGTCAATGCAGTCATACAACTTGCACCATACAATTTGTAAAGTAACAGTTGTCACTTACTATAATTGCTGTCCATACTTTCATAAGTATTTTCCATTCCCTTTACCTCAAACTGATCTAGGTAATAAAAACAATCTGTGAATGATATGAGTGAATCAATTAGGCACCACTATAACTTCTCTTCTGTCTGCCTACCCTCCTATTCTAAGTAAAGAAGTTCATTTTCCAGTTGGCCCAGAAGACCATGCTTATCTAGAGATATAGAAAGATCCAAATCTTGTCCCATCAAGAAAAACTCTGAAGGAGAGAGTTGAGTAAAATTCTTATATCTCAATTGATTATGAAAACAAGCTAAACTCTATTTATGATTTTGAGTTTGATACCTACACATATTTATATATTTTCACAAATCTGAACAGTCATTTTAATTCCTCTCCAGCCAAGTATATCTAGAGATACACCTAGAGAGGGAGATAAAAATAGAAGGATGAAGATATAGTTAGATATAGTCTGTTTCTGAATTAGAATTCTGTTCTATTTCTCTAAGTGCTGCATTATCTTAATTACCAAACTTTATTATAATAATTATATGTTATATGATTATAATAATTCTTGATATATGGTAGTGTGAATCCTCAACATTTGTTCATCTTCTTCAGAATTAGTTTGATTATTCTTGGCCTTTTGCATTTTCACATAAATTTTAGAGTGAGCCTATCAACTTCCATACACACCCAACAGTAACTGCTGGGGTCATAAGTGGGATTACATTGAATTTGTAATACAATATGTGGAGAATCAATTTTATAACGTTGAGTCATCCAATCAAATCATCTGATATATGTTTCCATTTTTTGAACTATCTTCAAATTCAGTAAATTATTTTTTGGTAAAGTGGTCTTTCATGTTACTTATGAGATTTATTCCTAAGTATTTGAGTTTATCTCTTTCTCTCCTTTTCCACATGCTTTCTACTGATCTATATTCTAGGTCAATAAATTTATCTACTGAATATTTCATTTCAATTTATTGCATTTTTCTGTCCTCAATTTTTTAATTTTATTCCTTTTTATGGAATCCTAATTCTCTGATTAAATTATTTTTAATTGTGTATTTATTTATTTAAAGAGAGAGTGAGAGCATGAGAGTGGGGGTAGGGGTAGAGGGAGGGGAAGAAGGAGAGAGAGAATCCTCAAGCAGACTCTCACTGAGCACAGAGGCCAGTGTGGCCCTCCTAGGACGCTAAGATCATGTCCTGAACAATACCAATAGGTGACTACTTAATCAACTGAGCCATACAGGTGCCCCTCTGTTTAAATTACTAATCATGTTATCTATTATTTGAATATATTAATCATAATTATCTTAAAATTCATATCTAAAAACTTTAATATATAGATCTTTTGTGGATCTATTTATATTCCTTTTCTTTGTTCTATTTTCTATTGGTGCCTTTGTATGTCTGATAGTTTTTAATATATAAATTTTAAATAAATATTTTGATTGAAAAATTGTAGAAAAATTTGGGGCAATGCAATATTTCTCCATAGAAGCTTTGTTTTATCCTCTGAAAATAGAAGAGGGACTAATCATTCCAACATGGTCAGGGACTGAACTGCTTTGAGGCTGGGTTTGGAGTGTTGCTTTCCATCTAACTCTGATTTACCCCACTTCTTGTGTGCAACTCTCCAAGGTTCCCAACTGAGTATATCTGGGAGACCTTGGCATTTCTGCCCTTCCATCTTTGTCTTCTAAGCTGAGAGTGCATAAAACAATATTCTACGTTTCATTCTCTTTCTATTTGACTTCCTAGTCACTTGCTCTGCCTTGCTAAATTGGCAAATACGTGAAAGGAAAATTTAACAATGACAAATGTTGAGTTCTCTCTGCACCTGCCTTCTCTCCAAAATCGTGGCCCCTTAAGTCTTGGTTCCTTTAGCAATCCCAATACAAATACTTTATTCTCTAGGCCTATAATAGTATCTAAAGCTCTTCCAGTTTTTTCGCTCTTTAGCTTCTTGCTTTGGTCCGCATTCTCAGCCTACCGATTTTTGCCATGAATTTGCAAATGACAGAATAACCACATTCAAAACATTAGATTTGCTTTCTCTGGGATTGTTAGGTAACACTAAGAATGCACACGTTTTGGATATACTTGACCTTAAAAACCATTTGTTGCTTATCTGAAATTCAAATTTAATGGAGGAGCCAATACTTTAATTTGCTAGATCTGGCAACTTAAATCTCAGTGTACATCCCTTCTTTCTAGGATCTGGTCTCAAAAGACAGAGCTGCCTTCCAAGTTCTCTGGTGCACTCAAACCAATGTGATTTTCTGTTCCACTTGTTAATTTTTTATCTCCTTTCCAGTTGTTCTGAGCAGGAGTATTGGTTTTATACTATTCCATCATAGCCAGTAGGTGTAATTAATATTTTCTTAAAATTAAGTAATGCATTTTTAATAAGAGATTGTTTAAATATATGCTCAAACAAGAATAAAAGGAAATTATATACTTAATATTTACATGTTTGTGTAGATGAATATTAGTTCACACATAAATTTAGACATAAATTATCTGAGTGTAAAAAAATGTTTCTCCACCCCACACATAATCCCTTCCTCAGGTATTTATTCACCAAAGCATTAATCCTTCATAGTTAAATTAATGATTTATGATTTCTTGTATGTATGTATTATCTAATTTTTGAAGAGTGAGTATATAATCCTCATGTAATAAGTGACTTCTAACTATAGAAAAAATAAAAAGAAAGATTTACTGAAGCCTTAACAGTTCATCAAAAATGCAACGGAGGCACCTGGGTGGCCCAGTTAGTTGAACATCTCTTGGTTTGGGCTCAGGTCACAATCTCGGGGACCTGAGATAGAACCCCATGTCAGGCTCTGCGCTCAGCCCAAATCTGATAAGATTCTCTCTCCCTCGTCTTCTATCCATCCCCTGCTTCCTCTATCTCCCTAAAAATCAATCAATCAATCAAACTTTTTAAAAAATGCAATATACTTATTCACTTTCAGGCCTTTATTGATATTATTCTTATTCATGGAGCTTTTTAAACTTTCTGTCTCTGAAATCCCAGTTTCTCTTGAGTATACTTTTTTTTTTAAGATTTTATTTATTTAATTGACAGAGAGAAATACAGCTAGACAGGGAACACAAGCAGGGGGAGTGAGAGAGGGAGAAGCAGGTTTTCCACCCAGGGGGAGCTCAATGGGGGGCTCCATCCTGGGGACTCCGGAATCATGACCTGTGCAGAAGGCTGATGCTCAACAATTGAGCCACCCAGGTACATCTTGGGTATACATTTTACTTTAGTTTAATTAAGCATATGTTTTCCCATAAAATCCTAAACTTGTTCGATTATAGGACTTTGTCTGATTGCCCCCAAAACATTTTAGGTGAGCTAATCTGTTTTACTTACATGATATTTAATATGCATTTAATAGACGTTTAATGTTTAATAAATATTTAATAATAAATGAATTTATTAATTAAAGAAAAGAGACTAGCAATAAATAGGAGTGCTCATCATTCAGAAAATCCCCCATAAATATTATGTCTGTCAAAGTAGATTTTGATACATATTAACTGGCAGTGACAGAGGTCACACTCTGAGAATTTCAAAAAGAGCAGTTATTTTGTTTTGCCATTTAAGTTCAGACTTTTATGTTGCAGCAATCTGTGTTCCCAAGGGCAGGATTGATAATGTCTTATAAGTGATAACGAGCTTTACACACCTAACTAGAAGGTCACCCCAGTAAGGCATGACTTATTTATGTTTCTCTTTTTGTGGTTTATCTTGTCATGTCTGTTACTCATTTAATTGATTCATAGAATTCTCTCAATATATCTAGTATACTCTTTGATATATAAATTGGTTATATTTTCTCAGTTTGCTATTTGAAATGGAAATGTATTAAATTAGCTTTAAAAAAAAACTCCAGCTATAACAAGACAGCACAGCTAAAAAGAAACGAAGCATATTCTTTTAAATAGTGATTAATTTTCATACTAATAAATTTGAAAAATGTTTACAAGTATTTATTAAGCAAATACCATGTATTAAGCATTGGGAAAGAAATGACAAAAGAAGAGAGATATAGTGTCTGTGCTCATGGAAACTGCTTCTTAAAAATGTTTCTTAATAAAGAAATTATTCATAGATTGAAAACTTATTTCTTAGAAAAGGTTTTGTGCTTTGTACTTATGCTGGGAAGGATAATCTTATGTGTACTAAAGCTATGAATAAAACTGTAATATTTTGAATGCATTTAAATATATACAAATTTTAGAAAAGATCAATATGTGAATCCTATACTTATTTTCAGCATTGACCTGAAACATCAACATGAATATGCCTGTCTTAGATAAAATATGAGTTCTTTAATATATGATTTGGAATTACTTAAAATCACTCTGTCCAAATGAGACTTCTGACAAATCTTACATAATACTTCCGATTCCACATGGGAACACTTGAACAGAATCAAAGAGTTAATATTCACATTTCATATTCACAGCCTATTCAACACAAATTTTTAAGAGGAAAAAAGACACATGTTTAACTAAAGGAAAGTTGAAAGAGTAGGAGGAACTAAAATGTTCTCAACTTCAATGACATTATTGGAAAATAATAATTTCAAAAACAGCTTATCTGTTGAAAGCTGGTAAACCACTAGGATCTTGATTGCTGTAAGCCATTTTATCACTGCTTTAAGCAGATAAACTGAACAAAGGAAAATTAATTTCAGTCACACAATAAGACTCATCATCTTTCCAAAATGGAGTATCTTTTGCAATATTGCACATTGTGTTAGAACAGGAATTTGTGAGCAGATACTGAATTTATGTCTTGAAACATTCATCAGGAGATTTGGACTGATAACTTATATTAAAATTTTATTCTTTTTCATTTTTTGACCTCTTCCCAGGACTATATGCACATGTGTACATGCGTGCATACACACACACACACACACACACACACAGTTGGCAATAAAAAAACCTCTGTGTTTAGTTTTTTATTATTCAGTAGAAATAGAGAGTGACAATTCCAAGCAGCAGCAAATACAAATATTAAAAAGGTAATTTTGAAATATTTCTCTCTTTTCTATCTTATACAGGTGGAAAGAATGAGATGCCACAAGCTGTCAATGTTATTGCTCCAATACAGTTTCATGCCTTTAGAACAAGGTTTGCAAGCCTAGAATTGTGCAGAGAATGGGACCCTGGGTGGAGTGGCTATGTCTACTCTCGGTAGAGAATGGTACAACCTGCAGGAAATTCATGAATGAGATTTCACCCAAAAGCACTTGTTCCGCAGCTCTGGCTAATTTTTGACACACACAGGAATATGAGCTCAGTTGCCTTTCTTTCTTTCTTTTTTCTTTCTTTCTTTCTTTCTTTCTTTCTTTCTTTCTTTCTTTCTTTCTTTCTTTCCTCTTTCTTTTTTTATTCTCTCTCTCTCTCTCTCCTTCATATCTAGATATTAATTCAAAATCCCTAAATGTTTAAATACTACAAAGACCAAGTAACACATACATGTGACCCACCTGAGCTGAATTCACAGCTTCTACTTTAAAGCAGACTGAGAAGTGTATATATCTGCTTTAAATTGAATCTCTTGATCTTGCGTTTTAAGTTACCATGAACATCTTAAAATAAAAAGTATTTTTTTGTTTTTTTTTAAATTAAGCACACTTTTATTTTTTTATTTTTTTATAATAACACTATTTTTTTATTGTTACTTAAAATTTTTTTTCCAGTGTTCCAAGATTCATCCCCCATTCCCCACACCCAGTCCTCCACGCTTTAGGTGTCCCCAGTACCCACCACCAGGCTCTCCCATCCCTCTACCCCCCTCCCTCCAAGTCCCTCAGTTTGTTTTATAAACCTTTCCTTACTAATAGAACCAACCAAAGTGGTTTTACATAAACTGTCTCATTAAAAGTCCTCTGTAAAGTTTGACAGATGTTATAAATAATAAAGTAAAATGAGAAAGGTAATAAATTAAAATGATAATTATAGTACATTAAGGATAAATAGAATCATATAAATGACATAACCAATCCCCCAATTAGCAAATGAGGAAATTCTAGCCCAAGATAGTGGCACATTGTCATGTTTAAGTAAAGGTACAATAAAGTATATTTTATGCATTAAGAAATGTGGAAGCTATGGTAACCAATAGAATCCTTCGATGAGAAAACTTGCTAAAACTTTTCCTCAGAGCTGCTAGGGAATCCACTCGAAAGACGTAATTCAAAGTGGGTTTGCTTGTTTGTTTATCTGTCAGATTAATTTTGAAACCTCTGTCTCTGGCACTGCTCTAGAGAAGCTACATGACCTGGAAGAATCAAAGCACCAATTTATAGCTTTCTTTCTGGAATGATTGCCCACTTCCAGAGCCAATAGAAATGATTATTAGCTGTTTCTGAGATTAAGGGAAATTTAGAGGAAATGAGCAGCAGGTGAAAAGAAAATCTACCAACTTAGAGCAAAATCAACCTTGATCATTGAGGAGATGTTCTTTGTACCTATGGCACCTACGTAGGTGTTCCTTAAAGAGAAATTTGACTGTGATCTGCTCTAATCTATATGCTGTTCATGTATTTGAAAATACTGTGTGCAAAAGATAAAATCTTCACTTCACAACAGAACTTTTAGAATAGTTTTCTACTTTACCCAAATATATTATTTATGCTTTTTAATCAAGAGATTCTACTCTGAATGTCCAGGTAAAAACAGCAAACGATCAGAACAAAGAACAAAAAGAGAGCTAGAAGTCATGGACTCCTAAAGATAAAAGCAGAACCAGCTTTCCAACTGTGTAGTCCATTTCCTTTCCATAACAACTGAGCTGCTTCTCTTTCATGAGTATGTGTGAATGCTCTAAAGCCATACCGAAAACATGGCTCTCCTAATTTGAAATCATTTTCTTAAATCAAGCAAATAGCAAATAAGTGTAAGAGAAGAATAAGAAACAGCCCTTGGCCCCAAGGAGTTGATAATTTTATAAGGAAATCCAATACCTGCATAAGTCTCAATACATAACATGCAGGTGTATAAAAGATATAGCCCAGGGAAGAGAAAGCAAAGTAATTCATCACGGATAAAGAAAGGGAATCTTGGGGCACCTGGGTGGCTCAGTTGGTTAAGCGACTGCCTTCAGCTCAGATCATGATCCCGGAGACCTAGGATCGAGCTCCTCATCGGGCTCCCTGCTCGGCGGGAAGCCTGCTTCTCCCTCTCACTCCCCTTGCTTGTGTTCCCTCTCTAGCTGTGTTTCTCTCTGTCAAATAAATAAATAAAATCTTTTTAAAAAAAGAAAGGGAATCTTAAAGGCCTCAAATTAAAGAAGTTGAGAAAGACATCAGGAAAATGGCAGTGAACAACTCCAAGCTTGTTTCCCCCACAGAAAAACTGAAAAACAAATAGAAACTGTTAGACCAACTTTGTCAGACTCTGTAGTCAGTTTACAGCAACCAACTGAAAAAGGCCACCTGACACTGAGAAAGCTTTGGTTCATACTCACACTCTCTGTAGCCCCACCTCCCAATGTGGCAGCAGTCTTGAAACTGGTTAGGATGCAACCACTGTGAAAAATTTTGACAACTCCTTAGAAAACTAAATATAAAATTAGCTCATAACCCAGAGATCCCACTTGTACACACTCCTATGTACATACTCTTGAATAGACACTTGTACACCAATGATCATTGTAGCATTATTCACAATAGCTGGAAAGCAGAGACAGACCAAGTGCCCACCAATAAATGAATGAATAAATAAAATGTGGTAAGTACATGCAGTGGGTATTATTCAGCTATATGATATAATGAAATTTGATATACATCACACGTGGATATTCCTTAAAAATATCATGCTGAGGGAAATAAGCCAGACAAAAAGGACAAGTATTATATAACTTCACTTACATGAAAAATCTAGACTGCACTAATATAGAGAGAAATTGGGTTAAAGTTGAGCAGGGACTGGGAGAAAGTGGGAATGGGGCATTACTGCTTAACAGTGCAGAGTTTCTGTTTGGGGTTATGAAAAAATTTTAGAAATTAAATAGTGGTGGTGGTTACACATTTGTGAATGTAATTAAAACCACTGAATTGTACACTTAAAAATGAACCAAGTGGCAAAAATAAAATAAAATATACAAGTAAATGTAAAAGTCAAGTAATGTGTAAATATGGTCATAAGGTGACTACATTTTTCAAAAGATAAACAAGGAGAGGACAAGAAAGGTAAAGGAATAGCAAGAAGAGAGGCAAAGAAAGCTAACTGACTTTAGAGATAAGACTGGCAAGGGAGGTTCCTACTGGATTGTGGGGGTACCTAAGGTCCTGTGGGATTTGCTCTATAGGAAGAGGAATAGTTGGAAACAACTGAAGAGGGGACATGATAGCATCTCATCTATAAATTTCGATAAATTGAAGCATGTTTTAGAAAGATGGGTAAATTGGAAGATGTGAGATCAGAAAGGACATTATGGCAAAAAGTTAGTGAGATGGAAGCAGTGGAGAAAATGTAGGGGAGAATGGAGAGAAATACTGGAACTGAGAGGCCACTGGATATTGTGTGGAACAGGCTTCATGTCTACATAAAACAGATTATAATGCCAGTTATTACAGGCTTACAGCTCAAGTATTACAACCAAGCAGGGACTCTAATACTATATTAATGCTTCAAATGGCAATACATTCTAAAACCTATTAGTTTTATCATGCCTCCTTTCTTATCTGTGCATTAATCGGTGATATCTATTAACATAGCTTAAAAAAAACAGAAACAGAAAACAAAACAGAAAATAGAAAATTAAGAACAAATGTACTGGGAAGGAAAAAGAAATGTTATAACTAATTGTAGACAATAGGCTTTAGGGATAAGTAGAAATCTACATTGTCACTTTTGCACATCCCAAAGTGCTTTGTCTTTAAACTTCCTGTTTTAACAATACTTTAGTGGCACATAAAATTCTGAGTAGTATCCTACAACATGGGCCCAAAGAAAGAAAGAATTATTTGGTGCCAACATTCTAGTTAAATTCCATGTTTATAGTATAATTAAACTCCATATTGAAAATGCACATAGGATAACTGAGCTTTCTTTTGTCCTTCAGCTACCCACCAAAAACCATGATGGGAAAAAATACTATAGTGCATCATAGGCTTGAGACTTAGTATGGCTCATCACTCAGTCAAATGCTATGGGGTTAAGTGCTGTTCACTCACTCCAGCCACAGTGAGTCCCACCTATTTATTTTACTACACTACACTCGAGTGAGAGCACCCCACCAGAATTTAGAATACAAGTTGATTTGCAATTCTGATATTTAATAGAAATATTAGTCCCACTTTTATGCAGAAGTAGACAGATACACTAATTGTAACACAGAGTTGTAGTCTCGAATGAGCAAAGACACCAAATACAGAAACCTAAAGGATTTATTTTGTTTGGCTTTATATTTTCATGCAGTAAGAATTATTAAACACACACACAAATACATGCTTAAAAATATACACACACATATGATCATGATCCATTAATGTGTCTTGATTAAAGCCTCTTAAGAACAGTATAACTAAAAAAAAAAAAATAAATAAAAAATAAAAAAAAAAAGAACAGTATAACTAAAAAAAAGTATTGGCAAGATTTTTGCTCTTGTTTCTTTCCTTCCTACATGAGTTTTTCTACTTGCCTAAAAACAGATTTCACTGGTAAACAAAATTTCTGGGGAGAAAAAAACTGACTGACTCTTTTCTATGAGCGATAACATTCCCTGTTCTGGCTTCACTCTTCTGAACCATGGTTCTAGCAGCAAAATCTTGAGCCAATTTCATTTTGATGGCAGTGCAAATTAAGAAGTACTGATGAAATAATTTCTTCTCATTCAAATGGAACAGAGCATAAATACAGGAATGATGAAAAGGATATTACTATAAATTCTACAGTATTAAAAGGATACTATGGAAATATTATTAATAAATTTATGATAATAACTTTGGCAGTTCAGATGAAAAGTAGAAATTCCTTTCAACTTGCACTCAAAGGTCATTCAAGAAGAAAAGGATAACCTGAATAGTCCAATGTCTATTAAATAAATTGTGTTGCTATTTTAAAAACCTTTCCACAAAGAAAACTCTAAGCTCATATGGTTTTAGTGAAGAATTCTACCCAGTATGGAAGTTATGGCAGAAATAATGCAAACACTTCCAAGAAATTAAAAAGCAAAAGAGGGGCTCCTGGGTGGCTCAGTTGGTTAAGCGACTGCCTTCGGCTCAGGTCATGATCCCGGAGCCCCGGGATCGAGTCCCACATCAGGCTCCCTGCTCGGCGGGAAACCTGCTTCTCCCTCTCTCACTCCCCCTGCTTGTGTTCCCTCTCTGGCTGTGTTTCTCTCTGTCAAATAAATAAAATCTTTAAAAAAAATAAAATAAAAAGCAAAAGAATACATCTCAAGTCATTCTGTGAGGTTAGTGTTTTTACCCTGATGCCAAATACAGGTAATGAAAACTGTTAATTATATCCCTCATAAAACAGGACACAAAAATCCCCCCCAAAAAATTTGGCAAGTCAAATTGAGCAATATATGAGTAGGATAACATTATGACCAAATGTGGTATAATCGGGGGAGGTAATGTTGATTTGGCATTTACATTGTTGTAAACACACCATGTAAAAAAGCCATATAAGAAAATAATGATTCAGATCTAGAATACATCAAGAACTATTAAAATCCAGTAGAAAAAGAAAGCAATCCATTAGAAAAACAAGTTAAAAGTAAGAACATGTTTTTCATGGAAGAAAGAGGAATAGTCATTAAGGTAAATGAACTGAGATTAAAACAGCAGGATTCAGGAAACAATAAAATTAAAAGAAAATATTTTATACCTTTCTGATTTCCAAATAAAATCTAAAAGACACATTTATTATTCAGAAATAAATACACTGGGGGAGGAGCAAGATGGAGAAGGAGGAGGAGGAGACCTAGAAATCATCAGGTCCCAGGAGTTAAGCTGGATGGTTATCAAACCAGTCAGAACACCTGTAGATTCAACAGGAGATAGAAGAGAAGAAGAACAGCAATTCTAGGAACAGAAAAGTCACCACTTTCTGGAAGGTAGGACGCAGAGAAGTGAATAGGAGGCAACATTTGGGAAGACAGACCACAGGGGAGCAGCAGACTCCTGGCTAGCAGCAGAGCAGTGGACCACAAAATTGGAACCTTCAGAAGTCTGCTCCACTGAAGGACATTGCCCCAGAGGCTAAGTGGTGGGTGGAACACTCATGGGGACAGTGTAGTCTCAGGACCCCTGGGTTCACAGAAGGACTTGGAGTGCCTGAGTATAGGAGAGCTCCCAGTATCAGGGAAATACAAATCAAAACCACAGTGAGATACCACCTCATACCAGTCAGAATGGCTAATAACAGGTTAGGAAATGACAGGTATTGGTGTGGATGAGAGGAAAGTGAAACCCTACTACACTGTTGGTGAGAACGCAAGCTGGTGCAGCCACTGGGGAAAACAGTATTGAGATTCCTCAAAAAGTTAAAAATAGAGCTACCCTATGACCAGCAATTGCACTACTGGGTATTTACCCTAAAGATAAAAATGTAGTGATCCAAAGAAGCACATGCACCCAAATGTTTATAGCAGCAATGTCCACAGTAGCCAAACTACGGAAAGAACCAAGATGTCCATCAAGAGATCAAAGGATAAAGAAGAAGTGGGGTGAGTGTGTATGTGTGTGTGAGTGTGTGTAATGGAATACTATGCAGCCATAAAAAGAATGAAATCCTGCTATTTACAATGACATGGATGGAACTGGAGGGTATTATGCTGAGCGAAATAAGTCAATCAGAGAAAGACAGTTATCATATGATCTCTCTGATATGAGGAATTTGACAGCAAGGGTGGGGGGTTCATGAAAGGTAGAGAGAGGAAAAAAATGAAACAAGATGGGACCAGGGAAGGAGAAAAACCACAGGAGACCCTTAATCTCAGGAAACAAACTGAAGGTTGCTGGGGGGCAGGGGGAGGGATAGGGTGGCTGGGTTATGGAAAAAAAAATAAAAATTAATTAAAAAAGAAAAGAAATAAATATACTGAATTTGCAATTATAATATCAACTTAGTTGTATCTGAAAAATATACCAAGCAAAGAAGTAATTTTCCAATAATAATACCATTTAAAGTTTTAAAATGTGAAATAAGCCATATACGTTATTAGGCACATTATGTATATAGAAAAATAAATATATGAAGGAAAATATTAGGAAAATTAAGAGAATAAAAAATTTCTGTATTAATCTCTATGAGGGAAAATGAATTACCCACAATGGGTTTCAATGATCCCAGTGATGTTCTATTTCTTCAGAGCAATGAGGGAAACTCAAATGTTTATTCTTCTGAAAAATTACTTTGACTTCAAAAATAAAGACTCTACTGTTGTATGAGTGTGTGTGTGTATGTATACTTATATACACAAATAAATACATACATATATGTACACACACACACACACACACATACACAGAATTTCAACATTTGTCCTTAGCTGCTTTATGAACTGATGGGCTGCAGGATCTCCTGTCTTTAAGAAAAGATTTACACTTGGATGTCAAAAAGAAAAAGACAAAAAACAAAAAAAACCAAAAAAACAACCCACATGCATATGTGAGTTCTTTTGCAATTTACACAAAAGCTGATGCTTCTCAGTGATTTTTTTAAGAAAAAAGGATGTTTTAAAGAAATGCTATTTCATTCTAAATCAAAAATCCTAATTATTAGAGGAGTATGATCACCTGCAAGCTCAACTTCCAATCTCTAAGCCTAAGATGTAGAGAACAATCATTGTGTTTCTCTATGTCACATTAATGGGTGCTTTTTTCCAATCTGGAAGAGTTACCTTGACAACCAAATCAGTGACTCATATTCAGTGCCTTGATTTATTCCCAACGTCTGTGTCACTCCAAAAATTGTTTTGCCTACAATACTGAAGATTACACTTTAATTAAAATTATAACCCTTCACCCTTTTCCAATTGTCTTAAGAGCATTGCCCTTATCATAACCAATTTATAATACAACACTTTAAAAATATTGCAAATGGTTTGATGAAGCTATTTCCTCAAACATGTTTGAATAATTAAGTATTAGTGAAACTTGAACTTATCCTACAGTATGTCTGAGTCCATTAATTTGCCACCAAATAACTTTATTTCTATTGACCGAATATGACTAACCTGCACAAATTTAAATTATTAGCTAAGAAAATTAATTCAACATAATCCCTTTTATAACTAAAAAAGTCCTCATTACTTATAACAAATACTTACTATTTTTGTCTGAACCAGCTTTACAAATCTTCTATTTCTTAGACATGCAGAATTGTTAAAAGAAAAATGAAAATAAGTTACAGTATTCAAGTATGTATGGTGAAATGACAACACAGTTTTTACAGAAAATAAATTCAAATAATCACAGCTAGAGGGAATAAAATGATTTACTGTTTCTTGCATGTAGTTGCTGAGTCATTTTTTAAAAAGTTTTAATTTGTAAATCAAGTATTCCAGAGTCTGAACATTAGACGAATCTAAACAGAGAAATCATCTTCTATAAATATTACATTGTGGATCACAAATAACTTCTCACCTGATTTCCTTGAAGTTACTGTCCAAAATTCATTGGTAGATTAAAAATGAAGTTTTTAATTACATTTAAAAAAACAATTAAAGTTTTACATTATTAGATGTAAAAATGAAGTTCTTCGGTCCCGATACAACTTTTATTAACATCAGTACAAATGGCATGGCTTTGCCAAAAGGTAACATCTTTGTAATTGTGAGAACTGGCTGCTGTTTTCCAAACTATTTGTTTTTACAAACTATTTTAGAGAAATAGATTTGTAACAGAATCTATTACTGATGATTATATATGGTTTCACTTATTTGTGGAGCATAAGGAGTAATTTCGAGGACATTAAGAGAAAGAAAGGAAATGTGAACTGGGGTAAATCAGAGATAGAGATGAAGCATGAGAGACTTTGGACTCTGAGAAACAAACTGAAGATTTGGAATTTGGGGGAATGGGTGATCCTGGTGGTGGTTATTAACGATGGCACGTATTGCATGGAGCACTGGGTTTGGTGCATAAACAATAAAATTGGAACACTGAAAAAATAAAATAAAATACATTATTTTTAAAAACCCTGGAATTTGTCAGAATGAAAGATAAGCAATCCCTCCATTGCTAGTCCTCATCTGGTTTTATTTTGCACACGAAGCCATTGCTTCTTGAGCAGCTGATGATATTAAAATTCACACCATTTTCTGAATCCTAAAAATAACTACTTACATAAACATCAAGTGCAGCAGGTTGTTGGAGAGAACCTCTTCCATGATCCATTTCATAACTTTGGAGGACAAAATCATGCTTTGGCTTCGAAGTATGAAATTGTTGTTTTACACGCTAGAAAATACGGGGTGGTATTGTTCGTGGGTAGTGGAAAAATCAAATTTGTAACTAACGGGTTAATGTTAGGAATACCCGAAAAACATTCGGATCCAAGATAAGCTGTGTTGAAGATTCACTATGTTTGCAGGTGAGATGTGTTCAGTGAAGGAAGATTGAATTAATATGAAGATTGTCATGGAGTGGGTTAGCTTGTCAAGAACTCATTCCCTAAGGGATAAGAACAAGGGAGAGATTCTATTTTAAAGTGAAAAATTCTTCTGAATTCACTAGAACTCTCAAAATAGTTCTGTGGCCAGCACTTGTTCTGTTGTTTGTCTATTTCTGTCAGTCTTGTTTTTTCCCCTAAATCTATGCATAAAAATAACAGTCAAACAGGATAGAGAAAAACAATGTTTTCTATTTTAGTACCACCACCATGATGAAGTAATCCATAAAAAAAATAGAAATATAAAAAGCAAATGTTGTTAAAGCTAAGTTTTACTTGATTTTATATAATCTGGTCATTCGGAGGACTGCAAACTAAAAGAAAATATACAAGAGATGGAGAAAATCATATTTAATGATGTTTTACATAGGAATAAAAAACTTCAGAGGGGACGACTAAAAGAACTAGAAATGCTTTGTTTGGGAGAAAGGAAACTTAGAAGCTACAACACTAGAATAGTGAATATAACACTCTATGTTAAGCACTCAGTTCACTTCTGCTCTTTATTTAATCCTCAAAACTATGAAGACTTTAATATCATATATTATAAATAATTAAACTGGAACGTTGAGGTAAAAGAAATGACTTACTGAAGTTATTCTAGTTACTGAAGGGCAAAAGCTCAGGCCAATTCAGGTCTCCTATGGTTGAATGGAAAGAGCTGATGAACACTAATGAAACTGGTAGGTTAAGTGTCCCAGTCCCATGTATGTAAATGACAGACAAGTAAGGACACAAACATTCTGATGTGAGTGGTAATAAACAAAGGGATTATTAAAACATATCTTTCATTTATCTTCTTTCAAAATTAGTGCTTGGTAATTTTTTTTTAAAAGAACAAACCAATAAGAAAAAATAGAAGTTAAAATTAGATAGCAGGAAGAATCTTGTTCTATTCTCCTATTTCATCTTTTAGGTATTCATTCAACAAATGCTTTCTAGTGAGAAGCAGTAGTTTAGACAGCAGTATTGATCCTAAGGGCCAAGTATTGTATGGAAGGAAATAAAAAATTAGGGTTTTTAGTTATAATAAAACTAGCTCAATGAATTAGATAAAGCAGTGTAAGTCAGCAAAA
This sequence comes from Spilogale gracilis, assembly GCA_004023965.1. Lineage (NCBI taxonomy): Eukaryota > Metazoa > Chordata > Mammalia > Carnivora > Mephitidae > Spilogale > Spilogale gracilis. The sequence continues at coordinate 82,320 of PITA01001736.1, forward strand.
TATTAAAAGGCAAAATAAATGTTTAAGCAAGTAAACTACTAATAAATAAATAAACTACAAGGAAACTGAAGTACACTTAATCTTCTGATTATCATAGTTATGGGATAAACAAATACTATTTTGATGTCCAACCACAGGGAGCAGAGGTTATGGCTGAATTCAAATGGTCAAGTACTGTTCTTGATTACTCTGACCCGAGTTCCTCCCATAATCACAATAAATTAGAGTAAAAAATATACCAGATACAAATAAATTAATTAGTATTCAGAGTCATGCAATTTTAGCACAAACAGTGTCAACTCTGGGGACAATTACTGAATGGTACACAAAGATGTGATCCTATAAGGATTGGACTGCATTCACATTGCCTAAAAGGCCCCATCTGAATCCACTGTTCCACAAAAAGAAATTCTAGACAAAGAGGAGTAGGTGAGTCAACAGACATAAAACTCCAGATTCCTGTCCTTATGGAAGTAAGTTTTGTTGGAGGAGAAAGTGAATAATGAGATAAACAAACAAACATGTTTATATGATACAAAATAGAGAAACATCTTGTAATATCTTGTGATAGAGATTATAGGGATGAGGGAGGAGGAAGGGACCTACACAGATGAGTTGATCAAAATACCTATTTGAAGAGATTACATTTAATCAAAAATTGTGAAAAGGAGGCAGAGCCCTGTGAAGAAATTCAGGCAAAGCAATTTGAACACACACACAAAAAAAGTGTGAAAAAGCTTTAAGTAGGAAGAAGTTTGGGATGTTCTTGAAGCTGAAAATATTTCTATGTGACTGAAGGTTAGGGAGACTGGCTAGAGAGGCTATTTAGAAGGGAAGGGTTGTCCAGGTAATACAGACCTTGTAATTGAGAAAACTGAAGGCTAATGATCAAGTGACCAGTCTAAAATCAAATTAGAGAAAAAAGAAATTATAATATAGATCTCTTAATTTGTCACTAAGAGCTATTTATTTCCTATATTTCATAAGTCCTAATAGGTTATAAAACTCAAAAATATATTTAGAAAAGGAGAAATCATTCAAGGGCTTACCCTTCTGTGCTTATGCTGATAATCAAGTGTTCCACACAGAAGTCATAATCTAGCTAAACTGTGGTTCTAGAATAACCACCATGTACATCTTGACCAATCCAATAATTTACATGCAGTAATGTTAGAGCTATTCAATTTTCTCAATCTCGACGTTCTTCAACTATGCCAAAACACAATGTCAAAAATAAAACAAAAACAAAACAAAAATGCATCCTCTTTGATGTTAGTAACCAAGAACTGAAGATCATTACCTTTGTAATAGTATGTTGTAACAACAGAGATTAGCGGCAGGAGGCAGTAGGAAAAGACAGAGGCTTTTCCGGAATGTATACTTTAATCAATTGACTTACACGGCAGCTAAAAAGCCCTCTTGAGGTTTCTGAGTAGGAAATTGAACTCTGTCTACATCTGGGATTCAGGTAATTCTAGTCTACTCTCACAGACAGAGAGAACAGCCAATTAACATTAGTTTTTGGTGCCTGTAGGGAAAAACCTCAACAAGCAGAAAAAAATGATAGAATTTCTGTTCACAGAAAGCTGAACAAATCTTGAAATTCTAAGTACAGTTTGATTGTTCTTGAACATCTCCCATTCCCACCAGCTCTTAAGGCAAGGGAAGTTTGGCATATGTGTTTCATCTACATGGATAATATAGTTGTCCATTTGTAAGATCCTGAAATTCACAGTGATTGTATTTTTATGTTTCGCTCTTGCTAAAGATATCTTTGGAGATAGAGAATTCTTTACTTCTTTGTAGGAAATGAATTGAGTTGAGATTCTGCCCCTCAATAACTCAACAACTTTGACTAAGTCATTTTGCTTCTCTTGTGCTCAATTCCATTATTTGTAAAATAGTATATTAATGTCTTTAATTCAGAGATATTTTGAGAATTAAATAAAAGCACACAAGGGACCAAATTTAATTCTTAACAACTGCAGCTGCTCCCTGAAAAGTCTTGCTATTGTTACTTTGTTCCATAGGCTGACACTTGACTGGTTGCTTATAAAACCGAACAGCCCCAGTCCCAGAAGCCACATGTCAGACATTTACTTTTCATTTACTAAGATTTTCTGATCCACCAGGGTTGAGCCTTGCTACCTTCTGTTTATTTTGTACTCCAAATAATTAATTTCTCTAAACAGCTTATGGAGAAAACAATATATACGTAGTATATGGTAATATGGAAGGATGGACACTACCGTTAATTTTCATTAAAATAAATTAGCACCAGAATAAAACAATGCCATGTGATTTTATAAAATTAATAATCTTAAAATAAAAGAGATGGGAGGGAGCATTTAAATTACTTTATATGTAAAATGGTTACAGATGGCAACAATTTTTGTTATCTTTAACACTATGTAACATTCTTTTTAATGTATAATTTTTTTTTTTTTTTAAAGATTTTTTATTTATTTGACAGAGAGAAACACAGCCAGAGAGGGAATACAAGCAGGGGGAGTGAGAGAGGGAGAAGCAGGCTTCCCGCTGAGCAGGGAGCCCGATGTGGGACTCGATCCCCGGTCTCCAGGATCATGACCTGAGCCGAAGGCAGTCGCCCAACCAACTGAGCCACCCAGGCGCCCCCTTTTTAATGTATAATTAAAAGATAGATGCTCAAGGTAGATACCTCAGAGCTGAAAATCAGTATTTCATTTTGGTTTAAGTTGCCATCAGTTTGATTCCTGGAGAGGTTGAATATATTTTCATGTATTTTATAATTTGTATTTCTTTCCCTTTAAGTGTATGCTCCTATCCTTTGCTTATTTTTTTCTGTTTGGGTATTTTTAGTTTTCCTGACTTATAAGACAATTTCTATGACAGCAAATACAGAAAAGGATAAAAATGAAAACAAATTTAGTAATTTTACAACTCAGTGATTTATTAGCATTGTGGTATATTTCCTTCAAATGTTTTTAGTTTTTATTATAAGGTTAACTTTAACCCAATATATTATAAAAAATTCCATATCATCAACTTTTGACATATTTTTTCTGTTGCATAGATATCAAAACGATGAATATAATTTTTACTATAAACACATATAAACACATTGTTCTAAGAATTTGTTCTAAGAATTATCAACTTATTGATTGCTGTATTAGGGTTATGTTTCACTTTTTTTCTTCAAGTTTTTCTGACTATACTTTTTTTAAGATGTCATATAATCAATTCTACCAATATTTTCTTTTGAAGTTTCAACTTCTGGAATCTTGCTATCACCCCATGATTACACAAAATTCCATTCATACTTCCTTCTTAAATGGAAAATGAGCCTCTGCTTTTCAGTGATTTTTGAGTGGGAAGGGAAGGTCACAGTATCCATGACAATCTGTGGGAGTGAATTATCAGAAAAATGAACACAAATATTGAACACAACATTTTGTACACAATTTCATTTTTTTTCTTTTTTTTGCACACAATTTCAAGAGATTTGTAGACCTCCCAAAGTCCATTCACCAACTACATACAAACCCATAGAACTTGGGATAAAAATCTTGTTTTAACTTCTTTAGGTTCTTTAAAATATATATATATATATATATATATATATATATATATATATAGTCAAGAATAAAATAGTTACCCAGGGGATGATATGCCCTCATTAATCATTTTTTAGTTTTGTTTTATTTTACAATTTGCAATGAGTGAGAAAGACATAGAATGCTTTATGTGTGTTTATGTGTGGTATTTGGTATTATAGAGAGGAAACCTGACCTAGAATAGGCAGATGTCAGAAAGACCAAATTATCCTAATTCGATCATCAGAGGAATGAGTTAAGAAAATTCCTTTAATTTCCCTTTTTATCCAGATATGAATCTGTAAAGTGTGTATGTGTGTGGTATGTGTGTTTATATGTATGAGTGTATGTGATTGAGAGATTGACAAGTAGAATTAACAATTTTTAAAATCCTTACAATTTGTAAAAAATATATAAACCTGGAGTCATGCTATATTATACAATGCTATCTTCATTATCTTTTTACCAAGGCAAATTTTAATACACTGCAAAGCACAAATTTTAACTGTAACATTCAATATGCTTTGATTAAAGTATGAAGATATAGGGTAGTGAAATTACCATCACAGTCAAGATATAAAGCACTTCCCCAATGAGAAAGCCCCTGACTCCTTCCTACATCTCATATGAAACCATTGATTTAATTTTTATCACCAGAGATCAGTTTCATTTGTTCAGAACTTTGTATGAATGAAATCAAACAGCGTGTATTCTGTGGCTTCTGTCTTTGTTTCCCACACATAAATTACATAATGTTTTTTTTTTTTAAATTAGTGCAAGTTGTTTAATGAATCAGTAGCTTGTTCTTTTTTTAAAAAAGCTGATGTATAGTATTGCACTGTATAAATATACTACAGCTTTTTCTTTTATGTTTAGCTCATTTTCCTATCTATAGACATTGGGGTTATTTCCAGATAGGGGCTACAAAGAATAAAGCTGCTAGGAAACCTTGTACCAGTCTGTCTGTGGATGCTTTCATTGCTTTTGTGTTAATATTAAGTGTGAAATTACTGGGCCACAGAATAGCTTTTTTAACTCAGTGAGAATCTGCCAACTAATTGTTTAGGGTAGTTGCAGAGTTTCAACACTCTCACCAACTTGTACTCGAGTGCTAGTTGTCTCTTATTCCTGCCATCACTTGACATTGCAAACTTTTGGAATTGTAGCGATCGCATTGAGTGATATCTTTTTTTCTTTTTTTTAAGATTTTATTTATTTATTTGACAGACAGAAATACAGCTAGAGAGGGAACACAAGCAGGGAGAGTGAGAGAAGGAGAAACAGGCTTCCTACCAAGCAGGAAGCCCGATATGGGGCTCGATCCCAGGTCTCCAGGATCATGACCTGAGCCGAAGGCAGTCACCCAACCAACTGAGCCACCCAGGCACCCCACATTGAGTGATATCTTAATGTAGCTATAGTTTTCATTTCCCTGATAGATAATGATATCAAGCAATCTTTGATAACGCTTTTGTCCATTCTTTTGTAATTTCTTCTGGGAAGTGACTGATAAAGAACTTTGCCCTTCTTTATCAGATGTTTGCCATTCTTGAATTAAGGTTCTTTTTTTTTTTTTTTAAAGATTTTATTTATTTGACAGAGAGAAACACAGCCAGAGAGGGAACACAAACAGGGGTAGTGAGAGAGGGAGAAGCAAGCTTCCTGACGAGCAGGGAGCCCAATGTGGGACTCGATCCCCGGTCTCCAGATCATGACCTGAGCCGAAGGCAGTTGCTTAACCAACTGAGCCACCCAGGCACCCCTATGGTTCTTTAAATATTCTAGATTCATGTCTTGATTCCATCTTATGCACTAAGAATATTTTCACCCAAATTTTTGCTTTTTCATTTTTGTAACAATGACTATTGGTGAGCAGAAGTTGTTTTTTTGTTTTTTTGTTTTTTTGTGAAGTCCAATCTGTAATTGACTGTTTCTGTTATGGATAGTCCTTTTTGTGTCCTCACTAAGAAATCTTTTCTGTGCAATTCAAAAAGACACTATTCTATGTTTTCTTCAGATTATTTATGGATTTATTTTTTTCTAATGAATGATGATCCATTTTCAATGTTTTTATGTGTAATATGAGGTAAAGGTTGAGTTTCATTTTTCCCCATATATTTATGTGATTTATCTAGTACCATTTGTTGAAAATATTTTCTCTTTCCATCAAATTTCAATTTAGTCACTGTCAAAAATCAACTGGTAGTTTATGTGACAGTCTATTGTTACATGCTCTATCTGTTCCATGGCTCTATTTTCTTACCTGAGCCTCCCTCGCTCACTTATTCCACTTCTGTTTTTAATTCAGATAGTGTATGTATATGTCCTTCAACTTTGTCCTTTCTATGATTATTTTGTTATTTCTAAAATTTTGAGATATGATTTTTTTTCTACCCAAAAAAGACTGGTTAAAATATTGATTGGTATTATTTTTTTTTGATTGGTATTATCTTTAATATATGAATCAATTTGGGGACAGTTGAAAACATGACAACATTGAATCTATCAATTCATTAAAAAAATATATCCCATCATTTAGATCATACTTAATTTTTCTTAGCCAATGTTTTGGCATGATAAGTGTAATACTTCATTAATTTTATTATTATTTGTTCTTTGGGTTTTGATGTTTTCATAAAAACATTGTTACATTTTTATTTGCTAGTATAGAAAACACTTTTAGGTATCTGGTATTCTGTGTTCTTGCTAATCTCACTTATTCATATTAGAATTATTTACAGATTCCTTAGGACTTTTTACATATAGAACCATATCACCTATAAATAATGACATTTTATTTTTTTATTTTTTTTAAATAATGACATTTTAAATCTTTATGCCATTCATTTCTTTTTCTTACCTTATTATCTAACTTAGTAACTCCAGAACAGCATTGAACATAAGTGATAAGAATAGATTTTTTTTTTTGTCTTGTTCCTGATATAGTGGAAAAGTATTTAATCTCTCACTATTCAATATGATGTGATTTTTGCATATGTCCTTTGCCAGGTTAAAGAAGTTTTCTATTCCTATGTTGCTGAAATGTATATCATGAATTGGTGTTGGTATTATTTTTTCTGTCTCTTGAGATGTGTAAAATTCTTTTCCCTTTTTTCTCTAAATGTGTTCACTTGCACTGAATATTTTCTAGTGATTAATTAACCTTGAATTTTTGACACAGATTCCACTTGAACATGATATATCATCCTTTCTATTTGTTGCTCGAATTAATTTGCTAACTTTTTTTCAGGACTTTTGCCCCTATGTGTCTATATTTTTTCTTTTCTAATCAGGTTTTGGCATTAGGTTTTGATATGAGGCTTATGGCAGCCTAATAAAATGTGTTTTCTGAAAGAGTTGTGCAAGTTTGGTATTATTTCATCATTAAAAGTTTAATAGAATTTATAAGTAAATCATCTGGGGAAAGTTTTGGTTATGAATTCATTATCAGAATATTCACATTTTCTGTTTCCTCTTTTTACACTTTTAATGTTTTAAAGTATTTTCCCTTTCACATAAAAGTCATCAGATATATTAGCATAACTTTCTCAACATAATATTTAGTGTTCATTAAATCTGTTCAAATATTACAGTTTGATGTCTATGACACTATCCAAAATAACTTATTATTGTCTATTTAATCAACATTTTACTACTTCATATAAAATTAAGAACTTTGCAATAGTAAAATTCCATTTCCTTACTCTTCTTTTCATGTGCTTTTGTTTTAAAATATTTTATTTTTAAATATGTAATCAATTCAATAATGCAAAGCTATTATTTTTAATTTAAATAGTGCCTTTTAAGAAAATTAGAAGAAACAGTAATTTTAAATATTTTCCCAGATAAACATCACTTTTCCACTTCTCAGAGTCTTCATTTCCTCCTATAGACCTGGTAGCATTTTCTCTCAGCCCTAAATCTTCCCATTAGTATTTATTTTTGGTGATATAGTCCTGAAAACAAATTTTCTCAACAAAATTTATCTTTTGTTTATCCATAAATATAAATGCTCTGTCTTTACTCTTGGAGTATATTTTTACTGGGTATACAAACCTGAATTATAATGTACCTTTTTTCTTTATGTCAGAGATGTGTCTTTATTGTTTCCTGTTCTCTATTGTTCCTGATGTTTATTCATTTTGACAGTATATTTGATTACTTTTTTAAAGATTTTATTTATGACAGAGAAAAACATAGCCAGAGAGGGAACATAAGCAAGGGGAGTGAGAGAAGGAGAAGCAGGCTTCCTGCTGAGCAGGGAGCCCAATGTGGGACTCGATCCCGGGTCTCCAGGATCATGACCTGAGCCGCAGGCAGTCGCTTAACCAACTGAGCCACCCAGGCGCCCCAACTTTTGAAATATATTTTTACCGTGGGGCACCTTGGTGGCACAGTAGTTAAGTGTGCAACTGTGTTTTGGCTCAGCTCATGATCTCTGCATCCTGAGACAGAGCTATGAGTGGGCTTGGGGCTCAGCACAGAGTCTGCTTAAAACTCTCTCCTTCTCCCTCTGCCCCTCCCCCCTGCCACTCTCTTTCTTTCTCTCTCTAAAGTAAATAAATATTTTTTTAAAAAATACATTTCTACTGTATATTAGAAATCTAGATTCACAGGTCATGAGTCTTCTACTGATAGAGTTAAAAACTACTAAAACTGTAGTGACTTAAAACACCATAAATTTGGGGGTGCCTGGGTGGCTCAGTTGGTTGAGCGACTGCCTTCAGCTCAGGTCATGATCCCGGAGATCCGGGATGGAGTCCCACATCGGGCTCCCTGCTCGGCAAGAAGCCTGCTTCTTCCTCTCTCGGTCCCTCTGCTGTGTTCCCTCTCTGGCTGTGTTTCTCTCTGTCAAATAAATAAAATCTTAAAAAAAAAAAACCCATAAATTTATTACCTTCTATTTTTCTAAGTCAGAAGTCTAAAATGAAATTAAGAGTTTGGAAAAACTGTGCTGTCTTCTGCAGTCACTAGAGAAGATTCTGCTTCCTTGCATTTTTCACTCTCTAAAGTCCACCTGCATTACTTGATTCTACAGCTGACCTACATTCTGACCTTCCCTTCTGCCCCCTTCTCCCATTTGTAATGACCCTTATGATTACATAAGACCGTCTGAATAATCCAAGATAATCTCCCTATTTTAAGGTGAGTTAATCATCAGTCTTAATTCCAACTGCTACTTCTAGTCCTCTAACCTAACATACAAGTTATGTAGATTAAGTCACAGACATCACTAGAGATCATTATTTTACCTATCATAATATAACTTATCTGTGATCTACAGTTGTTCAATTTCACCAGTTTGAGTAAAGCATAGAAAACCTTAACTCCATGCATACTCCTGCACTTTCTCCCTTTTATAGTAAAAGTATGTTAACACTCCTTCTGTATACATTAAAATCACATTACACAGTGTTATAATTTTGCTTAAACCATCAAACATAATCTAGAAAATTAACAAGGAAAAGGAAGTTTACAGTATTAACCATATTTTGCTCCTTGCATGTTCTTCTTTTCTGATATCCCTTGATTCCTTCTACTGTCATTTCCTTTCTGTTTAGAGGACTTAATTAGTATTCTTTGAGGATAGACCTATTGGTAATCCTCACAGTTTTCCTTCCACTTAGAATGTCTTTATTTCCTCTTCCTGCTTAAAGGACACTTCCATTGGATGCAGAATTTTGGGTTAACAGTTCTTTTTAAATTTTTTTTTCTTTCTAACACTTGAAAAATATTGCACTTTCTGTCCATAAGTAACCTGAAGTGATCCTTAAAATGGTTAGCTACTCACTTGACCTACATAATTCTATAAAACTATGAAAATTGAGAGGTTTAAATCTTTGCATTCACTTTAAGAACACCTGTGATAATGTCCAGACAACCAAGGGTATGCATAGATGAAAAGCCATCAAGTATGTGAAAGATGTCTCCTGCTAGAGCCAACATATGTCACTTGTCATTACAAAGATCGAGTTGCAGGTTTGCCAAGGTCAAAAAGTAAGATTGGCTATTGGGTGAGTAGGTCAAAAGAGTGCTGAAAGTTTTGCTGCACATGCTTAAAAAAGCAGAGTAATGATGAATTTAAGGGTTTCAGTGTAGATACTCTTGTCATTGAGCACATCCAGATGAACAAAGCCCATATGATGTGCCTCCATACTTTAAAACTCATGGTAGGATTAGCCCATACATAAGCTCTCCCTTTCACATTGTGATGATCCTTAATGAAGAACATTGTTCCTAAACCAGAAGAGAGATTGTACTGAAGAAAAAGATATTCCAAAAAGAAACTGAAGAAATAAAAACTTATGGCTAAGAACAAAGGTAGCACAAAATAAATGCAAATAAAAGTAAAAGCAAAAATAAATAAAATATAAAAGAAGAAAAAACATTGTGCTGATTCCTTCTGGCCTTTGTGTTTTCTTTTGAAAGAACTATTATTTCTTTGAGCTGTTATATAGGGTAGACTAAACAATGACCCCAGGAGATAACAACATCCTAACCCCGAGACCTATAAATATTACTGTAAGTGACAAAGTCTTTGCAGATGTGAAAATGCCAGGATCTTGAAAAAGAAAAATTCTCCTAGATTTTGTGTGAGTAGGCCATAAATGCAACATAGGTATCCTTGTAAAAAGGAAGCAGAGGGACATTTGACTATAGAAGAGGAGAAAGCATTGTGACCACACAAGCAGAGAACTACTTCATTACTGCCAAATGAGGTTGGAAATCCAGGTTCACAGGGGGCTTCCATTGACATTAGGTGAGGAGACAATTCTAGTGCTGGGCAGTAATGGTAATTCAGCCTATCTACTAGGCCTCTATTCATACTACCTGGAGAAAGAGTTTCTTCATCATTGCTATGTTAGTGGAGGCCTCATGGAGGGGGAGATGGCTTATCACCACTGAATGGCAGCCAAGTCCTGACTCTCTATTGGGCCTACCCCTCTGACTCTGGAGAGGGAGAGGGAAACCTCATTACTATAGGAGAGACACCGAATTCCAGTCGTCTTATGTGGTATCAACAGAGGCCACACTGAGGACACCTTGGGGGAAGCTCCTTACCATCTGATAGGGATATACGTCCCAGCTTCCTTCTTGGACTTTTGACACCATCCGGGCCGAGTGATTTGGCTGTCTGGTGAAGTCTGGCAAGCGTAGATGTCTAGACTCCCAAACTGTCCTTTGCTGTTAGAAATGGGATGTTACAGCAGTGTTTCGTGGTGTGTCATTGGAATGGAGTGTTTATTGTTTAAATGTTTTCTGTCCTGCTAGCCTCTTCATTTCGGTCTTTTGGCTAAAATACACAGTTTTTGTTGTTGTTGTTGTTGTTGTTGTTGTTGTTTTAATTTTCTGGCCTACGTCTGTTGACATTCTCAGGTTGTCTTTTCCAGCATCCAGTCTGGTATACATAAGAGAAACAAAAATAAAACCCAGGGAACTTATTACCATATCATTCCTTCGGTTCTGAGTTCCCTAGCTGCCAGTCTACATTTTCTCTCCACTTTTCAAAGTCTTCTTTTATTTGTTTTATGCCTAATGTCTAGGGATTTTAGTTGTACTCTATGGATGACTAGAAAAAACATATCTACTCCATCTTCCCAGAACCAGAAGTGCCCCTACTTTTATTAAGCTGTGCAGTCTCTATAAATGAAAGGCATGCATTCCACTAATGTGCATCCTCTGTAAAAACTACCAAATTGTCTCCTTTACCTTACTTCATACTGAAGCTGCCCACACACTTAACCTTCTATCTAGGTGACTGTACTTGGTACTGTATGACTCATGTCACCTCTTTTATTTCATCTTCACCCTTGCTGATGAATGGTACCAGTGATGGTCAATGACCTAAGGTCAGCAAGTCCACAAGTGTTCAACAAACCTATATAAAGGTGGAAGTGGAAAAGTAAGGAGAAAGCAAAGAAAATGGAGAGGGCGGAGAGAGTCCAGTAGCAGTCGACTTGAGAACAAATACCATAAAATGGAGTCAAAGTCTTGACAAAATTCATATGTACACTGAACCATGAGAGCCAGAGAGAAATACAGCAATTACATGTAATGAAAGCCAACATTGTGTAGTGCCTAAGTGTTTCAGAAAATGTTCTAGCCACTTCAAATATATTACTTCAAGTGATCTACAAAGCAACTAAATTGCTTATATTCTACAGCTGGGGAAACCAAGACACTGGTTTCTCAAGATCACATAGGCAGAGTATCTGCTCTTAGGCATTGTCTTTGGTTGAATTCTATGATATTACCAATTCCTCATTTTTTTAACATTAAAAGTGGTATTTTCATATTATTTCATATAATAGCCTCAGAGCCCATTCTATCCCCTAAAAGCAGAGAAAGGACTCTAGTCATTAGAGACTAGAAATTGGAGAAAGAAAAGAAACACGAGGAAGAGATCTTCCAGCGATCTAAGTTCCACTTCTGGTTAGTCCTGTCCCACTGAAATTCCCATCTGAGCATTGCTGTGAATTTCTCTTAGATTCTTGTGGCAAACCCCACCTTAATAGCTGCTTTGGATGGTCTGTTTTTCTTGTCCCAAATAAAATCCTAACTAAAAAATGCATGCACGCATGCATACATACATACATAAAAAATTTCATAAGCAGTAGTGAAACAGATATCAGGGTTGTTTTCCAGAATACCGACCCACTGAGGTCAGGATATATTATGTGACAAAGAAGAGGAATGAGAAAGAAAAAAAAAAAAAGGAGAGTGACCAAGTTATGATTGAAGGATACAAAGTAACTGAAACTCTAGACAAGGAAGCCTATGGATTGAAAACATAGCTTGAGCAGGGCAGACTCTATTTAGATCCTGAAATTTGGTAAGCCTAAAGGAAGTCCTCAGCATTCATATTTGTAAGTAGTCAAAGATATGAAAAGATTTTATTTGTCTTTGCACCCATGTTCCCTTCGTTTTTGGAACCAGAGACTAGTGTAGGGGTTGGCTCACATGACTTTAATAAATTTGCTAATAAATCAGATATGGCCTTTCATTTAAAAGAATCTAAAATAATGAGTGAATTTAATCAAGTGTTATTTTGTTTTGTTTCCTTTCTTCTCCTTCCTTCAAAATATATACCTGGTCATTTTTCACACTTAAGAGCATTTTAAGTGTAAAATTTGTAAATTAACAATATCACCCTTCTCCATAGAACATGTCAGAATAATGTACAGCAACTTAATGTAATAGAAAGTGTACAGAATTAAGGGTTGGCAAACTCAGATTTTTTTTTTCTTTTATTCCAGAGATGAACCAAGAAAGGAGATGGTTAGGGGTGCCGGGGTGGCTCTGTGAGTTAAAGCCTCTGCCTCTGGCTCAGGTCATGATGCTGGAATTCTGGAATCGAGCCCAGCGTTGGGCTCCCTGCTTAGTGGGAAGCCTGCTTTTCCCTCTCTCACTCCCCCTGCTTGTGTTCCCTCTCTAGCTGTGTTTCTCTCTGTCAAATAAATACATAACATCTTTTGAAAAGTAAAATATTTGCAACTTGCATGATCTAGTTTATATGTTTCTCTGATTCTTAAAAAGAAATTATAGGTTTAAGTATAATATATAATATCTACATATAACATGCATATAAATGCTGAAACCAAAAGTCAGACACTCAACTGACTGAGCCACTGAGATGTCCCATATTCATCTATATTTTAATACTAGTTAGTGTGATATCCCGTTGATAGTAGAGACACTCCCATATAGCTTAAGATTGGCATAGCTTTGTATATTCTTGCTAAGACCATACTTTTAATGTAATCACATGCCATTTAAAATGATTCTGAAAAATAAGAAAATTTTCTCTTCAGAATGTGCTTGGAAGCTCATTAAGTCTAATTTGTTAAGATATTAGGTCTTTTGATTCATAAACATGTATTTGTCTAATATTTTATGCACTTCAATACAATAAATTGGTATATTCCATAGTTTTTATTATCTATTTCTAATATTACTATATTTGAAGAGCTATTATTTGAATTATCAATATTTATATTATTTTTGTTGTGGCATTTCTTCTCCTTCAGTACCCACAGTTCTTAGTCATGTTGCTCCGAAGAATAAAGAAATTTTAAAGATTACTAGACCAGAAGAGTGGTGGATGGAAAAGCAAAGTTTATTAAGCAATAATACAAAAGCTCCCAAAGAGGCAAGGGAACTGCCACCAGAGTTTTTAAGTCTAGGGGTTTTTATGGGCTTATTAGCAGGTTGTTTTTATCTGATTAACCCTCCATGTGTCTGTCTTCCAATCAAATTTTTGCCCACAAGTTCATCTACCTATGAGGTAGTTGTTCACACGGGAAAGGGTGGAAGGCTCCTCCAGGGTGGTATAAAATCCTTTTAAGTGTGGTTTCCACTTAGGCTGGGCCAGTCTGCCTTTCTTCCAACTATCCTTCATTACTTTTAATCTTTGGATTTAGATTTTTTGAGGTTCTCCTTGTGATCTCAGTGACTTTATGGTCAATTGTCATATCTTCTCTAGCTTTACATTGAAATACAGATAAATGATAAATAGATATGTGTATGTATATAGGTTATATATAGACACATATATTATATATGCATTTATGTAAAGCTTATATATGAAAAATATTCTGCATTGCATACTGTTTTGTGCATTTGATATATCTTTGATAGAAATAGGTGTCCTATTATCAATATTAGTGTGACCATGTCCTTTCATTATCCACTATTCTAAATACATACCGATGGCATTCCTGTGACTTTTTGTCTGAAGCTTTTCTTTTTCTACAGGAGAATTAATACTAAATGAGAAGCTCTCAGGATGATGCCACATGTGAGTTAGAGAAAGAGTGCCTGAAGTATCTTACCCTTGTTGTGGCCTAACTCTGAGTTGTGTTCTTACCTGCATTCTCAATAGGGATACACTCCAATTGGCCACATTAAGCACTGATTACATTACATTTATTGCCTCCCTTACCTTTCCTAAGCCACGTTTCCACTGCTCTGTGGATCACCTCCCAAATACTTGGCCTCAAATTATTGTCAGAGCGTGTTTCTTATTTAACCCATTCCAAAACAGTGTCTCTTTCTTCTTGCCTTACCTATAGCTTCTACTCTGCAGCAGTTGTCCCTAATGGCCATCCTTCCTTATGAGTTTAAGTCCATAGAAATGTAAATTGTTATTCATTGCTTCCCTACCTGCTTTTTTTTATTCAACTCAAATCTTGTTAATTATCTGATAGATTGCTTGTATTTCTTCTTACTTGCCTCTGTTTAGTACAACCAGGTCCAATGTTTATTTTAATTTTCTGAATCTCTTTGTGTTTAGTGGATCTATTATATGTCATACTACTAGATTTGTTAGCTAATGTGGAAATTCTTGTTTTGATAAATTAAGTTCAGGCATATAAACATCATATATCATACTGTCTCACACACACACGTACCTGTTAGATATAAGCATGGTTCTAGTAAAATGTATATTCAGTGCTAAACACCAGTACTTATGCTAATGAATCTTCAGTAACTTTGGTTATCTAAAAAACATTCTCTAGTAGATTCCATAGGAATAGTATCCCCTGGGTTCCTACATGTTTATAAAAGTTAGCCTGTGTCCTTAATATCGAAAGTTGTTTTGTCTGAATATAAAATACTTAGCCCACATTATCTTTCCTTGATTATCCTACATATATTAATCCTTTGTCTTCCAGCATCACTGGAAAACATCACTATCAAAAAGCCTGACATCAAATATTTTAGCCTGAAATCAATATTTCTCTCTTGAAAGCAATTTGATTTTTTTTGCTACATGCCCAGAAGATTTTTTTTCCTTCCATTTTCTTTAAAGTCCAAAAGTTTTACTAAAATAACTCATAATGCCAGCCATCTAGGACAATTTTCCCAGGAATATGTAGGCTCCAGTCTTAATTTATTTCAGGAATTTTTCTAGAAGTAATATAGAGGTTCAAATCTTTATTTATTCCTTAGAAAGTAACCAGGAAAAATAGGTCATTAAGTATTCAAGACCATGACAGTGAAACAGAAGGCAGACTGGTTCATTTTCCAAAAACGTGTAGACACACAAGCTCAACTCACTTCTATTTCTCTATAAGCCTTTCCTCCTTGGTGTTAACTTTTGTCTGCCACTCAAGCACATCCTAAACTTCACCCCCAACTGTCACAAAATTAAGTCAAATTTCGTAAAACCACATTTCTTCTCTCACTAGTATTGCTTTCATTTGCATGTCATTTTGTTGAATTTAGGTTGGTTTACTACAGGGTCATTACCATGATGTCCATCCACTAAGCGATGCTTGTGAAATCTGGACCCTTCTGCACTCAATTAAACTCTAGTTCATTGCGTGGCTCAGCCCCCTACTGCAGTTGGCAGAACCTAAATGTTTTGCACCTTTCTTCTCTTATGTCATCTGGATCTTTATGTATTTTAAAAACTATTCTCATACTGATGTAATGCTTCTATTTTTACTATTGTAATACGGAGATTTCTAAACACAGATACCATATCATTAAACTGTTAAAAATCTCTAAATGAAACAGTATCATGTGTTATAAACCTTATACCTCTTTTTCTCATAATATAATTCAATACATTACACAAAACAGTAATATATAATGTGACACTTGAGGCAGTCATTTCCTTTCTCTGGGCCTTGGTTTCCTCCTATATAAAATAAGGGGTTTGTACTGTACTCCCAAAGGGGTTTTGAGGCTCTCCTCCCTTCCCCCCCAAAATACAGTGGGAGGTATAAGGAATGAAGCCCCAGGAATTACAAGGCTTGTTTTGCTTAACCAAATAATTCTTGACTTCTTTCTTTTTTATACTGGAATTCTAAAGAAGATTTAATTTAAATCAAATATCTGATATTTTTAAAAAAGGTGAAAATCACTGCACTGAATAAGTATAAAAATGATTTCTAGACCTTAAAAATAATGAAGGTAAAGGGAAGGAAAGGAGGAAGGAGAAAATTCCCGTTCTTCCTTGATTTTATAAATCAATCCCCAATGATTATAAATATTTTCTTCAGGATAATATATGATGTCATTAATTACCAATGATAATAATTATTTACCTAAGATTTGTATATGACATCACTAATCCAGATAGCAGGTGATAGTGAATAGTTTATTCAGCATAACTCTCATGATGTGAGAGAGAAAATGTAAATGACCGATAGCTGTTTTGCACCAGTACAGTCATATTCTTTTCATGCTGGATCTCTTCTGATTGGTTAAGTAACCATGATGTGTTAAATATGTCCCTTATCATCCTTGAAACTCAGACATGGCTAACAGAGAGGGTCAGCACAGTAGACATCATATTGCAATGAGGAATAACCTGAGCTTGTCTTCATTTACATTTGAACATTCTGATAGTACATGCCTCTACTTGGAGAATTATATACCTAAATTTCAATATGTAGCCTTCAGTCATGATATTAACTCATCCACTGTGTAAAGATTAAAAATATGGAAGGGATGGGACACCTGGCTGGCTCAGTTGGTAGAGCATGTGACTCCTGATCTCAGGGTTGTGAGTTCCAGTCCCACATTGGGTACAGAGATTACTGAAAAAAAAACAAATCTTAAAAAAAAAAAAAAGGAAAGAATGAATATAAAACCTTTAAGAGCATACTACCTCTATTTTAATTTTTATTATCATATATGTTACTCAATGAAGGAAAATCTATATACGATCTATATAAATAGTTATAAATCTATATAGTCTACATACTTTTATCTATAGATATGTTATAATTAGATATTATTTTACTTGAAAAATATAACCCATTGAGTCATTGCTTGTTTGGAGGAACAAACCTCAGTCATCTCTAATTACAAGTTAGAGGATAGGACAAGAAAATTAAGACTAGTTTATTTCTATTTGCCTGCCTGCTTGATTTTGTTTCACATGGATTCCTATTTCCCCTTAAAAAATACAAATAAGAGAGCAAATAGAAAGTTCCTTCTGCTGCTGTCTTTCTCAGTGGGTATAGCACTTTCCCACAAATGCATTTCAACAATTTACTCTAGACCTGAATCATTCACTCAGCCTTTCAAGTATTTCAGTGCAGGTACTGAGTGCAGTTCCACATTTTCAGCGTTGAGCTTTGGTGGCCATTTTGAGATTATTTTGACCAAGAAGATATTTTCCTATGGGAATGGGAATCTAGAATAACTGTGATGTTGAATGAGAATGACCAACTATGTCATACATATTACTCGGTGATAAAAAATGAAAAAAAGTTAAAGTGAATTGATTTTCTCTCCAAAGTTGTCAAAATGTTCCTAACATCAAAATAATGAATCAACATGGCAGACCAGCATAAGCCATTGCTACCCTACACAAATCATT
Source organism: Spilogale gracilis (assembly GCA_004023965.1). Taxonomy (NCBI): domain Eukaryota; kingdom Metazoa; phylum Chordata; class Mammalia; order Carnivora; family Mephitidae; genus Spilogale; species Spilogale gracilis. Next base: position 100,233 of record PITA01001736.1, read on the forward strand.
CTACAGATTGCCCCTTTACTCACTGAAGGCATAAGCATCCTTCTGTTAATGATCTCAGGAATATCCTACCTCTATCTTTTTCTGTTTAATCTTCATCATGGTAACTTCCCTATCTTGGTAACTTCCCTATCCCTCAGTCACTCCAGGCCACAGAGATGTCTCATTTCTTTTATTTACATAATACATATAATCTATTCCAAATAATTTATACTTAAATATAAAATTTATTTGGCTCTCTTCAGGGTGCCTCTTTGACTCAGTTGGTTAAGTGTCTGCTTTCCACTCAGGTCATGATCCTGGAGTCCTGGGATCAAGTCCCATGTCAGGCTCTATGCTCTGCAGGGAGACTGCTTCTCCCTCTGCCCTTCCCCCATTCATGCTCTCTCTCTCTCTCTCTCACTCTCTCTCAAGTAAACAAAATCTTTTTAAAAATTAAAAAAAAATTATTTGGGGTGCCTGGGTAGCTCAGTGGGTTAAGCCTCTGCCTTCAGCTCAGGTCATGATCTCAGGGTCCTAGGATCGAGGCCCACATGGGGCTCTCTGCTCAGCAGGGAGCCTGCTTCCTCCTCTCTCTGCCTGCCTCTCTGCCTACTTGTGATCGATCTCTCTTTATCAAATAAATAAATAAAATCTTTAAAAAAATTTATTTGATTCTGTAGGCATTTTAGTCTCTTTTCTCCAGCTAAACACTTTTTTTTTAGGAATAGAAACTAGACACTCCTCTCTGTTATAAAACTACAAGATAGATCAAAGAATAGAGTTTGTCAAATAGAAAGAAGGAAATAGGTCAAAACTGAAATTCAAACATGTATCTATCACACTAAGCATATAAATTATTAAAATGTATTAAAATTTCCACTTCAATTGATAACTACAGCCTCATCCCCACCCCAATCCCTATCCCCCAAGTTCTCGCTTACTACCCTAGAAGTCTCCTCTCAATCTATATGTGATATGAGACACAGATGGAGGCGTCCAACTGTCCATCACAGCCTCATGGCCACTGTCTGTTCTGATGGCTTGTGTCCATGCTGTAGTGACACCACTGATTAAAGTGTTATGTAATTTGAATCCAGGACATAGTTTGTATTTCTGTAAAGACCATCTCAGAATTTTCATTTTGAAAGTAAAAGAGTCCATATAAAGCCTTCCAGATAAGAAAAATTTGTGCTTCTACCAATGAGCTCAAACCATTCTCTAGCTTTTAACATATATTTCCTTCTAATAATAAGCACAGCAATTTTGCCTATTATACATAGATGATGATACTGTCACTTTTAACACCAATGTTTCTTTTCCTGCCTTCCAGAAATTAATGAGAATTAAATGAGCATGTACAAAGCCAAATGATATTACATAAATTATTAACTTACCATTAATCTAGTATTGCACTTGTCTACTGGGTTCAGAGATCTCTAAAATAACATTGTATTGATTTATCTTGGTCTTATTAACATGCTGCTATGTCTTCCCATAATAACAGTGAAAGTAGACCAATACCAAAGTGAAAATACTTTTGTATAAGTAATTGATCTAGAAACATGCAACAAGAAGTAACTGAAAGAGTTTTGTTTTGTTTTTTTTTAACTAATGGACATGTTATGAATGAGGAACCATAATAGTATTATGACCCAAATACTTACCCTAAAATCTGTTATTGATCATAGTTCCCTCTTAAAATATCACTATGATATTTGAGAAATTTTTTACATTTGAGAAATTTTTTCAATGTTTTTCAAGGACAATTTCCTTATGAGTATGATATGAGGGTTACATATTTTAAGGAAAACTTCCTAGAAAGCAAATTATTAAACTAAGTTCTTCAGGAGAGACAGCATGTTAACAAAGGAAATAAAGAGAAGAATATAGTCCATGTGATGGATCAATATGAGTGAAGGTAGAAATCAAGATTAAGTGCTATTTGTCTTGTGTCCTAATTAGAAAGAGTATCCAGGAAGGAAAAATGAAGATAAATAAATTTTGGGTTTAATTCCCAATCCCTAAGACCCACTCATCTTGCTTCTTTGAAATAAAAAGATTCCACTCATGATACTTTGCCTCTATTACCATGATAACATACACAGTAAATACTTAGTTGTAGCTTTTCAATGGAATCACAAAAACACACAGCATCCTCTGAATAAGGGTCAGAGATGTGATGATTATTTCAATGGAGACCTCTGCTCTTTTGTTAATTACTCACCTCTTTTCTGAACTCTAGTTAAAGTAGATTTAGATCCTTTGTTTAATGTCCCTATATAATATGTGATTTTTACATTCTCCAGCCTTAAGGATTCATTCTTCCTATTTAATAACTCTTATCTTACTATGAGCTTAGATTCTGACTTACTGAGGAAAATCTCATATTAATTGTGCTCTCCTTTTTTAGATTTTTCTGAGAATTTCTACAAATATTTGCACACTCCAGAAACTAATTATGCTTTTCACTTGTTAACTTTGCCAGCCATTTCCCCCCAAATAGATTTTCCATTTTGTTTAAGGTCCTCTCTTGCTGACAGCAACCATGACTGTGGCCATTTTCCTTTCTCCCCCCCTCCATAATGGACACCGATACACCCTTTAATTCATTAAAGCATAGCCAACAAAAATGTTCAGAAAGTTAATCTTACTATTATGAAGTTTTGGAAATGAACTTATAAGGCTAAGAAGGAAAACAAAACAGTTTATTTGTGATAGACATCCTCCAAAAATAGCCACCAAACATTCCCTCCCTGTATGAGAACACCACTCCTCCTATGATTAAATGGAGTCTATGTCCCCTTCCCTTGAATATGAATTGCACGTGTGAAATGCTTTGAGTAACAAGACAGGATGGAAGTGACAGTGGTATCAGTTCTGGGCCTAGGCTTTAAGAAATATTTAGCTTCTACTTTCTTGGAACTCAGCTACAGAGGCTATCAACTTAGAGAGGTCTTGCAGGATGAATCACCATAGCAAAAAAGAAGCTTTGCGAAGGAAAACTAAGGAGCCCCAGCAGCAGACAGCACCAAGGCCCAATTGTTAATAAGATCTTATGAACATCCAGCCCCACACTTCTCCCAAATGAGTTCAGCTGTGCAGTTTACTCCAAGGATGCCTCCCGGAGCTGAAGAACCACCCAATGTATCTAAAGAATCTTGGGAAATTACAACCCATTGTTTTAAATTATTAAGTTTTGGAGAAGTTTGTTATGCAAAAACAGAGAACCAAATGGTCTTAGTAACACTTCCAATAGAGTCAAATTAACATTCCCCTTCATAGGTAGTCACTTGATTGATTTCTGTCTACAGTTCAACTTCCCTCTGTTTTAGAATCCAGCTTACTTCCTATGAAGAAGAATGAATCCTCTTGATTCTGAACTCACTCCTAGAAGCCTAGATTCCCAACTCATTGTGTAGTAGGGGCACAGGGGGTGTAAGAGCACCTGGATTCAGGGGTCCCAAACACGAGGTTCAACCACTTGCTGCCAACACAATCCGAAGGCAGAGAGATGAAAGGCGGGGAAATGAAAAAAGAAATTATTGCAATGAGGCCAACACCAGGAAGACAGCGGACTAATGTTTCAAAGACTGTCTCCAAAATGCCAAAAATACTTCTAGGTTTATATAAGGAAAATATAATACAAAAGTCAGTAGGTATGTGCAGGTGGGCAGTGAAGGTCAATTCAATCACTCTTTTGGAGATAACCACAGGTGGGGTCCTGGGGTCTCGTGACAGTCCTTATTGCCTGAGGGGGTATTTTTACTTCCCATCAGAGGATGCTTTGCTTGCAGGATTTTTTGCCTACAGGGACTTTTGCCTGAGTTAAGAGAAAAGTGGGGCAAAAATAATTTAATCAACTAAAAATTGGGGGTCAAAGTGGAGGTAGTTGAAGTCCTTTTTCGATTGTTTTTTTCTTTGTTTTGTTTTTTATTGTGACAAAATACATGTATTTACTATTTTATCCATTTAAACCATTTTAAATATGAATATGCAAAATTTACCATTTTAAAATGTACAAGTTGTGACATGTAAAACATGTGGAACACACAACAGTGTGTACGAAGCACTCCCATCTAGTTCCAGACTTCCCCCATCACACCAAAAGGAAACCTTATTTTTTTCCCAGCCCCTAACTGATGTGGGAAACAAAGGCAGAAGAAAAATTATTAAATTTCCTTACCACCTATAGCCCATTGACAAGTCCTTGAAAGAGGCAGAGTGACATTCCTCTAGGGACTCAACTGCCTTGATGTTAATTTGCTGAGGGCAAAAGGCAATCCCAGCTGGACCCACCATGACCAGGATCCTGTAAGTCTACTTTAACATATAAAAATTCCTTTGAAAAGTTCCTTTATCTCTAAAGCCCTCAAGATACTTGGCAATCCTACCCAAGCATATGGCCCACCGATACACATTTGTAGGGTCTCATGACTCAGGTTTTTTTTTTCTCCCATCCCTCCATCCCCCTCCCTCCAAGTCCCTCAGTTTGTTTCTGTGTCCAAAGTCTCTGTTATTTCGTTTTTCTCCCTGGATTACCCTAGTTCCCATTTACTTTTCTTCTCCCACTGTCCTCCAGTTTGCCCTTCATGCACCACAAGTAAGTGAAACCATGCGATACTTGACTTTCTCTTCTTGGCTTATTTCACTCAGCATAATCTCTTCCAGTCCAGTCCATGTTACAAAAGTTGGATATTCATCCTCTCTGATGGACAGATCATCTAAACAGAAAATCAACAAAGAAACAAGAGCTTTCAATGACACATTGGACCAGATGGATCTCATAGATATGTTCAGAACATTCCACCCTAAAACAGCAGAATACTCATTCTTCTTGCGTGCACATGGAACTTTCTCCAGAATAGACCACATACTAGGTCACAAGTCAGGGCTCAACCGATACCAGAAGATTGAAATTATTCCCTGCATATTCTCTGACCACAATGCCATGAAACTGGAACTCAACCACCAAAAAAGTTCAGGAGAAACTCAGGTTTTATTAGACAGTAATAAATGACATTTTCCCAACAGTAGCTAACCTCCTCAAGGTCCTGGAAATCTTGCTTCCAAATTCATTAGAGACTTACAATATCCCTAACCCTCTCCCAGCTTGAAAGTATATAATGGGCCAATCCTCATAACCCCATTTCAGTTCTTTCTACCCACAAGTCCTGTCCCCGGGCTTTAATAAAGTCACATTTTTGCACTAAAAGTCTTCTCAAAAAGTCTTTCTTGGCTGTCAGCTCTGGACATAATATTCCAAAACTACATCAGAACCACCCTACTGACTCTCCTGGACCTCCAGCTTAGTGACTATATATCTTGGTACTTCTCAGACTCCATAATTATATGAGCCATTCCTTATTATATATAAACCCCATATATCATACTTATATTATACTATTTAAAATAAATATATTATAATTATAATTATTTCTATATAAACATATGTGTATAAATATTAATATATATGTGTGTGTGTTTAGCTCTTAATGGTGTGTTTCTCTGGAGAACCCTAACACAGCTTCTTTTTATTTCCTAGCAAATAGTAAGTAGGAATATATCTTCATCAGGAACAGAAATTGTTTATTCCTATCTCTAGAGAAAGCCTTCTACTGTGGCTTTTTACCACATTCAGAATATAAAAGGGGCCAAAAGATTAATACAATTGGTACATTAAGATGTTATTTTCTTTCCTTTTACCTAATATTACCCCCATAAAAAAGATGTAAAATTGTTTTAAAAGTGTTTTTTTTTACCATTTGTCATTAGCATGGCACTAATTAAAATTTGTGCCTTATTTTCTAAAATGTAGGTATGTCTTACTTCCAGGAGACTGAAGATTAGAATTTTCAGTGTTCGAGTTTTTAAGTTATCAAGGAGTCCACTGAAAAACACAGCTTACTCCATTAGAAAAGAGAATCAAAATGTGAAAATTGGTGCAAAATAAAACCAACTTGTGTCACAAAACAGGGAAGATGTTGAACACTCAGAGTCTCTGTCATTTTAGTCTATCCTCTGATCCACACTGTGTGGACGCATGCCTGATCCTTAGGCAAGCAGACCACGATAAAGGAAGATGCCCAAACTTGAGGAGCCTGGACGGCATAGTCAGTTGTGCGTTGGACTCTGTTTTGGTTCAGGCAGTGATCTCAGGGGCAGGAGTTGGAGCTCCACATTGGGCTCTGCACTGAGCATGGAGTCTGCTTGAGTTTCTCTCTTCCTCTCCCTCTGCCCCTTCCTGTTGCACTCTCTCTCTAAAATAAACAAAGAGGGGCAGCTGGGTGGCTCAGTCATTCAGCGTCTACCTTCAGCTCAGGTCCTGATCCCAGGGTCCTGGAATGGAGCCCAGCATCCGGCTCCCTGCTCAGTGGAGAGCCTGCTTCTCCCTCTCCCTCTGCTGCTCTTCCTGCTTATACTCTCTCTGTCAAATAAATAAATAAAATCTGTAAAAGAAATTAAAACATTAAATAATAATAAAAAAATCTTAAAAGAGAGAGAGAGAACATGTCTAAAGTAAAGAAATTGGGAATCTGAGAAGCTAAGGTGATGGTAATATCAAGGGCCAGTGGTAATGACACAAAAATCTCTCAACCCGGGACAGTGTTGTTGCTTTCAATAGTTAAGGGCACCATATAGCACCATGGGCTTGTATTTTAACATGCCCTGAAGTAGGCTATAGCAACCACAAGCCAGAAATCAGTAGCAGCCAGCATAAGTGGATAACTAGCTCAAGAGAACGGGAAAATCGTGAGTACCATGTTGATTCCCAGGAGACTAGTTTGCAAGTCATATTGGAAATAGGCTTTGAGAGGGCAGTTTTAGGGACTTCCAAGTCAGAAGTGGAGATGTATTGCTTTATGACTTGTAATAATACCCTTTGTGTCTCCAGGTTAATGTGGCCTGATTACATCCACAGCAATGTCCTGGCCTACTCTCGCATATTCCTTTAATGCTGTTTATAAATTCAATGCCACCTGACTTATATAGCAAACTGTTATTTTCAGGAATGAGATAGAATAATAGGAGTCCTTTTAAATGTATATCTCCTGAATGGAAACTGTTCCTAAATCATATCTGGTGGTTTAAATAAAGTCCCTTCTTTACTCTTTAAAAGTAAACTTTCTATGAAAACTTCAGGTACCAGGTTGTGTATGGGAATTTTTGAAATATAAATTAATTTTGAATAATGCAAACTCACACTATACTATTCAAGATGAAGCTTTTCTATTTAAATTGCATGAAAGATTAAGGTTGCTGAAAAAGGAATGTGGATGGACTTAAAATAATGGTTTGCATTTAGATGCTAGAAAACAGTAAGAGAAATGGTTTCATGTTTTAATTTGCATATTATGTGCGTAAAGATGGGAGTAAAGATCAAGGATCTGAACTCTGAAATGGCATTTCAATAAAACAATCTAGTGACAAATATATTTTTCACAGATCAGCCAATTTCCTTCTTCCAGTATTTCTAGATAAAATATGACAAACCTTACTTTCCCACCTCCTGCAATTCTAGGGAGAGAAAATATATTTTGGAAAATACCTATATGCAATCAAGTAGATGTTAGCTAAAAAATGAAATCATCATCTCTTTTCCTTATCAGATTCAATTATGCCTCACTTTTAAAAGTAGGATATGGAGGCATGCACATTTCTCCTGAATTTAAATCCAACGCCAAACCTTTAAAAAATATTATAGTATGATGACTTTAAAAACATAAACTTATAGGCTGAACATTAACTTAAAATGTCTTATTTTTTAAATTACAGATGTGACCATATGTATTAATATTGAATATATTCTGATATGAAAAATGTCAGATACAAAAGACCATACAATGTATAATTATATTAATGTGAAATGTTCAGGACAGGCAAACTGATACAGAAAGAAAATAAATTAATGAGTGTCACAGCCATGAGTGGAGTGTGGCAGCAAGAGAGTAAGCAACTACTAATGGCTGTAGGGTATCTTTTTGGGGTGATAAAAATATTCTGAAACTAGATAGCAATGTTTGCACAACTTTGTAAATATATTAAAAACTGCTGTATTATACACCTTAATACAGTGAATGTGATTGCATGTAAATTTTTTCTTGACAAAACTGTTATGGAAATAATAAGTAAAGAATAAATAAAAATATATAGGCCAAACAATAATAATACAACAAAACACATGCAGAGAAAATTATATACATATATCTTTTTATAACAAGAAGTTTTTATATACCATATTGTATTTGATAGTGAGATTGAACATCTTGTCCTATGTTTGTTTTATATTTAATATTCCTCTTGTTTGAATTGTTTGCCTACAATTTTTTTGATTATATTTAACACACTTAATTTCAGGTGTACACCCCACTGATTTGACAAAATTATCCATTATGATATGCTTACTCCAAGTGTAACTACTGTCTATCCCTATACACTGCTATTACAATATCTTTGACTATTCCTTACACTGTTTTTTATTCCTGTGACTTATTCAGAAATGTTGTATTTTAAAATTTGAAAAAAGATAGTCAGCCAATACTAATAATAGTTATCTGAGATAGTTAATAGTGTTTTTGCTTTAAATATTTAAATATTAAATGAATACCTGTAGAATCTTAGAGCTCTAAGATAATTTCTCAATAATTATTTCCAACAGACTGTGTCTGAAGACCTGAGAACTGGGATCACCAACATCCAAAGCCAAGAGAAGATGGATATCCCACCTTAAACTGAGAGAGAGAATTCATGCTTCCAATCTCTCTCTCTCTCTCTCTCTCTCTCTCTCTCTCTCTCTTTCTCTTTTTCTATTCAGACCCTTAAATGGATTGGATGATGCTTATCCCCATTGGAGACGGTCATCTTATTTACTCAGTCTACCAATTCAAATGCTAATCTAGTCTGATAATACTACACAGACATATCCAGAAATATTTTACCAGCTACCTGGGCACCCCTTAGCCCAGTGAAGCTGACATACAAAATTAACTGTCAGCAAGTTATCAATTAGTTATAAATAGGCTACTGAGAACGCTCAGGCTACTGAGTGGTCCCATAAACAAAACTACATAATATGACTGTTTATTTTTCTGACACAACTGAAGTCATCAATGTCTTTGTGTATCACTTCTTCCATTAAGAAAGACCCTAGAATGTTTCTTGAAACAATCCAGAGAGTAATGGCTGAGGTTCTTCTAAGGACCCTCTCACCACAGGGTTGAGACAATTTTATTTTTGTTACTAGAGTCAGATTTACTTTCTAGTATACAGTCTTAAGGGATGGCTACCATTAATTCCTTCCCTCCCTGATACCATGCTATTCTACACATCATAAAGAGTCTGCTTGTTGTCCCCTTGAGTTGCACAGTCTTGTAATTTTACTTTGTTAACAGACTCTTGCAGAAGAATGTTGTACCACTTTCAAGACTGGTTTCTGAAAGACCTGACAGGGTCTTCTCTCTCTCTCTCTCTAGAGAAGTCAGATATCATGTTTAAACAAAATTATGTTATGCTACTGAATGAGGAGAAAACAAATAAACAAGAGGGCCCAAATGGAGAGGAAATGAGCTGTCAAATATGTCAGTAAAGCTTCATTAGACTTAGGTACAGCCACAAGTAAATGTAGATGATTGAGTGATCTCAACCAATGCCACGTAAAGTAGAAGAACCTGCCTGAATTCTGAAATATAAAATCTTAAGAAATAATAAATAATTTTTTAGCCAGTAAATTTTGGGGTGATGTTTTTACAGAGCAATAAATAATTAAAACATACTTCTATGGTAGAGAAACCAATACTTATAATAATGATATTTCAAAGTTTTATCTCTATGCCTTGAATCAAGCTAGGCCTGCTTCTAATATATGGAATAAGTGAGGAAAAGAAATTTGAGAGCACAAAACACTCATGCTCAGGCCCAGATGTGGACATAACAAAGAAGGGGAAGGTCAAGTTAAGGGAACAGCCTTCTTTACTCTTGTATAATCAGATAGCTATCTCTAAGATATTGATTATTTTATCAAGCCATCTTTTCTATCCCTGCTCTAGCAGATTTACCCAACATTTTTAAGCTTTTCAAAAAGTTTCCTTCTTCAAAGAAACTATACAGATGTTTCTCTCTAATGCCATAGTTCACAAACATTTCCTACCCATGAATCTCTGAGGACTCCAACCATCCATTATCTTAAAATATTTTTTCCAACCAAGAAATTGCTCTTGGGATACTATTGTTTTCAGAAGTGCAGATGAGGTGATATGCCACCAAACTAATAATTCTTCCGAAACATCTTTTTCTTCTGGTACAATTATTAAAATATTTTATGAGATAGTAAAATACAATTGCTTCAAAATAGGCATCATTAAGATTGTTGAGCATTATTAAATTCAAGGGAGTCCATCAAATATCTGACTCTTGATAAACAATCTATTTTTCTCATGTCCCAATATTTATACAACTTTCTTGACATGGGTAACAAAGTTGTGCTCCCTTGCCAACCTTATGTCTTGCTTACTGCCCCCTGCTTTTTAAAAAAGAGCTGCCCTAAAATAGAAATAATAATGATAGTAATATCATTATCATATATCATATAGAAATAATAATGATAGTAATAAATATCATGAGAGGGATATGAAGAGGATCAGGAAGAACTTTGAGCAGAGTCCAAATATAAGACTCAGGTACTAAGGATTTTCTAAGACTGAGAACAGACCAGAACCAACAGCCTTCACTCTGCTACCACCATAAACATATCACAGAATATCAAGCCACAGTATCAACTAGTACCTAGAGAGGTGCAGAAGTACAGAGACCCAGTCTGTGGAAAATGCAGGTTGGAATCTGAGGGTTGAACAAGAATAATGAGAATCACCCACCATACCAGGCCCCACACCAAATCTGACTCAATATCCTACCACTGGAGGAATTCAAAGTCTGTGGTACATAGACTACATATCATCTGTAATGACAGCAAGAACAAAACCCAAGCCCAGTGCAAACAACCATGAAGTGGGTTGACTCAAATTCCTACACTAACTGTCCTAAAGAAAAAGAGACATACCCATGTGTGGGCATAAATACTATTTACTCAGCCTTTGAACATCCAATATCTGGTATGCAACATAAAATTGCAAGATACACACCGAAACAAGAGAAAAACAACAACAAAAACCTCTTTTTTTTCAGGGCTCCTGGGTTGTTCAGATGGTTGGGCATCTGCCTTTCGCTCAGGTCATAATCTCCAGTCCTGGGATAGAGTCTCATGTTCAGGCTCTCAGCTCATCAGGGAGCCTGCTTCTCCCTTTGCCTCTCCTCTTGCTTATGCTCTTTGTCTCTCTTTCTTTGAATAAATAAAATCTTAAAAAAAAAAACCTTTTTTTCACAGATAATGCAGTTGACACAACCTATTACAGAAGTTATCCAGATGTTGGAACTACTAGTCAAGGATTTTAAAATATCTATGATTAATATACTAATGGATCCAATGGAAAATTTGCACAACTTGCATAAATAGATAAAATAAGAAATATCAAGAGAGAGATGGAAACTATTAAAAAGACTGAAATAATAATGCTAGAAATACACACACACACACACACACACACACACACACACACATCACATCACATCACATCAGATATGAAGAATATTTTCAATGGCCACATTAGCAGAGTGCACTCAGCTGGGAAAAGGATCAGTGAATTTGAAGATAAGCCAAATAAAATGACCTGAATTGAAACACAAAGAGAAGGAAAGAAGGAAGGACAGACAGAAGGAAGGAAGAGACGGAGGGAAAAGAAAAGAAGAAAAGAAAGAAAAGAAAAGAAAAAAAAAGAAGAAAAAAAGAAAAGAAACGAAACGAAACAAAAAAGAAAAGAAAAGAAAAGTAAAGAAAAGAAAAGAAAAGAAAGTAAAAGAAAAGAAAGGAAAGGAAAAGAAAAGAAAAGAAAATAGCAAAAGAACAACATTCCAGAGGGGAGGGCCAATGTCACACCATCTGGGACCAGAATGGTAGTTCCAGAGTTAATGAGGGAGATCTGGGCTACTGGGCTACAGAAGTATTTGAGGATGTGATGACTGAGAATGTAGCAAAATCAAAGACAAAAAGCCATGGATCAAAGTTCAAAAGATCCCAAACAGAGTAAACAGTAAAAAGAAAAAAAGAAAAATAAAGACCTAAACATATCACAAACTACCGAAAAACAAAACAAAAGGCCTCCATAGAAACAGGGAGAGAAAAAGATACAGTGCAAACACAGAAACAGAGAAAGATCTACAGAGTTACAGCAGACTTCTTGTCAGAAAATGAGCAAGCCACAAGTATAGCAGTATTTTTACAGTACTGAAAGATGAAAACAACTGTCAGCCCGAACTCCAGAGCTAGAAAAAATGTTTTTTTTAAAAATGTAAGAACAAACAAATTCATTGCTAGCAGACCTGAAGTACAATAAATGGTAAATAAACTTTTTTTGTAGATAGAGAAAATGTGATAAAATTAAAATTTGGACAAGCACAAAGAAAAGGCAAGCACAACAAATGGTAAAAACAGCAGTAACAAAAAACCATATTTTTCTTATCTACAGTTATTTAAAATATAACTTACTCTTAAAGCAAATATAATGTATTGAGTTTTAAGACACATATAATTAAAATGTATAACAAGAAAAATGCAAAGAATAGAAGCAAGGAAATGAAGTATACTATTGAAGTTCCTTATACTATGTGTCAGTTGGTACAATATTTAAAGTTAGACTGAGATTAAATCAAATATATATATTGTTCACCCAAAAGGTATGACTAATAATGCAGTTATAAACATAAAATATAATCATGTCACTATATTACATACCTGAAATGAATATAACACTATATGTTAACTACACTGGAATTAAAATAAATTTTAAAAATGTGACAATTTTCTCCATTAATCTAAAAAAAAAATTTTTTTGTTTGAGTATTTAAAATGTGTTAGGTACTGTGCCGGTATACAATGAGGGACAAAAGAAACACGGTCTGGTCTTAATGAAGCTTCTATTGTAGTGAGATAGAAGAAGCAAAAAATAATTAATACTTGATATTTGCAAAATAATTAACGTGATAACGTGCAAAAAAATTAAACAAGCTAAGAAAGATTTAGTAGGGGGACCAAAGTAGTTCAGAAGATCTCGGGGCGCCTGGGTGGCTCAGTTGGTTGGGCGACTGCCTTCGGCTCAGGTCATGATCCTGGAGACCCGGGATCGAGCCCCACATCGGGCTCCCTGCTCAGCAGGAAGCCTGCTTCTCCTTCTCTCACTCCCCCTGCTTGTGTTCCCTCTCTCACTGTGTTTCTCTCTGTCAAATAAATAAATAAAATCTTTAAAAAAAAAAAAAAAAAAAAAAAAAGAAGATCTCTCTGAGGCATAGCATTTAAGGTACTCTTCTGTTAAACCATAACTTTTTGGTTTACTGCACCACTTAAAAATTACAGATTCTTGCATTTCATTGTATTCTCAGAAAAGTACATGGTAATAAGACTGAATAACTTACATATAGAGTTCAATAAATTGTAATTCTCACTCTTGACAGAAATGTGCTCTGCATATGTTGTTATTTTTACTAAATATAATAGTATATTGATAAACAGAACTGGCAGGTAGAAATGCTGAAATTTTATTTTACAGTGAAGGAAAATATTCTCCAGAAAATAATTTATTTTTCAAGGCCCAAGTTTGTCATTTTTTTCCAAATAAGTTTATAATAGCAACATGATAAAATAAAAGTCTTAGCCTAAAGGGAATTCTAAGATTATTTGTTTTAGCTTTTGGATAAGATGTAGTTCATCATGTTATCTTTATTTTGTGATATAATAAAAACTCTAAAACGTAGTTACAAAAATTTAAAGGTATTTGGCATTTCAACACCATGATTCCCAGGTTCATGTGGTTATGCATGAAGTAAATTAAAGTAGCAATATCTGTCTAGACCTTTAAAAATGTTAATAAAGTTATATATTTTAAATTTTTTTCATTTTGATTTAATATAAATTGACCCCAATTCTAAAGCACTACATTGAAAATGAGATTATCGTAGAATTGTATAAAACATTTATTTCTATATAAGGTGGACTTTACACACAGTAAAATGCAGTTTTGACAAATATATACCGTCATATAACCACCACCACAATCAAGGTAACAGTTCCATTACTCCCCAAATTCTCATATATCCCTTTTAGGTCAATTCCTCCCCAATCCCCAGCATCTACAACCAGTGATCTGTGTGTTCTTTCCATACTTTAGCCTTTTCAGGAATGTTGTTTATAGAGTCATACTCTATTTAGTCTTTGATTCAGGTTTCTTTCCCTACGTATAGTGCATTTTAGTGTCATCTGTACTATTACATGTATCGGTAGTCCGTTTCTTCTTACCTGAGGAGTAGTATTTCCTTGTATGGATACACCACAGTTTGTTTATACATTCCATAGTTATACTTCCATAGAGACTTTGGAGGTGTTTTCAGTCTCTGGTTTTTATGAACATTTGTTTCTTATGAATATATCTCACTAAATACTCAACTACATGTTTTTGTATGAACATTAGTTTAATTTTATTTTGGTGGATACCTTGGAATGAGTCTTCTCTGTCATAGGTTAATGCCTACTTAATTTCATTGGAAACTATCACATTGTTTTTGAATGTTTCTGTGTCACTTTCCATTTCAACCAGCGATTTGTGAAAGTTCCAATTGTTTTACATTCCTATTGGCACATGGCAATGGACTTTATTTTTTATATTTTTTTAAAGATTTTATGTATTTATATGACAGAAAGAAACACAGCTAGAGAGGGAACACAAGCAGGGAGAATGAGAGAGGGAGAAGCAGGCTTCCCACCTAGCAGGGAGACTGATGCGGGGCTCGATCCCAGATCATGACCTGAGCCGAAAGCAGTCGCTTAACCAACTGAGCTACTCAGGTGCCCTGGCAATGGACTTTAAAAAAAAAAAAAAAATCAACAATCCCAATAGGTGTGTAGTGTTATATCATTGCTGTTTTAATTTGCATTTATCCAATAACTTTTACATATACTTATTTACCATCTATCTTCTTTGTTGGACTTTCTGTTTAAATATCTTCACTTTTTTTAAATTGGGATATTTGTTTTTGTACTATTAAATTTGGATAATTCTGGCTACAATTCCTTTCTCAGATATATAGTTTAGAAATATTTTCTCTCAGTATACGGCTTATCTTCTCATTCTGTTAACAGTGTAATTTCGAAGAACAGAAGTTCTTAATTTTTGTGAAATTCATTTATCTTTTTTTTTTTAGTTTTTATGTATCATGCTTTTGTTGTCATAACTAAGAAATCTTTGCTACTTGAGCTGTTTAACTTTATGTGTCAATTAGGCTAGACCGTGGTGCCCGATATTTATTGGATTGAATATTATCTGGATGCTTCTGTGAGGTGGCTTTGAATGACATTAACATGTAAGTCTTGGACTCTTAGTCAAGCAGTTCCCCTCTCTAAGGTGGGTGGGCCTCACATCCAGTCAGATGAAGACCGGACTAGAACAAAGGCTGACCACCCGCCCACAAGAAGTGATTTTGGGAGTGAACAGCCTTTAGAGTAAAACTGCAGTGAGAGGTCTTCTCTTGATCTCAAGCCTACTCCCCAGACTTTGGACCTGCCAATCTCCATCACTGTGTGAGCAATTCCTTGAAATAAATGTCTCTCTCTCTCTTTCTCTCAGAAACTACACTAGCTGTTTGAACAGTTACTATATTATATATAACAATTATGTAAATATGCAATATATAATATAAAGAGAAAACAATAAAAAAAGTTAAAACAGATGTGAAAAGGCTAAAAAGATCAAAAAGAAAACCTGAGGCAACACACATAAGTAGAAACTTCAGGAAGCAGCTCCAACCCCTTAAGGCTGGGGATCTGGAAAGAGGAGTCAGGTTATCAGAACAGAGAAATGGGGATGGGGTTGGCTCTGGGGCTCCACCATCCCCCACCCCATGAGCTCACTACCAGGCTGTGCTGGTCCCTCGAGAGGGTATGACCGTCTGATTCTGGAACTGGTAGGGTGAAAGAATAAAGATTATCAACTGCTGTTCATAGAACGGACCTTTACTGGGATGACTAGAACAAGAAAAAACAACTAAAACCAGCAATTTCTTCTCTCACTTCCTGCCTCTGATCTCTCTCCAGTGTAGACTGGCATAATTCAACAGTCTGGCAAAGGAGAAATGCAGTTTTCAGAGTCCCAGCCCCAGCATCACGAAGCATATAAAAGGTATGTTTACAGCTGAAAGATAATCGTTTAATACCTATCCCAGTAGAAATCTTTCATTTTCAACAGGTTGAGCAAATTTTAAGTGGGGATTTTAAAGTGTTTTAAATTTTAAAACCCTTGCCTCATTAAATACCACTATCTAAATTGCAAAAATTATTCATCTAAATAAATTCACTTCTGAGGAATGGGTGTATTTTCAAATTTCTATTATCAGAGAAATGACTACCAGTTCAAAAGCCCCACAGCTAAATATTATTTCTGTGGACTGAACAGTACTGACAGTGACAGAATACTTTTAATATTTCTCTGTGTTACCAAATTTCAGCTGAGAGAACAGTTGCATTAACTAAAGATTTTTTTCATTTAGTTGTTCAGAACATTGATTACTCCAGGAAGTATTTATTTTAGGGATATATAGAGTAAGTGAACTTACAGAATTAAAAAAACCTTGATCTGGGGCGCCTGGGTGGCTCAGTTGGTTAAGCGACTGCCTTCAGCTCAGGTCATGATCTCGGAGACCTGGGATGGAGTCCCACATCGGGCTCCCTGCTCAGCAGGAAGCCTGCTTCTCCCTCTCTCACTCCCCCTGCTTGTGTTCCCTCTCTGGCTGTGTTTCTCTCTGTTAAATAAATAAAATCTTTAAAAAAAAAATAAAGAAAACCTTGATCTACTATAAATGTGATGTTAGATTTATTACATGTGTATTAAAATAGAGATCAAAATCTGCAAAATTGAATAAAAAAGAAAAAAATGCATCCTTATGATAGACAATTTAGAGTTTCAAGAAAAACCCTATACCAGTAACTGGAATTCTTACTAACTCATCAAATTGATAGATTTTTCTGGTGTGCATTTTAGGATCATTTTAATTTTTAAGTGTCATATTATAAAACCAAGTTCCTTGTAAATAGTAAATGTTTCAAATGTTGCATTAATGAACTTGATAAAAAATATTAAAAAATGGGGCACCTGGGTGGCTCATTTGGTTAAGCGACTGCCTTCGGCTCAGGTCATGATCCCAGAGACCCTGGATGGTGTCCCACATTGGGCTCCCTGCTCAGCAGGAAGCCTGCTTCTCCCTCTCTCACTCCCCCTGCTTGTGTTCCCCCTCTGGCTGTGTTTCTCTCTGTCAAATAAATAATAAAATCTTTAAAAAAATCTAAAAAAATTAAATACTTTCTGCTCTGTGAAATTTTTAGAAAGACAAGTTCAGCAAACAAATTATTTATAAATGTTTATTTGTAATCACATTGCTTGAACTGTGTTTTCTAATATAAGAGACATAATTACAACCAATGTTCACTGTGGGAAATATTATCCACTCTTTGAAAGCCTATGGTACTTGCCAATATTATTCATATATAAATAGAAATTCATTAAATAGATAGATAGATGGATAGAAGATAGACTGAATAAAGTTCTTTGATCTTTGAATATTTTTTACTTTCTGACTGGCATAGATACAAAAGGGAAAGACAAGACTTCATATTAGTATGGGCAGGTTAGATCTTTTACAAGGAAAACTCTAAAAAATGTGATTATGTTTACCTCATGTTAATAAAGTGGATCATCCTGGTTATATACATTCATAATAGATTTGAGAATAGAGCATATGCTCTTGAAAAGAAGAGGATAAATTGGAAAGTGTGTATAGTACATCAATGTTGGAAAGTTAATTATAAAGAATTTCCCTTTAGAAACTTTGCTGAGACTCTCTATGGTAATTGATCCAACTTTTCTTTGTTACTTTATTCTATTTTAGAAATTTATCATCCTTTCTTTGAGACTTGTTTTTTGATTCATGAAAGGCAACATAACCAGGCAATTGGGTTCTTCTTACTAAAGGCACTTATCAAACAGACTGTTTCAAATTGCTTCGGCCTGGAGACAGAGATAGTTTCAGTGAAAGTGCTATTTATTTTAAAAGGAAATATTCTTTTTTAAAATCCTGATCAGAATTAAAGAACCTAGAAAATATGTACATATCCAAAATTGGCACCACAATTTTATCTTAATACTTTTTAAAACATTATTACAAGTATGTATACATATATACAGTATTCAGAAACATTTTGTCCCACCATTTATCATCAAATAACTTTCAGATTGAGCAAGGGGCTTTAGTCTATGTATACATATATAGCATTTATTCTGTTCCCTCTGAAGATAAGTCCCAGGCAGAAACTTGTATGTTTCTAAATTCATCTCAATAACTCTCCATCTGAAATCAAAGATTTGATAACAAATTGTAGCTTTTATTCACACAACACGCGGCTTAGTATTAAAAGTATAAATTTGAATAGAATAAACTTTCACTTTTACTAAAATGAATTCAACCGTATATAAAAGCACCTATGGTTTTATCTTTGTATTTCTTCTTTTACTTCATTTTAAAAAGCTGAGCCACCTTTTATAGTTATTCTCAGTAGGAGTGTTGGTTGAGTTACTTATCTGTCATGTTAAAAGCAGGAGGCCTTCAGGTTAATTTCTTTAAATATCCCTTCTCCCATTTCTCTGCTCTTGTATCAACAGATCAATTTATGTTTTGAGTTGATTTCTAATTTTATTACCATTTCTCTCAGTCTTTTCAAACTTATTTTACTTACCAAAAGGATTCCACAATTTTATTCCTCAAAGATTTTATCCATTTTCTTTCTCATCTTCCCTCCGTTTCCTCTTTCTCCACATATACAGTACATATGTACTTTTATGCATAATTTTCTCATTTTTAAAGTATTCATTTTTATGTGTATTCCCTTTACATAGACTTCTTTTTTATTTCTTAGAGGCAATATCTTCTCTCTACTTTATAAGGACAATAATTTTCAGTATTCTTTCTTAACATAATCATCCCAATGAGGTATACTTTATAAACAATGAAATGTAGCATTTTGAGTTTGCATTTTAAGCTTAATGAATTTTGAGGAAATATACTTATGTAACCACCATCTCAATCATGTAGATGCAGAACATTGCCATCACCCCAGATTGTTCCTTCATTCTGGTTGCTGTCATATCTCCATGCCTCCATGCTCAAATGCAGACCTGATCCTTTCCTTGTATGAATACAAATATAAATGAACATGAATAGAATATAAATTTGTTTATGCATTTATGGAAGGATAGAATTCAAGTTGTTTCCAGCTTGGAACTATTATGAATGAAGTAAGTATATATAGTCATTCTTGCATACATCATTTGGTAGACATTTCTGTTCATTTCTTACATAAATATAAAGGAGTTGAATTGCCAGGCCATAAGGTAGGCAAGTGTATGTTTAGCTCTATGAGAAATTGGAAGACTTTCCAACAGAATTTTATCATTTCATATTCACACCCATAATGCATGAAAATTCCAATTTCATCACATTCTTCCCAACATTTGGTATCATCTCTACTTTTATTTTTTAACTCTGTACTTCAAATCGGTATAAAGTAGTATCATATTATGAATTTTCTTAATGATCAAAACTGCTGAGTATCTTTCCAAACTTCTTAGTCATAATTTCTTTTGTGAAGTGAATATTCATGTCTTTTCCCATTTGTTAAAAAAAGTCTGGTTTAGTTGCTTAACATATTCTGGATTCAAGTCCTTTTACAGATACATATTAGAAAATATTTTCCCACTTTGTATTTTGCTGAGTCCCTTAAAGATTATAATCTTTTCTTTCATTAGACCTAATTTATAAATCCTTACAGTTACTGCTTTTTATGGTCTGTCAAGGAATCTTTACTTAACTGAAAATCATAAATATTTCTTCCCCCCCCTGTGTTTTTCTAGAAGTTTTAATTTTAAGTTTTAGTTTTATTATATATTTAGGTCCATGTTTCTTTTCTTTTTCATGTTTCTTTTCAATTAATTTCTGGGTCAGAAATTATTTTTTTTTTCTGATTTAAAACCTTTGTTCCAACACTTTTTGTTGAAAATACTACTCTTTCCCCACTGAATTATCTTAGTGCATTTTTCAAAAATAAATTGACCATGTATGTTGACAGTTTCAGGACTTGCCATTCTATTCCATTAATTCATATGCTGATCTTTCTATCAGGACCACATGGTCATGAATTATGTAGCTGTAGTACAGAAGGTCTTGAAATTAAGTTGTACAAGCACCCTCGCCCCATCCTGCCCTGAATTATTTAAGTTCTTTGAGAATCTTTGCATTTCCAAATAAATTTCAGAATCTTGGCAGTTTCTATAAACAATAATAAAAATATCTGTTTGGAGTTTTGATTGCATTCGCACTCAATCTATCAATATGGACGTATTCACAATATTAACTCTTCCAACACATGGCCATGTATCTTCCAATACATGATGATACTGATTCTTACAATACATGGTATGCCTCAACACTTGTGTTTTTATGATCATGAACTGAAAATATTTTCTAATTTTCTTGCCTTATGAATTTTATTAGAAGTGGATTTATATAATTTCCAAATACTGGGAAATTTCCCAGGTTTTGATTTCTAATTTAATTCCCTTCTTGTCAGAAATATATTTTGCTTTATTTAAACATTTTAAATTTATTAAGATATTTTATGGCCTAACATACAGTATATGGTCTATCCTAATAAATATTTTATGTGGACTCGAAGAAAAATATCGTCAATAGTTATTATATGTAGTGTTCTATAAATATCAAAAGTGAGATTGACTGATAGCCTTGATAAGAGCCTTCCTGATTTTTTGCTTTTTTGTTTTATCAACTACCAAGAGAAGTATCTTAAAATCATGAACTGTGATAGTGACTTTGTCTATATTTCTCTCCTTTTGGTGGGGCTTCGTTTTTATTTCATATATATTAAGCTCTATGGTTTTTTAATTCATACCTAGGAGTGTTAGGTCTCCCTGACTACTTGCTCCTTCCTTTTTTTTTTTAAGCTCCTGACATAGTTGCAACTTTTGAATGAAACCCTAACTCTTTTAAAAATACAAGCAACACCTATCCAATTAGACATACAGGTTTCTCTCTAGATTGTTTTCACAAAGATCACATTCCTAAGATGTTATCATTTAATCTATACGTAGAATGAGTCCATAAAGTAAGATCTTGTACAACAATAGCTAAGAAAATGTGACCTTAATTCATTGTGGCAAAATCACAACCTTATATTCATAGAGACATTGTTATAGTTCTTTTTCTATTTATATAGCAGTAAGAATTTTTTTAAATAGTACTATACATAGGCAGTTGAACCTGGGGAAGACTGTGTTTTTCACATTTTTTAGCTCTAGCCAATATTTTCCCATACATTTTGACCTATTCAAGGAGTCCATGACTTGTTTCTTTAGCATGTGCAATGTTCTTCTTTATCTCTGATAAGACTTTTTGTCTTGAAGCCTACCTTCTCTAATATTAACATAGAAATATGTCCCGTTCTAAACTTAATGTTTGCATGGTATTTCTTTTGTATTCACATTACTTCCAACCCTATATTTAAAACACATGTCGGGACACCTGGATGGCTCAGTAAGTTAACCGGATACTCTTGATCTCAGCTCAGGTCTTGATCTCAGGGTCATGAGTTCAAGCCTCACATTTGGCTCCACAATGGATGTGGAGCCTACTCAAAAAAAAATTAAAAAATAAAATAAATTAAATTAAATTAAAGTACATCTCTAATAGATATCATATAGTTGTGTTTTGTCTTTTTTAAAATTTATTTATTGACAGACAGAAGGATCACAAGTAGGTAGAGAGGCAGGCAGAGAGAGAGGAGGAAGCAGGCTCTCTGCTGAGCAGAAAGCCGGATGTGGGCCTTGATCCCAGGACCCTAAGATCATGACCTGAGCCGAAGGCAGAGCCTTTAACCCACTGAGCCACCCAGGTGCCCATGTGTTTTGTCTTTTAATCCTAACAATCCACCTTACAACTGGAACATGTAGTCTGTAAGTATTTAACGTAATTATTGATAATATGGCTTATAGGTCACTAAAGACTACTGATTTTCTTCAATCTTTTATTCACCATTTTTCTTCAATTGGATTATCTGATTAAACCCTTATATAAATCCAATTACCTGATGAATAATTTCTGTTGATATATCCAGTTGACTTTCCATTTTTAAAAAAGCTCTAATCCAATATGCTATTACACCTACTGTGAACTTTTACTTCAGTTGTTAACTACTCATGTAGGATTTTCACTTTGCTGTATTTTGTAAATTTCTCTCCTATGGTTTTCTGTGTGGTTACTTATTAAGATTATATTTTTCTTTACTTATTGTATGTGTTTATAATACTGTTTTTCAACTTGTCTACTAAATCTAATATCAGGGCCATCTTGGGGTCTGTTTCTACTTATTATATTTTTCCTGGTTATGAATCATGATTTCTCATTTATTTACAGATCTATTTTTAATTATATATCGGACATTATAATTCTCACATTATATAGACATTGGCATTCTGTTTTCTTTCTCTACAAAGTGTTGATATTCTTCATACACAATTAGTGGTTGATGTTCTTGAATATGTACAGGTTTGGTTTCATGTTCTGTCAGGGTGGATTTGTGCAAAGCACTAGATGTTTACTAAGCTTCTCTAATATATTGGAGCTCAAACTCTAATTTCTTACTGCCCCACATATCTTGCTGTGGCTAATGTTTTAGGATTTAGGGAGAGTCTGAAGTAGGTTTTATGCTAGGGCATGGGCCTTATTCCTAAAACATGGTCTTTCTTGTGTCTCAATTAAATGCTCAGAGGTCTTTCTACTCTCTTTGTGCTGGACCTCAGATGTCTGCACCACTGACTGACTTATACTTATTTTGTTCTTTTCTCAAGCCAGGAGCGGCTGGTCACTTCACATGACTTTACCTGGAAAACCACAGTTCTACTCTCAGCCAAGGACTCTGTAGGGACCTTCACACAGATTTGTTCCCTTCTAGCTCCCCCAGCATCACCACTGCTCAGACACTTCCCTCCTAGTGATTGCAAACTCTAGCTGTTGTAGCAGTGAAGTCTCCAATCTCTGCCTTCTCAGCTCAGAGATTTGATTTTATTTTTCACACCATAACTAGGAAATTGCCCCCAAAGAGGGAGCTGGGATAAGGGTGGGGGTTACTCGAGTGTGCCCTTCACTCAGAAATTGCAGTTTTAAGCACCTGCTATCCTGTGCTTAAAAATAATTGTCTCAGATGTGAAGTTATTAAATAATCCACAGGCAAAAAAGACATGCATTGGGCTTAGGTTGAATAATAGTGGTGCTTATGTGGTTCTAAAATGGTCTCTGTTTTCATGTATTTCCATATAAACAAATATCTGACAATGAATCAGTATAAGTAATTTTTGAAGTTCCTTTCATCAGGTGGAAAGAAACAACACAAGAGAGAAATGAACAAAAGATTAGTTTAAAAAAAAGACAAGTCACAGAAGAGGGAAAAATAGTAATAGTAAAAGAATTATTTGTTAGCAATGAGGGAAATACAAACTTATGAGAAAGGCTGAAGGAAAAGCAAGTTTTATATGATACTAGTGGAACAATAGCTCAGGAGAACATTCAGTAGTATCTAGCCATTTTGAAGATACAAACTCTACAAGTGAGTAATTCTATTTTAAAGAAACTCTGTAGTCACATGAAAAAAGTTATGTATGAAGATATTCATTATGCCTATCTGTTAAAGAGTAAATAAATGGAACGATTTGACTGTTATTCAATAGAAGGCTGAATAAATGCAATGGCTTGGTCATATAGTAGTCTATCAACACTAAATTAATCAAAATAAAAGATTTAATATTTTTAAAGATCTTAAAACAATATTGCTAAAAATATGTTGGCCACTTCAATGTATTTAAAATGAATGAATTAGATGGAGATATTCTAACAAAGATAAATATTGAGTGTAAAGTCCGGCTGCAAACATCCATGACCCGTATGATCCTACTAATACGAAACTGAAAACATATAAAACAATAGAATATATTGTCATAAACACATAAGAATGATATACAACCACTATGAAGGACAGAGAGGGGCCAAGGAGGTAAGTGGGATTTGTGTACATGTATGACTTTTTTCTTTAAAAGAAAAATTCTGAAACAAACAAAAGAACAAATCGTGGTGAAGCATCGATTGTGTTAACAGAACAGAGACATTATTTTAAGCACTATCACACAATCATGTTCAGTTTAACTGCTAGTAGAATCTATCTATGGAAGCAACATGGCGGAGAAATAAAAGAAGGAGTAACTGCTCATACTCCTGTAAGGAAAGGCCTCAACAATCAGTAAATAGTACATTTGGAATGGGATTTCAACTCCTCATTCACCAAATTGATGAAATAGTAAGTCTTAATAAAGTAGAAGTCTTGGTACACAATTTTGCTTCTTGCAATGGGGAGATTTTGCTGAATTATCTCAACTAAAGTGATCTACAGTGTCACATATGTACAGTAAAGATAATTGAAACTACCTTACCTTAGAAATATGAGAATTTCATGAACATTACCAATTTTAAATGGAAACAAACCCCATAAGTGCTATTCTCACATAGTTAAGGATATTAAGGATGATATTTATATTTATGTGGTGACATGATTCTAATTAAAAAGATTTCTCATAAGTAAGGAGACCGTTCTCCTTCTATGAATGTACTGTCTTCCTAACCATCTGTCTTTAGATTGGGGCTCAGCAAACTTTCCCTTTAAAGGTCTAGATACTAAACATTTTAGGCTTGGAGGGTCACACAGCTCTGTTGCAAATGCTCAACTCTTCTGTGTTACTGTGAAAGCATCCATTTGATAATACCTATTTATAAATGGGTGTGTTTGTGTCCCAGCACAACTTTGTTTACAGAAGCAGGCAGTAGTGTAGATCTGGCCCCCAAGTCCCAGTATGACAACATTTGCTCCAGATTGCTTTTGATGCTTCCAAAGTTAGAGCTAAATGTTTAATAATTTTGTCAATGATTCTGTGTATCCTTCTTGCCTGTTGGTTTTAATGGTCTCTGGTACTTAAAAGTTAGATTAACTCAAGATCTGCAAAAAATGAGATGCTGATTTGGATTGTGAAAAGTACGAAATGATTGATCAGTGTTGAACTTTATTTTGGTGGTTTGTCCTTTAAACAAAATCCTCTATCATCCCCCACTAGTCCCTCACGTGCTACAGATGTGGGTGCTCCAAATGATATTGGTAAGGAGGCTTATAAAGCTAATATAAATTTGGAGCTTATAAACTCTTGGCAATTAAGACTTTTTCACTGAATCAGGTTTGCATCCCTTCTTTCCCTTGACTTCCTATGGCATTCTGCACACTGTTTATCAATAAAATTCCATAGGATTTTGCAAAAGAAACAAACAAATAAACAAGCAATGTCTCCTGATTTTTTTACCCCTGCATTTATAAAGATAATAATTATAGGAGAGATTAATCCTGGTAGGAATGACCAGCAAGGTTCAAAATAGCTAGAGAAATTTGATAAGATGTTTTACGATTTGTTAGTGGAAGAAAATAGGAAATTAAAAGGATGTGGTTCATTCCAAGATATGTCTGGCTCTTAAACTCAGATGAGCACTAAGCCTGAAAAGAAATTCTCACTTATTAAGAAAATGACACAAATTTATTCTTAAAAGTGATTATTACTGTCATTTTCATTTATATGCTACCAGAGTTGTGTGTTTTTAATTTCATAATAAAACAGGTGACATAAACAGTTAAGAGTCACAGAGTGATGGTAAATTTCCACAGGTGTGCATTGGACAGTGGGTGAGATACACAAATAGGAAGTACTGAAGGTGGCCATGGAGTTTTTGAAGAAAAAATGGTGAAAGACCAGAACTGTGTAATCATAAAGACTAAGTGGTACTCCAATTTTTCATTCTAATGCTTAGTATTATGATAAAATGTATGCTGTGCTCTGGAAAAGACTATTTTTATATATTTAATTGAAATATTTCCATTTTTGCTGACTTTATTCTTGGGTAAAATCTTGGTGTCAAGAAAAAAAAGACTTGTTTAAAGGTAGTTTCTTCTTTGTAAATGAGACATTTCACTGTCTTAAATCAGTTAAAGGAAGTAATGTTTCCATGAATATCTGTTTAATAAGCTTATACATTCAAATATGCTTGTTGGAATTGTTTTTGAATTAATTGGCACATCAAAAGTATATACAAAAGATCATGGAATTACTGTTGCAAAAAAAGGTTCATGCATTTTATCTAGCATGCCAGTTCAGTGCCACTGAGAAGCAGACATCATGACAGGATCAGAAGTCTCAGATACTTATTGAGGGGCATGCCTGAATGAGTGAGTGAGTGAGTGAGTGAGTGAGTGAGTGAGTAAAAGAGAGAGAGGGAGGAAGCAAGAGAGCAAAAGTAAAAGAGAAGAATGGAGGAAAGAGATGGAGGAGAGGAAGTAAGTAGGGAGAGGCTCCAGACCAAGATGTAGGTCTGAAACCTGTGAAAAGAGAAAGGGAAAAATTAGATATGAAAGCTCCAGAAGACAATGAAATTCTGAGAAAGTCTCAGCCAAGCTGAGAGGGAGCTCCCAAGGCAAGGTTGTTTTTGAAGGAGCCCCCACATTAAGCAGGAGTGGATTGGCTCTAGAACATCGCAATGCTCAGCTGTTGCCTTAGAGCAGTCCATAGGAACCATGTCAGTGGTGTGAATGGTGAAAGATCCAAAGAAGTTGCTGCAACCAAAGACCATTAGTCATCTGTGCTCCTCACAGTCAGCTGCCATGAAGGCGACGCAACTCCATGGCCACTGACAGAAGTTCTACAACTTCAAACCCGAGCTGCATGTGGTGGAAGCATTTTTAGCTATCAGAGTATTGTCTATGCAGATTAACATATTTTCTAATAAAATATATTTTATTCACAATTTGCAATTTGAATGTGATTTGCACAATTAATCCACTGATAGGAATATGATCCCAGTACCAAGGATAGTGCTTGAAATATGGTAGCTGTTCAATATAAGTTTGAGAATAGCTGTATGTAGTTTATCACATTTCTCATTTTAGAAAGCTCTTCAATTTTTAATTTCTTTCTCTTTTCTAGTTCATCCTATTGCCTTCAGAAGTTTTCCTTTGTTGATTTTGTTATAATCTTCATCTTAAGCTATAAGAGTACATGATCTACACTCTTTTTTCAATCCCATGAAGTATGTGTTATAACAAATACCCAGTTGTAACAATGTTTAAGCTCACTGCCCCTAAACCAGACTACCTGGGACCAATGCACGGCCTCAACATTTCCTAGCTGTTAGCACTTTGGCAGGCCCATTAACCACTTTATGCCTTAGTTTTCTTGTTGTAAAATTGAAATTGTAATAGTACCTAATCATAGAATAGTTATGAAGATTAAAAACAGTATGTTAAAATATTTAGAGCAATGTCTGATAAATCGTCAGTGCTCAGAAAAGCAAGCCGGTATTAAACACCTCATCATTATTAACATGGATCAAAAGCTATAGTCTATGATTGACAAAGCATTAGAAAATTCCCCACGGTGGAAAAAGATTTGATAAGGGTGCTATCACCAGTTCAGCAACTGAGCAAATGTATCATAGCAAATGATAAGTTAATACAAAATGCTGGAAATAGGAAGGACCCATAGGTAACAATAATGGCAATATATAGAAAAAAATAAAATAGTAATAATAAAAAATTGAACACATGTCTCATAGAAAGCTTGCACCTACGTGGCTCAGTTGGTTTAGCGACTGCCTTCAGCTCAGTTCATGATCCCTGAGTCCCTGGATCGAGCCCCGCATCGGGCTCCCTGCTCCTTCGGAAGCCTGTTTCTCCCTCTCTCACTCCCCCTGCTTGTGTTCCCTCTCTAGCTGTGTTTCTGTGTCAAATAAACAAATCTTAAAGAAAAGAAAAGAAAAGAAAAGAAAAGAAAAGGAAAGGAAAGGAAAGGAAAGGAAAGGAAAGAAAAGAAAAGAAAAGAAAAGAAAAGAAAAGAAAAGAAAAGAAAAGAAAAGAAATTTATTAAAAAAATAATAATAAAGCTGTGTTCTAAAGACTCCAGTCACGCCAATACCTTTCAGATGCAAGCCTGATGAAGAAGCGGCCATGGCTACCACTTGTAGACACAAACCTGATGATAATGTGCTTCTGTACTCAGGTCTGCCTTGGCCAATATCAATCTACTTGGGCTTTACTAGAACTCTATTATAGGACTGACAGTTTGGTTAAGATAGTCTTCCAAGTTCCGTGACTGACATTTTCCAAGAAGTTTCTTCCTGCTCCCTATAGCATAGCTCTATAGTCCTATCTATAAAAATGGAATAGATTCCTATCTCCTAAATATTTTGGAAACATTCAGTTAAGTTTAAGAGTTATGGTATCTCTAGCTTAACATTATTATACAAGTTAATCATCAAATAATCAGTTATGTTATTCATTCAAGCACACAAAGAATATTTTGATAACTTCTATATTTCAGGAACTGCATTAAAAAAATAATGGTGAAAAAATAGGGGTCAAAAGCATAGTAAGATCCTCTTTTCATGGATTTTGTAGTATTATAGTGGGGACTTAAACCTATTTCAGATTGTTATAGGGTGCTCTCAGTGAATCACCACTGACACCATTAAAGGTTAAACAATTAGAGGTTTATTATAGCTGGCCAGCAACCACGCACTAGAGTTCAGTCTCGGGGAGGGTCCCAACACTAAGGTGGTCTGGGTTTTTAAAGAAACAAAACTTGTCCTGGTGGGCATGTCTCCAAAGAAATGAAACAAACCCTGGTGGGTATGCCTCTAAAGGAACAAAACATATCCTGGCGGGTATGTCTCCAAAGAAATGAAACAAACCCTGGTGGGTATGCCTCTAAAGGAACAAAACATATCCTGGCGGGTATGTCTCCAAAGAAACAAAACATACCCAGGTGGACAGGCCTCCATTCAATAGCAAAGCGAGAGCAGTAAGCTTATTTTTTTACAGAAGTGGGAGTAGCTGTTTATGCATGATAGTGCAGTGGGGTGATTTATTGCAAGTTTGTAATGGGCCAAGGCCAGTTGGGTGCTTTCCAGTTCCAAATTCTGGGAAATGTTTATATTGTTGGGCTCACCTAGTGTCAGATGTCCTAGTTAGCCTCACAACCACCGTTTTGGGTATCTGGTGATCATTTAACAAGATCTATTTCTTTTTGACCACAATTACCATTCTCTAACCAGTCCTTAAAGTCCCTAGGTCTTGGAGTGCCTGGTGGCTCAGTCCTTAAGCATCTGCCTTCAGCTCACGTCATAATTCCGGAGTCCCAGGATCAAGCCCCACATTGGGCTCCCTGCTTGGTGGGAAGCCTGCTTCTCCCTCTCCCACTCCCCCTGCTTGTGTTCCCTCTATAGCTGTGTTTCTCTCTGTCAAATAAATAAAATCTTAAAAAAAAAAAAGTCCCTAGATCTCCTGCTTATCTGCTGGGGAAGCAGCATATAGCTTCTATAGGTGTTGTGATGAATAGATCGAATAGTAATGAGGTCAATAACTGAAGTTGACTAAATAGTCATACCAGTTATCTGAAGGGTTATCTGCTATAGTCCAAAACAATGGAAAATTCTTGATATGTTAACAATTTGAATTTGAAACATAGTAAAATCGAGAATGAGATATGGAAGGATAATGTATTTCTTATTTATAAGAAAACATACTTGTTCTTAAATGTTAGTTTACTGATTCTCTGATAGCCTAAAAAACTGATGGAATTTTTTAAATGATAATAACTTCCATGTATACTCAAATTTAGAGCAAAATACTATCAAATTCACTATTTCATTTAAACATGAAACATCCAGTAATGTAAGTAGGTCAAGTGCTATTAATCTCCATCTTACAAACTAGGAAATGGATCCCACGTTAAATGGCATAAACTTACAACCTTAAAAAACTAAGAGGGTTTTTTTAAACCTAGATTTCTCCAGAGTCTATGTTTCTTCCATATGTCCCTGCTCTCTAAATTATATTTGATACATTATTCAAAAGCAGATTCAAAATTCACTTCCTTATGAAGGGATCCTGTTTTCTGACTAGGTTGATATTATTAACTTGTCATTTACTCTACCTAACTTGTAAATTTATGATTCCTTTTATAGTGGAAATAATTGAAAATTTGGTATTTTAAATAATACCCCATTTACACACATTTTGGTTTTATGTAGTTTGCTACATTAAGCTTATGATATTAAGAAAATGTAACAATGGATACTTGCACATGTTCTAGATCCAGTCAGCAAACATCCATCTGTCCTGTTAGGAACCATGCTCAAAGCTGAGGGTGAGTCACAGAATAGCAAGCCATGGTCTCTGCCTTAAATTACTTAAGCTCTAATAGTGAAATAAGCCATAAATACAAATAATGATAATAAAAGTTAAAATGAAGTAAAGGAATTAGGGACACGGTCCTATGAGATAATGGGGGGAAGGAGAGAGAAACTGTTTTCCTTTGAGACAATTTTTTAGAAATGCATAATCATACAAAAGGTGACGCATGACTTTAACTAAATTGCCTTGTGACAGTTAGAGATGAAGGTGGAGAAAATGTCATTTCCTCCAAAATCAAGCACATTTGAAAATATTTTACTGCAAGCAATGATGACTGTAATACAACCTCATATGCATCTAAATTCTCTTCATACATATCACCATTTAAAAAATGCTTTTCAAAGGATCTGCTGAAATGTTTTCTAATTTTTAAATGCAACAAACATCTTAACGTTATCGGACTATTTTCACAAGCTGTGCTTTTGGGTTTCAAGATACTATGGAAAAAACACCAAGTATTATGCTGGTTAGTCTTTGGCAGTCATTCTCTCACCTGATTATTTGAAAGAGAATTAAAGTCTCAGGAGAAGGAAAATAGCTGCATTGAGTACCTAGCTTCTTTCTGCACTGTGTGCTAATCCCTTTCACCCAAGATAACACCGAGCTTAAGCTAAAATCTCACTCCATTTAGAGCTATCACATGCCAGAAAACAAAACAAAACAAAACAAAACAAAACAAAACAAATCAAAAAACAGAGCTTTCTGGACATTTAGACACAGAATCCAAAATTTTGAGAATTATCAGAGAAGTATGTACTTAGCCAGGTAAGAAATTATGCAATCCAGTGTAAAAATAAAGATATTGCTGTGTATTCAGTAAAATAAAAAGAGGGTAATTAATAATTATTCACCCCCAAAATAATTAGCATCATGAATATATCCTATAAATAACTAAAGAATACTATAAATCAACAAAGATGTAATTAATACATTTCTCTTAAACTAATTAATCAAGCAAATTGTGCTTTAGACTGTAGATTTTTCAAATTACTTGTATATGTTCCTATAGTAGCCACATGATTAAAAAGGAAATCTGTATTTCACTCTGAATTATTACATACAAATCCATTTTCTTTTATCCTAGTAAGTAATTAGCTTATATGATTACGGACATCTTAGTTATTCAAAGTATGAATGAATGAATGCACGCAAGCAGCAAGTTTCTATCGTGCAAAATTCACACAAGATCAAAAACTAAATTCATCATTCACAAGCTCTATTTAGCACTCAGGAAATGGATAAAAGTATTTAATAAATTTCTCTCTCTGTTGGTTTCAAAAAAGAAAAAAATTCCATCCTGCTATCGTCCTATCATCTTGTGTCCATGTGCCAGTCTTATACTTCTGTGGCTTTATACATCATCATCCTCTGAAAAATCACTTCTCTTCCCTATTAACCCACGACAATCACATGTTTCAAAATGAGATTCAACATCATTTCTTAAATACTTTTGATGCTTTGCTCTATCTTCTTTTGTATTTATATTCTTTCCCCTCAAAGATAACATTTTTTACATATTAAATATGTTTGATTTTTATTTTTTTGGTTTTATTGTGTTATGTTAGTCACCATACAGTACATCATTAGTTTTTGATAGTGTTCCGTGATTCATTGTTTGCGTATAACACCCAGTGCTCCACGCAATCCGTGCCCTCCTTAATACCCATCACCAGACTTATCCCACCTCCCCACCCTCATCCCTTCTAACACCCCTCCATTTGTTTCCCCAGAGTCCACAGTTTCTCATGGTTCGTCTCCCACTCCGATTTCTCCCCCTTCATTCTTCTCTTCTCCTAATGTCTTCCATGCTATTCCTTATGTTCCACAAATAAGTAAAATCATATGATAATTGACTTTCTCTCTTTGACTTACTTCACTTAGCAAATGTAACATATTTTTGAAAGTGATAAGAAAGAAATTGGCTTCCTTTTCTGTTTAATTTGTGTCATTTTTGCCATGAAAATTACCCAATATGTAAAAGGTCAATTTCATTCATTGTTAAACAAATTACTAAACAAACAAAATAAAGACCAATTGTGGGCATAATACTAAAAACTGGAATTAAACAAAGATCTCTTTTTGGAAAACTTGCAGTTTATTCATTCCATAATTATTAATCTAAAAATTATAGTATGAAACACTTTGCTAAGTATTTAGGATATATGTATGGGGTATTTGCCCTTAAGGATCTCACACAGATGGACATATGTGTAAAAAATAAAGCATGATTGATGACAAATAAATATAATGTGGGATCGCAAACTAGATTCTGTCCAGAAAAAGAATATGAATGGAACTGAAAAATTTGAAAAAGGCCTGTGTTTAGTTAATAGTACTGCATCCATAATAATTTCTTGGTTGAGATCATTATACCAGAGTTATATAAGGTACTAACATCAAAGGAGGGTGAGTAAATGGTGCTTAGGACTTGTCTGTACTATTATTGCAACCTTTTGTAAGTCTACCATTATTTCAAAATTTAAAGTTTTTTTGAACCAAAAAAATATATCAAGGTTGATACAGACATACCCATTGATATGGGTATGATATAAATTCAATCTGTATTCCCTTTCAAGACAAGTTTTAACACTCAACTCTAGGAACTGTGATTAGCAGACCATTTCAAAGGGTCAGTTTCTTTAGGAAGTGCCTCAGACGCAGACAGCCCCCTTGCCTGAGTCTCACCTTTCCAACCACATCCACTTCCAGTAACTCAGTAAAGCAGAGTTATAGAGGCTTGGACATTCCTGTTTAGTAGAGGACATACTCTCTGACAAGCAATACTCCTCTCAGAATGCTTTCCTGAAGCTTTGTTAAGCCTACACCACAGTTGATCTCCCTCCTTGGCCTGTTTCTGCTTCTCTCTACTTCCTTTCCTAGATGTTGATCCCCAAAAACTTTTGTAGCCCAGCTACGTCTCAGTGTCAACCCTGGAGAACCCAACCAGGGACTCTGAGAACACAGATGATGCAGAAATAATAATACACCCGGTTTGTTATAATGTGATACATACATTCCTAAAAAGCATCATGTTATGCAAAATTTGCACAAAGAAAACCGGCAGGGATTATGGAGAAATTAGGGTGAAGACACAATAGTCAAAAATGTTAAGTGGCCCATTTGGGGAAGTCCCCTGACGTGAGCTCAATTCCTGCAAAGACACTACAAGAACACTGTGAGCACCCATGAAATCAGCCTGAAATGTAATATTTCACACTTCTGGATCACTACAGGGGACAAAGAGCACAGGCAAAGAGGTAGAGTGGAGTGAGAGCGATCGGAGGGATATCCAAGACAAGGGGCACAAGGGAGGAAACGCGCAGAGGCGACCCGTTGGAAAGCAATACCCCAGCACGAGAGTGCTCTGTGTTTGTTCGGTCTGATTCAAAGCAGACAAAAATGGAGTGCCTGAGGGGCAGCCAGGGAAACGGGGATATAAGTCTGTGGAGAGAAAGGGTACCCCAGTGCTGCGCAAGGGAACTCAGCGGAGCCGAGTCTATTTAAGACTGCCATCTTTTCTTCTGCTGCTTTTCTTTTTTCTTTTTTTTCTTTTTCTTTTTTGTTTCCTCTGCTGCTTTTCTCTGCCACTTTTCTCCACACTGTGGGCCAGGCGCAGACCCCCCAGGGAAGGCGATTTTGCAGACTTGAGCACAAACTGGGGGCCGTGGGACCTCAGTACCTCCTGTGTGGGGGTCACACTGACTCCCTGGGAAGAGACAAGGTCGCAGGACCCAAAATCAGTTGTGGTTTCCGTGGCGCGGGAGCTTAACGACAAGCGGGGGCTTTGGACAGGAATCAAACCAGCGTCTGCAGCTATGTCCAGTTGTGACAGGCGGCCAAGGGAGAAGATACAGGGAGAGGCTGTGGGTCCACCCATCCTCCAGAGGGTTGCTAGCTAAGGGCTCTCTCTGGGAAGGAGGTCTGGGTGCAGACATCTTGCTATGACCTGACCTCCTGAAAAGCTGCAAAAGCTGCAAAAGAACAAACCCTCCAGAGAACTAAAGCCTGAAAACCTGGTTGCCATGGAGCCCAGTCCCTAGGAAGGGAGCGGGGATTCACCCAGGTAGAAAGGACTGAAAAACAGCGCGGCAGGCCCCTCCCCCAGAAGGCAAGCCAGAAGTACAAGAGGACAACACCAAAACCGTAAAACCCCAACATCAGGGGGAAAAAGCAATATATTAAGCTCCTGATACTACCCCAAAAGCTGTATGCCTTATAGATACAGATTTTCACCTTATTTTCTCTTTTTTAACTTTTTTCTATTTTTACTTTTAAAGTTTCCACTTTAAACTTAAAAATTCATTCTCACTGTTTTTGTTCTTTTAATTTTTAACCCAATTATCATTACAATGTGATACTTAATACAACACTCCATAATAATTTTTTACCTTGAAATTTTTTCAAACACCTGTTTTCTGTTGTTGTTGTTGTTGTTGTTGTTGCTTCTCTTGTTTGTTTTTTCTGTTTATTTCCCATTCTTCTCTCTTTTTTCCTTTATTCTTTTTTCTTTCAAATACACATATAGTTATAAGTTTCAAGGTAATCCTATTCAACACTACCCCTATATACAAACCAGTTACAATCTCCCTATATCTTTAGAAACTGGACTCCTCTAACAATAATAACAAGACAAACTCAGGAGGATCTGAAATGCTTTCCTTGCCCACAAGCAGTGTCTGCCCTCACCTTCCCACCCTAGTCTGTCAGTGTTTCTGTGTAATTGTTTTTGCCTTTGTACTATATAAATACTGGTCTTGGGGGTCATTTGGGTTGGGCTTAGCTTTTGGATCTCTTAAACTTTCTTTTACTCTTGATGGTCTTTTTCTTTACCCTGTAGTAGCTTTGTACCATATAAATCTTACCACTGGGCCCCACTCTGGCCGGGTTGTTTGTTTGTTTGTTTGTTTTTCTTGCTTCCTTTCTCCCCTTCTCTTTTTTGTTTCTTCTTCCTTTTTGGTGGTGAACTATGATTGCTACAAAATCTTCCAGCGACCAATTCACCTGGATAGTGGTTGATATATTTAGCTATAAACCCCCTCAACCACTCCTCGCCACAATGACTCAGAGAAGGAACAACCAACAGAAGAAGAACCCTGAGACTGCAACCCCAGTCACAGAATTACTGGAAATGAACATAAATGATATGACAGAAATGGAATTCAGGGCAGCAATCATCCAAGCAATGGCTAATTTGGAAAAGAACATTAATCTCAAAATGGAAGCCCTAATGATAGAAATGAAAGCTGAGGTTAGAAAGGCTATTAATGAGATGCCATCTAATTTAAATATGCTAACAGCTAGAATAAGTGAAGCTGAAGATCATACTAGTGTTTTAGAAGTCAGATGGATTAAGAAGGAGGAGCAAGAGAAGTCTTGGAGCAAACAGCTAAAATCTCATGAAAACAGAATAAGGGAAATAAATGATGCCATGAAACTCTCCAATATCAAAATTATTGGAATCCCCAAAGGAGTTGAGAGAGAGAGAAGCCTAGAAGGTAGAGTTGAACAAATTATTGATGAAAATTTCCCTAATCTGGGGAATGAAACTAATGTTCATGTCTAGAGGCAGAGGACACCCCCCAAGATCAATGAGATCAAAAAAACCTCCAGGCACATAATTGTGAAATTCGTGAATCATAAAACCAAAGAATATGTCTTAAGGGCAGCTAGGGGAAGCGATCCCTTATGTATAGAGAGAGGACCATCAGAATAACTTCAGACTTATCCACAGAAACCTGGCAAGCCAGAAAGGGCTGGCAAGACATATTCAGAAAATTACATGAAAAAATATGCAACCAAGGATAATGTACCCAGCAAGGTTGACTTTCAGAATGGAAAGAGAAATAAAGAGCTTCCAGGACTGCCAAGGTCTAAAAGATTATGCAACCACCAAGCCAGCACTACAAGAAATACTAAGAGGGGTTCTATAAAAGAAAAACAAACCCGGGTGACACAGAACAGAAATTTACAGAGGTAATCTATAGAAACATGAACTTCACAGGCAACATAATGTCAATAAAAAGGTATCTATCAATAATCACTCTCAATGTGAATGGACTAAATGCTCCAATAAAAAGGCACAGGATTGCAGACTGGAAAAATGACAGGACCCATCCATATGCTGTTTACAAGAGACACATTTTGAATCTAAAGACACTTCCAGATTGAAAGTGAGGGGATGGAGGACCATCTTCCATGGCAGTGGACTTCAAAAGAAAGCCGGGGTAGTGATTCTCATATCAGACAAATTGGATTTCAATCTAAAACAATCAGAAGGGCACCTGGGTGGCTCAGTTGGTTAAGCGACTGCCTTTGGCTCAGGTCATGATCCCGGAGTCCCGGGATTGAGCCCCACATCGGGCTCCCTGCTCGGCAGGCAGCCTGCTTCTCCCTCTCTCACTCCTCCTGCTTGTGTTCCCTCTCTAGCTGTGTTTCTCTCTGTCAAATAAATAAAATCTTTTTAAGAAGACTGTAATCAGAGACACAGAAGGACACTACATCATGCTCAAAGGGTCTGTACACCAAGAAGATCTAACAAGTGTAAATATTTATGGCCCCAACATGGGAGCAGCCAACTTCATAAGCCAACTGTTGAGCAAAATAAAGAGTCATATTGATACAAATACACTAATTGTAGGAGATCTTAACACACCACTGACAGCAATGGACAGATAATCTAAACAGAAAATCAACAAAGAAACAAGAGCTTTGAATGACACATTGAACCAGATGACTCTCATAGATATATTCAGAACATTCCACCCTAAAACAGTAGAATACTCATTCTTCTCGAGTGCACATGGTACTTTCTCCAGAATAGACCACATACTAGGTCACAAATCAGGGATCAACTAATACCAGAAGATTGAGATTGTTCCCTGCATATTCTCTGACCACAATGCTGTGAAACTGGAACTCGACCACAACAAAAAGTTCAGAAGAAAATCAAACACTTGGAAGCTAAAGATTATCCTGCTCAAGAATCTCTGGATCAACCAGGAAACCAAATAAGAACTGAAAAACTTCATGGAAATGAAAGAGAATGAAAATACATTGACTCAAAACCTATGGGATACAGCAAAGGCAGTCCTAAGGGGGAAATACATAACCATCCAAGCCTCACTCAAAAAAATTGAAAAATCCTTAATACACCAACTCTCATTATACCTTAAAGAACTGGAAAATAAACAAAAAATTAAACCAACCCCCACACAATATGGGAAACAATTAGGATTAGAGAAGAGATGAATGAATCAGAAACTAGAGATACAGTAGAACACATCAACAAAACTAAAACCTGGTTCTTTGAAAGAATCAGTAAGATTGATAAACCATTGACCAAAATAATCCAAAAGAAAAGGGAGAAGACCCAAATTAATAAAATTATGAATGAAAGGGGAGAGATCATGACTAACACCAAAGAAATAGAAACAATCATCAGAAATTACTATCAACAATTATATGCCAATATGTTTAACAACCTAGAAGAAATGGATACATTCCTAGAAACCTATAATCTTCCAAGACTGAAACAGGAAGACATTGACAATCGGAATAGACCTATATCTAGTAATGAGATTGAAGCAGTGATCAAAAACTTCCCAAAAAACAAGAGTCCAGGACCAGACGGATTCCCTGGGGAATTCTACCAAACATTCAAAAAAGAAATAATACCTATTCTTCTGAAACTTTTTAAAAAATAGAAACAGAAGGAAAACTTCCAGACTCTTTCTGTGAAGCCAGCATTACTCTAATCCCCAAACCAGACAAAGACCCCATCAAAAAGGAGAACTTCAGACCAGTATTCTGATGAATATGGATGCCAAGATTCTCAACAAGATCCCTGCTAACA